>JAVSML010001052.1:111331-283573 GCA_038503035.1 Crocodylus rhombifer
TTTTTTTGCCAATTTGCATTCTAAGACATGGCCCAACATTGCAGAACTAGGGATGACATGTGACATGGAATCTGGGAAAACCTGTAAGTTTGGGAGTTTATAAGTAATACGATCATGTGAAGCCTGACTTTATTAGATTTGGCAAATGGAAAGGAGATCATGGTCAGTGGTGTGCTGGAGGGAGAAAAGTAATGAAGCACCTGCATCTGGACGAGGGAGAAGGCACCAAGTCTGCATTCACATTTGAAATACCTGTTTAATTCAAAATAATTCATTCTCTTGAAAACTGGATCCTAAAACAGTGCATCTTTCAAAGTACATATGATATAAAGTAAATGTCTGATGTTTACTAGACGGGTGACATTTATTTAACAGACAGCCTTCAAATGAAAACAGTTACTACAACAGAGTTTATCACAGTAATTTTCCTGAAAATTAACTGGCTACTGAATCAATCAATGAATCAATGAGTCAGAAGGGATTTAGACAGATCATCTAGTCTGACCCCCTGCCATGGGCAAGGAGCACTGGGGGTGGCAGGGGTCATAAGACCCCAGCTAGGTGCCTATCCAGTCTCCTCTTGAAGATCTCCAGGGAAGGTGAGAGCACCACCTCTCTGGGAAGCCTATTCCGGGCTCTGGCCACCCTTACAGTGAAGCAGTTCTTCCTAATATCTAACCTAAACCTATCCTCCCTCAGCTTGTGGCCATTGTTCCTGGTGACTCCAAGGGGGGCCTGGTGAACAGACTTTCCCTGAGTCCCTGCTGGTGGCCCCTGAGAAGGTTGTAGGCAGCCACAAGATCCCCCCTCAGTCTCCTCTTGTGGAGACTGAAGAGATTCAGGTCCCTCAGCCTCTTCTCCTAGGGCTGGCCACGGAGGCCCTTAACCATACGAGTGGCCTCCTCTGGACCCTCTCTAGGTTCTCCACGTCCCTCTTGAAGTGTGGCACCCAGAACTGGACACAGTACTCCAGCGCGGCCTGACCAGCGCCGCATAGAGGGGGAGCAAGACCTCTCTGGACCTGTTAATGATGCCCCTGTTGATGCATGACAGGGTCCGGTTGGCTCTGCCTATTGCTTCATTGCATTGGTGACTCATATTCATCCTGGAGTCAATCATGACTCCAAGATCCCTGTCTGCCTCTGTGCTGCCAAGAGGGACAGCCCCTAACCTATAACCATAATGCTGGTTCCCTCTCCCCAGGTGCAGCACCCTGCGCTTCTCCTTGTTGAACCGCACCCTGTTCAGATCCGCCCACTGCTCTAACCTATCCAGGACTGCCTCGATGCGGTCCCTGCCTGCTGGTGTATTCACTTTACCCCACAGCCTGGTGTCATCAGCAAACTTGAGCAGGGTGCTCTCCATACCCTCGTCCAGGTTGCTAATGAATATGTTGAACAGCACCAAGGACCGAGTCCTGGGGGACTCCGCTGGCCACACCCGCCCAGGTCAACATCGACCCGTCCACCACCACCCTCTGGGTTCGCCCCTGGAGCCAGTTTGCCACCCATGTGACCGTGCATTCATCAATGAAGTTTACAGACTAGATCTCAAAGACATAATTTCAAAGTGTGGTGCAGGAATTTTTCACTGCACAATTCCCAATGCATCTAAAGGGTGTTTGGGAAATCCTGTCCTTGAGGGGATATCCTATTTCCTTTCTTTGACCCAAGCACAAATCTGAATAACAACAATTATTTTTTTCTGTATCTATGGGGCATATCTAAATAAAAACCGTGGGTAGAATTCATTCCAATGCTTCAGACCTTGCCATTGTACTTGGATAGCACAGGTCTCATTAGATCTGAATAAGAACCTTTTATAAATAACCATCCCATGGAAAAGAGAAATGATAATAAAAAAGAGGAAAAAGAAAAACGAAAGGCAAACAGATTATGGAGATAATAGAAATAGCCATGGGGACAGAAGAAAAAGGTGTGGATAAAGTGAAGTCACAGCCTGCAGCTAGTAAAGGCATTCCATTCTCAAGAGGTCATAATAGTCTTCTTTCATTTCTCACTGGGCTTAGTTGCCTCTTATCAGTGATTATTTTATTTTTTTCTTAGTTCAATCTCGTACAGAATGGAAAAGTAAGGAGCTTGGATTGTATAGAATGGAAGAAGAAGGAGCTTGGAGAATGTGCATCTTGTAGGGGCACTTAACCTTTATTAACATTGTTGGTAGCTCTGAACTGAAGTCTTAAGTGGAGAGAGAGAGGAAAAAAATCACCAGTATGCCTACTCCAACACCTCTTGGATTCAATGGGTGCTGTTCTGTGGATTTAAATGACAGCTGAATTAGGTCCGAAGGCTGCTTACATTTTTTCTTCAACAATGAAGACTAGAGTGGGAGAACTGTTAATTAACCTCAGTGAATGCATGCTGTTTGCAACTCTGTGCAAGAGCTACCAGCACCACATCCACATGGTTCTTTACAGTTAAAATATGATTTGACACCACAAATGCCAAGACATTCAACAAAAGGTCATCTATGCCAACTGTTCAAACCATATGGGAAACTTCAGTTCAGAGCTGCTAACAGTGTTAATAAAGGTTAAGTGCCCCTAGAAGATACACATTCTCTAAGCTCCTTCCTTTTCTTCTATTCTGTATAAGATTGAATCAAAGAAAAGATAAATAATTCCTCAGGCCCCTCACTGGGCCTCACTATCCAGGCCCTCAGACCTACCTTGCCCTGCACTCTATTTCCCAGCCCCTCACTGGCCTCTCTTCCCCAGGCAGTGAGGGCCAAACCAGGGGCCTGAGGAATATTATGAGGCCCAGTGAGCGTAGTGGGACCAGAGGGGTCTGGTGGCCTAGAGAAGGGCCAGGATTAGAGTGCACAACTGGACAGGTCCAAGGGAGAGTGTCCAGGAAAGTGGAGAACTAAGCTGTCTGGCCAGAGAGGGGCCTGGGAGATCGCCCAGGGAGTGGTTGTACAAGACTGAGGGATCTGAGGGCCAGAGAGGCTCTGGAGGAGAGACCGAGGGGTCTTGCAACCTGAGTGGGGATGAGAGAGAGACTGAGGTGTCTGGCAGCCCAAGAAAGGGGATTTCTGAAGGGACCTAGAGGTTTGAAGGCCCAGAGTGGGGCTGAGAGAGGCTGAGGGATTAAAAGGCCCAGTGAGGGGCTATATCAGCAACTGGTAGAATATCTGTAAGGACGCCATCTGCAAGGCATGATGTAGGGTAGGCACGGAGCCATGCAGTTGGCTCATAAGGCCAAGACTACAATCTGGATGGTCACTGATCAGGGCAGCCTCCAACACTTTGTATAACTACGAACATTAAGGTGTAGCAGGAAAGAGCTGGGGAGACTGCCCATAGAGCAGGGCATTTAAAAAAATTGGGGGCAGGTACCCTGCAACAATATGATTTATGGCTTACAAAATCATTCCTCCTCTAGTGTTTTAGGCTGACAGATGCAAAATGGTGACTAATACAAACTGTATCAGGAGTCTGTAAAAACTGACTTTCCCATATGGTTTGAACAGTTGGCTTAGGATGACCTTTTTTTGGAATGTCTTGGCATTTGTGATGTCAAGTGATACCTTAACTGCAAAGAACCATGTGGACGTGGTGCTAGTAGCTCTTACACAGAGTTGCAAATAACATGCATTAACTAAGGTTAATTAACAGTTCTCCCACTCTAGTCCTCATTGTTGAAGAAAAAAATCTAAGCAGCCCTTGGACCCAATTCAACTGTCATTTAAATCCATGGAACAGTATCCACCGAATCCAAGAGGTGTTGGAGTAGGCATACTTGTGAATTTTTCTCTTTCTTTCTCTTCAGTTCAAAGCTGCCAACAATGTTAATAAAGGTTAAGTGCCTCTACAAGATACACATTCTCCAAGCTCCTTCTTTTTCTTCCATTCTGTACAATTCAAGCGCCCTCCTTTTCTTCCATCCTGTACAAGATTGAACCAATGAAAGATAAAATAATTCCTCGGGCTCCTCACTATCCAGGCCTTCACACCCATCTGGCCCTGCACTCTATTCCCTGTCCCCTTGCTGGGCCACTGAACCCATGTGGTCCTGGCCTTCCCTCATCTTTCTCTGGACCCATGTGGTCCTGGTCTTCCCTGTCCAAGTGCCTTTCTGTTGAGGTGTGCTCCTGTAGCCTTCCCCTGCACAGTAACCCACATGGCAGTGGGAGCTGAGGCTTTCCGGTGCCCCCTCCTCACCATTCCCTGGAGTGCCAGGGAGGCTGCCCTCCCACAGGCAGCCCCCCATGCTACTCAGACCCAATAGGATGTAGTTTTATTTCTTCCCCAGGACCAGTCTTCAGGCCTTCCTGATCCTACTTGTCCTTCTCTGGGTTCCCTCTATGTGTCCTACACCCCTCCTAGGCTCCTAAATATGGGGCTCTCTGGCCCAGGCTCCATCTCTCCTCTGAGTCCTACATCTCTGGTTCCCAGCTCACTCTTGGACCCCCTTCCTTGATCCCTCCTTATCAGATGGCCTAGCACTAGCTGTTGTCATCCTGAGCTGCATGTCCCTTGACCCCTTTCTCTTGGCTGTGGTCACACAAGGATCTTTGGCTTCTCCTACGCCCTGGCCCCACCTTTGGCCAGTGTAGAACTCCTGGCTCTCCCAGCTCTGGACGTCTCTTTCACACTTCAGCCCCTCCTGGACCCTGGCCCTGACCAGGTCAGTTTTGATTCCCAGGGTTAGTCCTCCGGCTGTCAGCCCTTGCATCGCTATGGATCTGCCCTCTCAGGGCTCTCCCAGAGATCGCTCCTGCTCTCTCTGGGCTCATACAGAGTCCTCCGTAGATTTTCTCCAATGCAGCCTCTTCCTTCTCTAGGCTCATCTGGACCCCTCAATAGGCCTCCACACTCTGTCTCACTCACTGGGTTCACCCAGACCCTTCACTGGGTCTCCTAAACACTTGGCCCCTCTCTCAGGGCTCACCTGGCTCCTCACTAGGCCCATAGACTCTCAGACCATCTCCCAGGTCTTGCCTGGCCTCTCATTGAGCCCGTCTCTCTGGGCTCCTCCAGCCTCTCAACAGGGCCCAAGCACTCAGCCCCCTTTTCAGGACTCTGTACCCCCACACTGGATCTCCCAGTTACTTTCCCCATCCTCTTATTTCCTACCCAAACCTCCAGTTGTTATTCTCCTTTCTGGCATTCAGGATCATCAGCCTTTCTGCTGGCTGATGTTCCTATACCAGCTCCCAAGATGTTACTGCCAGCCCTGCTCTTAGGGCTTATATCCTGTCTAAACCTAGCCCTCCTCCAATCAGCTGACTCCCTTGATCAGGCCTAGCCTCACCTGCATTCCCCTGGGTCAGCTGACTCCACTATTAGCCCTGAACCCCACCTGCCAGTAGCTCAGCAGATTGCCTAACCTCTTAAAGTGGCAGGCACATCAAGTGCCCAGCCACACGTATAACAAATTCATCCCACTCCATGGGATTATGTTTAACATGATAACAGCAAGAACCTTATCTATTAATACTTACATGTACACCCTCATTTCTGATTTACAGACAACTCTCTAACATAGGTCATGGAACCTCTATTATTCAGATACCTAGCTACAGTTTGGAGAAGCATCTAAACATTTCAATGTCTTTCCAGACTCAACCTCCAAATTTGAGGTTGACTTCCCAAGTGCAAAATCCTAAAGACAGGCAAGAGGATAAGCTGGTTCAACCAGCAGCAGAAAGGAAAGAGACAAATCACATTTGGTTCCACTATGAATATGGACCAACAAGCCTTTCTTTCAAATCATAGAGGTTTCAGATACATCATCTTACTGGGACCCATTGCAGGGATACCGCACAGCTGTACAATTTAGAATCTGATCAGAGTTTAGATTAAAAGAATATTTTTCAGAGTATGTCCTTTATGCCTTTCCCTACAACGGGGGGGAGCCTACTCCCTACATTTTGTGAGCAATGGTGATTTGTTCATTAAAAGACTGGGGAAAACAGCATTGCTCCTTGCTAGACAGGGTATACCAGAAGCTGTTCGGGTCTTCCAACTTCTTCTCTAATGGATGAATTACTGACACTCCTCTTTCACATCATTACCTAGAGGTCTCTATGGAATCTTTCACAAGACAAAACCAGTAAATTTTTTCTCCCCTGGTTCTTTTATAATATGTGGTTAGCTGACATCTGAAGCTTCCTACAGATAATTTCAACTATCTAACTGGAACAGCTACTGCAGTACAGGAGTCACAATAATTGCTTAACCCCAAAATGGCTACAATTTACAAGGGATACTATCAGAGCTGCAGAAATGCCAAATGAAACTTTATTGAAACTCACAATTGCCATTAACAAATAAGCATTGCTACTGATGTAGAAAGAAATGTATTTATCTACATGCAGGTGCTGGCTCTTTATATGCAGAAATAACTCTTTTGACAAGTCAGGTAACTGAAGAAAGCATATTGCAGAGACATTATTTTTCATTTGAATATGGAGGCAGAGTTATCTCAACATTAAGGTACAGGACACAAGTTAAATGGTGAGGAAAGCTCCCTTGTGTGTTAAGATGCTGAAATATCAGTACCTCAGCATGTTGTATTAGTTTTACTGTTTCGTGCTTTCAGAATCTATTATAGTTGATATGATTTGGGTCACTTCTTAAAGAAGGTTAAATTTAAGATTCTTCCTACTTGACCTATATACCTTCATTGTCCTTGACCTATATACAAATCTGAGCCTTCATGTCAGTTTTTCCACCTACAGGTTACTTCTTAACTTCCTTAATGCCTTGATTGAAGAGCTTATCCATCTGCTTGCACTTACTAAATCTGTAAATGAATGACAGTATTCCCAGAGACAGCTGTCAAGCAGTAGCAGCTACAGCTGGCTGAAGACTGGGAAATTTATGGTCAACAAATGATGTCCCCCAACCACCCCTCTCTTCACAAACTGGTCAGTCTTGTGAGCCTGAAGAGCCAAACCCAAGTCACTATAAACCAGGAAAACAAATAAGGTCATTAAGAAGCATGCAGCAGTCTTCCTAATGAAATATCTTTCCCAAGCCACGAACGAGCATAGACATGCTCTGTGGAACAACTAGCAGTATCACATCTACAGTTAGACACATAATACAGATGTTTATATTTTGCATTTTCTGGCAGCAGACAACTGTGGGGAAAGATCTCCCAGAAGACAGCCATTTCAAAACATGAAGCAAAGCCATTGCTCTATTTAATAATTTCCCTTTCTGCACACTTGGAGAAGAGATTATTTGGTCTAGAATTAGATACCCAAAGGTGGCATCTCTTATTAGCACCTAAAGGCCTTTTATCTTCAAGGACCAAGTAGATTTCTCTCATTGACTCACAGGAGGTTAAACCGGTTTCCACAGAATTACAAAAATTCCAAGTAATGCATAGACCTATAAAACATAATTCCATCATAGGTATTTTCAGTGTAACATGATTTTGCCAAACCAGAGTTCAGAAGTGGTCTTGTTACTATGATTTTAAAAGATTAGGAGCCAAGATGGAATCTCTCTGCTACAGCGGCCTAGAAACTAAAGCATATACACTGTACTGAGTCACTGAAACATTCACAGACCGGACTGAGTAACTGACCTGACAATGGCTGTAGGATGATGATTTCATGATAATTCATATTGTGGTAATGCTTGCAGGGCTCCAAGCTGGAATCTGAGCCCCACTGTGCTATATACTAGATCCTTCCTCAGAGAGTTTACAGATCCATACAAGACACACAATTCAGACAACAGCAGGCAGGAAAGAGGATGGGGTGGGTGCATGTACACATAAGCGTTACTGCGAAGTTGACTACTTAGCTCTGTAACATCACCATCTACACTTGAACCCATATTCAGGCATATTAAATTAATCAACTCCACTGTAGGGGATGCTTGTACACGTGATGAAAATTGGTCATTTTTGCAATTTAATTACATCACGCTGTACACATTTGGAGGTATTTTATGATTTAAATGAGTTCGCTATATTCCAACATAAACCACATTCCTATGCAGTTTAGTTTGCAATGTAGCTATTTGTAATGTTGCAGCCTTTGACAGCTCGCCCCCACCACTGCAAGAGAGGCAGCCTGAAAGCAAGGGGTCTAATTTGTTTCTTTTTTTTCCCCATGGAGCCTGCCCATGCCTCCTGCAGCTGGGGGGGGGTGGGGGGTGGCAAGCTGCTGGCAGGCCAAGCAGCCCCTGAGCTTCAGGGAGGGTAATCTTTCCTTCTGTGGAGGAAATGCCCTCTGGGTTGACCCAGGTAGGCTGTTAGGAGGTGGGTGCTGCCCCTGCTCAGGCTCAGGAAACAGTTGGATTGGTCTGGGTACTGCCTATGAGCTAGAGCAGCAGCCACCCGCTAGCCACCCATCTGGGTGCCGCCTGGAGGACACCACTGCTGCAGAAAGAAGGACCGGGCCCTCCCTGTAGCTCAGGCCCTGCCAGAAGCTCCCCACACCCAGCCATGGGAGAGGTGAGCAGGATCTGCAGGGGAAAAATGGATCAGAGCTTTCGTTGCTTTACATTTGTTTTCCTCAGCAGAACATGCCCATGTGAGCTGCCACTGGGCAATGCATCCCCTGAGCTGCAGGAGGGCTCAGTCCTTCCCTCTGTAGTGACAGAGCCCGCCCAGGGCCACCTGGGCAGGGTGCTAGCTGTGCGGATGCTGCCATGGCTCATACACAGTACCCACCAGATCCAACTCTTCCCTGAGCCCATGCAGGGAGCAGTGCCCAGTGGGCTTCCAGCACATGGGCTTGGGTAAGTGATGGTAAGAGGGGCCTGATCCTTTTTTTTTTTTCTCCCCCTGCAGAGCTTGCCCACCTCTCCCACAGCAGGAGGTCAAGTTGCCAGTGGGCCTTGAGCTGTGGGGCCCCCAGATCTTCCCTTCATAATAGCAGTGCATCCTAAGCAGCACCTGCCTACTAGGAGCCCATCCATGTCTTCCTGGGGGGGCTCCACCACTGACGAGGGAAGGACCAGGGTCCCCTTCAGCTCAGAGACTGCTTGGCCTGCTGGCAGCTCAGCCCCTGGCCATGGGAAATGGAGGCAGGCTACACAAAAATAAAGAATAAGATCCCTCACTTTAACAGTGATGAAAGCCCTAAATTGAAACTGAGTTTTTAAAGATCACAATTAAAAACCCACCATTTCAATTTAGGGGACTAACTCCCATCATGTGTGCAAGTGGCCAAGGACAGTACTGTCTAGAACAAATAGTATCCTACGGTGGAGTTAATTTATGATGCCACGTGTACATAGGTGGTGATCTTTCCAGCTCAGGGTTGGTCTGCCCTAGCTGAATGTGCTGTGGCCTTGGGTGCATCTGTAAATGCTGCACTTGGGAGAAATAAATTCCAGCGCAATCTGTTCCCGAGTTTTTCTTCAACCAAATTGTGTGTGTAGATGTAGCCAATACATACAAAATTATTGTTTCTTCTACTAAAAGTATCAGTCAAAAAGCATCCCCTGCTCAACCATGCTGTGGGCATCACTGAAGAAGTGAAGTGAAGTAGGATCTAATTGATAAGGTGACCACCATACGGATCATTTTGAGGAAGCTCTTCCTGTTTATAATGAGTGCTAGCAAGAGAAAAGGAACAGAGGTGCTTGAAGGCAAATCTTGTTAATGGGCAAGATCTGGAAGAATGGAGGCAAAGTCAATTCAGTCAGCTCTGAACATTGATAGGTAAGTTAGAACTAAGCCAAGAAGAGTTTTATTCACTAAGTATAGACAGTCAAAAAGCTTGAGGAGGAACCAATTGAGTCTACGCAGCTTTCTCTAAACTGTGCAGATTGGACTGTTATCGGACAGAATACTTGTTCAGTCATGGGTTGGCCAAGGCAGGCAGGCATCTGCATTGGACAAAGCATCTGCTAATACACACCTCTCAGCTTCTCAAACAGGCTCTGCAAACACCCCAGCCCCACCCCCTTGCCAGTCCTCGACCTGTCAGCCATGGGGGCAGGTGGGGGATGGGGAATGGACCCCTGCCCTGGCCTCCCAGACAAGGTCTGCACAGGGGGTGGGGAAGCCCCTGAGCTGGGGGCATTTTCCCTCACAGTGGGCTCAACGAGGCTGTGAATTTCTCAGCCCCACCCACCTGCCAGCACCCCCACCTGTTAGCCATAGGAGGTGGGGGGAGAATGGACCCCCACTCCAGCCCCCCCAGCTGGGGTCTGCAAAGCAGACGGGGGGAATTTCCTGACATGGGGCCTCCCCTCCACACATCATATCTCTGCCAGGTTGTAAATTCCCCAGCCTTGCCCCCAATCCAGCCCCTCACCTGTCAGTCACAGAGGGGTGGGTGTGGGGGAATGGACCTCCACCCCAGCCTCCCAGAAGGGGTTTGCAGGAGGTGGAGGGGAAAGCCTCCAATGCAGAGGCTTTCTCCCCTGCACTGTGGTTTCTCCCTGCAGTGCCAGCAGTGTGGTTCCACTGGGTAGCAAACACTCCAGGAGGGCGGGCAGGCAAGAATGGGCACCAACCCAGCCCAAAGAGAGTTTTAGTTTTGTGCACTAAGAGGTAATCCAGAACAGAGAGCTGTTATTTAAGGCCAGGTTGCAAGATTTAGATATGGTTTAATATGGATAAAAGAGTGCAGTTAAACTTCAACGAATGACTGGACATCCACAAGGAAATGTCAGAAAGACAGGCTGAAATCTAGTTGAGACTGCAGTTCAATAATTATTGAATGTTGGAAGTTATTTTCTATTATCCCACTTTCTACAGACTGATACAATATGTGAGATTTGAATGTTAGCATTAAGGCATGACATTCAGTTTTGTAAAAGTCCTAAACTGATTTGGACTACAATATTTCAGTGAGTTTCTCTCACACTACACATCGCTCCAGCCTCTTAAATGGGATGCGAAGCAGCAATTGCTAGTTTTGGGGACCTGAGAGTGGTGAAATAAGTGACCCTGTGTTTTAACTTCTATTGCTCTAGATTTTTTGAAGTGCTTGACTCTTCACTGCTAAAACAAAGAACTATCCAGTTTTCACTAGGGCTAAAAACTTCCACTCAGAAATAATAAGAGATTCTCTTTATTGTCATCATTATGTGATAATGATATTTCTGTTCATTTGTATTTTATACAAGCAGATTTTAATTTTAGCAGCACTGTTTTATTCTTCTATAGTAGAATGCAATGGTGGATACAGGCACCATAAAAATATTATTTATTTCTGTATCATCTCATTTTGCAAACAGTGTTGCCTTTTTAATGGCATATGTAAAACTTGCCAGACTGACTATAAATGCAGTTCCTTAGGAACCATTACACAGTCTTTAGAACATTTAAGAAACCTTTATTATTTTGATTCTAATAGTTCCATCTGGATCATTAAATCTATCAGGTAAATAGGTCTTCAGAAAAATTTTTAACACACATTAGTGGTTTCTAATGACCATGAAGATGCAGTTACGCTCTGCTGAGTACTTTTTTAAAGCATATTGATATGCATTGTAAAATGCCTTATAAATATACATGTATTTACCTCTTCAATATGGTATCTGCTTTGTACATTTAAAAAGCCATTTAATCTATTATTCTAAAATAATCAAAATACGGTAATTAGTTGAAGATGGTATACTAATGAAGTGTAATATGTATATAATATGAAAAACAAGTTTTGAGTTAGGTGAATCCTCCCCACCAGAACAAAATCTCTTAGATATGAATATTTTTAACACTAATTTGTTTTAAATGTGCGGAAATGTATAGAAAAGATCTTTTCTTTTGATTCACCACAACCACAACTTCTGTAAATACACCTAAATGTGAGCAAATTTACTATTATAAATGTGACCCTGTTGCTACTGTATTTGTGTGACTACCTCTCTGTGTTGTTTATTTGCATACTGCCATTGGTATGCAAGGTCAGATTATGGGGATTGTCTCTTATCTGCATATCCACCATTGGTATGCATGGACGAAGGAGTGAAAAACTCGTTGGTATTTGTTTTGACTGTGATAACATGTACTGACTGCTTTTAACATTTTGAATGTAAGAGGCCATGGAAGTCGGAAGGCAGGGCCAGTGCACACAAACCTAATATTGTGATGTTCATAAAGGGACTGATGCTATAAGAGAAGGTTGAATTAACGTAGCTAAAGGGTAATTGTTCACCATGATTGGCATGGAAGTCTAAAGTGAAGGGACCCCCAGCTAGCTCAGAAAGCACAGGAGAGGGAACAGAGTCTCCAGATTGGAGCTCTGTGGGCTAAGACCAACTGGTTGGTGGACTGGTCTGATACCCAAGCTGAAATGCAATTAAAATGGCACTGTATAGCGAAGGGCCCTGTTTGCATGTGGCTGAGATCCTCCCCTTGGAAGCTGCCCAATGGGAAGCTAACTATGAGGCTTTTGCAGAGAGTCCTGGCCACATGCTTTTTATGGAAATGGGAAACGTCTCCCTACCTTGCTACTGAGGCCATATAGCTGAGGGCAAGTGAAACTTAGGGGCATCTGAACCGCAAGCCTCTGGGCTTGGGCCTGCACATAGGGTACTTGTCAAAGGATTTGGAAGTATATGAAGCCCTAGGCTGAAAAGTTTGGGTTGAGGGATACTTGCTGGTAGTAGGGGCATATAAGGTTTTTGAATAATTCAAAGGATTTTGGAACTGATCTGACTAATTTGACCTGGTATGTGAAAAATTTTCCAAAAAAAAAAAAAAGGACTTCAAACAGCCCTAATTTCATTCTCCCCAATCCAATTCCAATGAACTGCTAGAACAACAGCTCAAGCAGGACCCTGGTATCAGTGGCATAAAGATCCCTGGGAGTAATGGGGAAGACATAAGGATCCTGGTTCACACGGACCATCCTCCATATGATATGGAGGGACAAGTGGTCAGTTGAAAAAGTGTTACGATACATCCAGGTGTACAGAACAGCAGCAGGGGCCAAATTCAATATGAGCAAAAGCACTTGCCCAGTACTGGGTGAATTCAGGGATCTATCAGCCCTGGTCATCCCCTGCGAAAGGATAAAGATCCTCAAGGTGGAATTTGACCCAGAACTGACCAGATAGAAGGCATGGAGAAAGACAGAGGCCAAAGCCAAACAGAGAGTGGGACTATGGCAATAGACAGGCACATGACACACACGAAGGCGGTGTTACTACCAATGCTTCTACACACTGCGTTAGTTCCCCACACCCCAACCCCTAAGCAAGCCATCCCATCCACAGAATCCAAAGAGCCACGTGCATCTCCTCCTGGAACTTGATGTGTGCAAGGAACACACTGTACAAAGCAAAACAGCCTGAAGACAGAGGAATGTCAGATGTCCTGCTGTCCCTTTGGGCTAAGTGAATGAGCCAGATCTGCAAACTGGCAACACAAACAGAATCCAAAACAGCCCACTTCGCAGCAGCAATGCATAGAGGGTGCACACGGGTGCACGTGCACCCCCTGAGCATGGAGGTGCACCCCATCAGAAAAGGTGCCGCCACCTGCAGGCAGTCACTGCTTGTCATCCACCCCCAGTGGCAGTGGCATCTGCTCACCAACCCTCACCCCCCGTGGGCAGTCGCTGCTCACCACCACCGGCGGCATCTGTGGCTGGTCAGTGATCCCTGGTCAGTGCTTGCTACCCCCAACCCCACCACTGACAGCACCGGCAGCATCTGCGGGAGCTCCTGCTGCTGCCACCATGCTCCTGCTGCCACCGTGCCCCTCCAGCTGCCAGGGGCACGTGTCACTTTGTAAAGTATTTTTCAGGGCAAATACTGCAACATTGGTATGTATACATGACAACCAACATGAGCTCAGAGACCATGGAGTCCCTGTGGATCTATGAGGTCCTGAAACACTTCCAGGACAAATACAAACTGCATACCAAGGCCCCAGGGACCCTGGCAAACTGCTGTAAGGCAGGTGGTAAAGACAAGAGACATCATATTGCCAGTAGACCTAATACCTGGTGACAGCTACTAGGCTGTGTGAGAGTGAATCTTCCACAAGAAGGAAGGAGCAGAAGGAGCACAAAGACTTGAACTAGCAGGTAGCCCAACAGGCACTCCTTAGGTGGGCACAGAGGAACAGTGCAGGGTGGAGAGACCCATCAAACTTCCATAGACAATCTTGCTGGTAGGTGGCGGAAACAACTGACCACCTCTTCTGGGACTGCCCATATGCCAGACAGGTTTGCAACAGAGTACACATACTCCTCCTAGTCGTGACAGGGTTCATAACCCTGACCAGAATGGCAGTTCTGTATAGGCAGTTATCTAAGTAGCAAGGGACCCTGACAGCGCACTTCAACCAAGTCATCTCCTACTTCGGAAATGCCCTGTGGAAGACCAGGAACTTTCTCATAAACAGACACACAAATCCTCCAGGCAAGGGCTGTATAAAAACAGGAAGATAGTAGAAGTAAACACACAAGAGATGGCAGACATCATATGGAAGAGAGGGGATTGGAGTAAACTGTTCACAGGTGAGCCCTCCAAAGAGAGTAACGATGAGGACAACAATGATGATAGAGATGATGACAAATACAATGATGAGTGAAAGGACTGGGCAAACAGGCAGGGGAGTTAGGAAGAGGGGGGAAGGGCACTGAAGTAGTTTTTTATGTATTTGTGGTGGTTAAAGGTGACTGTAATGGGCTTGTGGAAATGCAGTGTGGTTTTTCGTAATGAGAATAAGAATGGTGCAACTGTAAAGGTGCATTTTGGACTGTCACGTGAACCACAGTGATCACAAGACAGGTTGGTAGGGGTATAGTTGTGTGTGTGTGCATGAGCATTTGTATGTATGTATGTATATCTGTCTTTCTTGCAAACACACACACACCTCACACAGGTTTGGAGTTTTTTTTGCAAGCTCCAAACCTGACAGGGGAGATACCACAGTGTGGTGGTTTTCAGCCCAGGTGGTTTTACTTAACTTGCAAGGGAAATATGCTTTTTCTTGGCCTTTAATTGCTTGGTATAGTTAGAGGGTGTAGAATCTCCAAATCGGACAGGCCCCATCCTCCACCCGCTCTCCCAGCCCCGTCAATGGCTGCCCCAACCGGCCCCAGCTCCCAGCTCTTTGGGGGGGGGAAGAGGGAAGCCCTGAGCTCACTGGCTCCTGCCAGGTGGGGAAGCAATCCCTGGTGCCCCCAACTGCCCCTTGCTGCATGCGGGACTCTACCATGAGCCCCCAGAAGCCCCGACAGCTGCTGCAGCAGCCAGCGAGTGGGGTATTTTTTGGGTTTTTTGTTTTTTGTAAAAAAACCAGGAGCTGAGGCTGGGTGGGGCAGCTATGGAGGGTGTAGGGCTTGGCGAGCAGGTGGGGGGTGCTTAGGGAGGCTGGGGGAACAGGCAGGGGATGGATCCCGGCAAGGGTCCTTTCATGGTCCCCTCCCCACCTCCGCCGTCCCTCCTCCCCCACTCCCTATTTATCAGCACAGAGTCTGGGTCCAGCTCCCTGCAGCAGTGAGCAGGGACTGCTTGAATCTCTGAAGCTCTCTGAATTGATTCAGAGAGCTTCAAATAAATTTGGACCTTTTTATTGGTCTCCTCATTCGATTCAGATTCAGAGATTCGACCACTGAATTGAGCCGAATCTCCTCTGAATCAAATCAGCACCAGAAGTTTCGCATAGCCATAGTAAACTCAAAAATTGCTTCATGTGTTCAACCCTATAGACAGAGGTTGTGCTGCTTGGCTAAACCAAGGGGCACTGTGAAATGCTCACTTAGAGCATGTCTAAATTGCCTTTCTTCTGATGCCAAGACTGCTACCAACAGCACTGTCTTCTATTTCAGCAATTAGGTGGAGTAGATGGTTCTGAAGTGGCCTAGAGCAACCCCCAGTGCATACCCCAAAGTTACACTTAGGCTCTCTTCTCTTAGCAGAGCTGAAGGATTCTCTACACAAACTATAGGCATACTAAGACACTAGTGCACCTTAGGGCTGTCACTATTTCCATTCCTCTGAGTTCCTTGAAGCAATGAGACACAAAAACCCTGTCTGCTAAGAACTTTGTCACTTCCTGAGACCAATACTAAGTTACAGCTTACAGCTGCAGGACCAAGGACCACACACAAGAGTGTTACATTTAAAGTTGAGAAATGATGGTTTCAGTGGGCATGCCTACACTGCAGCATCTGGATGGCTCCAGACATGCCCACTCTTTCACATCTACACACACACTCCAAACAGAGAAAGACAGCAGTGCTGAAGCTTTGGGATCATCCCCAGGGGCTGTTAGCAAGCATACCGCTGGGGATGATCCCAGAACAACTATACTACCAGCAAGTTTGTGAGCACAGGTTAGTGGGTTGTGTTCAGGAATGGCCCTCCCAGGGCACACTGCTCCCACAATGCAGACAGATCTAGTGCCCCAGTCCACAGCTCTTGTCTTTTCACATAGTTGTCTTGTCATGAGTATGGAGTATTGTACCATCCAGCTTATTTCCTTGTAGCAGTGTCTGCATATTGCATGATATCACTGAAAGGAACATCCTGGTGGTTAAAGTCTGAACTGCAGCGCAACAGTTTTGGGGTGCAACTATTTTTAGGTTGTTTTAATTGCATCTGTTCATTGAAGTAATACCTAGGAGCCTAACCAAGATCAAGAATCTCATTGTGCCAGGTGCTGTACAAGCAGATGTTATGCTAGACAAGACAGAGCATGGAAATAGAAGTTGGGTCAGCACACTGAAATGATTTATCCAAAGTTACATTGTGGGTCAAGACTAAAGACTAGGTTTCTGAGACTGGGATTTGAAATCACTTTTTTTTAAATTTATCTTTTGTATTTTCTGGTAAAGTACCTTTGGAATCAATACCACATGTTTGTTAGACCTACATATACTTCACGCTAACGTAGTACTTGACACTAACATAGCTTTCCTACCAATTTACACTAATATCTCCATATCATGGAGCCTTCCATCGCCACCTTTGATTAGTACTCTCTATACAATTATATGTAGCGGCTAACAACAAGAGGGATGTGGACAACATGGAGAGGGTCCAGAGGAAGGCCACTCGCATGATCGGGGGCAGCAGGGCAGGCCCTACAAGGACAGGCTAAGGGACATGAACCTGTTCAGCCTCCACAAGAGAAGGCTGGGGGGGGATCTCGTGGCCTGTTACAAACTAGTCAGAGGGGACCAGCAGGCACTGGGGGAGTCCCTGTTCCCCTGAGCACTACCAGGAGTGACAAGAAATAATGGTCACAAGCTGGCAGAGGGTAGGTTTAAGCTAGATATCAGGAGGTGCTACTTCACGGTCAGGGCGGCTAGGATCTGGAACCAACTCCCAAGAGAAGTGGTGCTGGCTCCTACCCTGGGGGTCTTTAAGTGGAGGCTGGATGAACATCTCAACGGGGTCGTTTGACCCCCGTACTCTTTCCTACCATGGCAGGGGGTTGGACTTGATGATCTGCTCAGGTCCCTTCTGACCTTACAAACTATGAAACTATGAAACATAGATTTCGGCAGGGGAAAAGATGAGGGACAATATCATTCTATTAACCACTACTGGTGCTGGCTGCCCATCTTTTGTTTTTCATCCTCTGAAGTTTCTGAAAGATTGTAACAAAATTACCTTGATCCATGCAAAAGCTGTGAAGTGAGACTCTCCTGAGACCCATACAATTAAAGTATAATTCATCTGGCTTTCTCCACTTGTGAGGAAAACTGGTGTACCTACACAATGCCTTTTCCTTAAGAAGAGAACATAAGAGGAATGGTGATGTATGAACCAGGAAACTAAGAGAGTTGGGACTATCATTAAATGAGAAAAAGCTTTTCAGGATGCAGACTCCACTTTTTCTGTATGGAAGATATTGGTAGACTGCTTTTGGCTAACAGTAGGAATGCATGCATAGAGGAAGGCTCTGAAAAAACTCACTGAAGAAGCTCCCTGTTCTGAATGTAGAAGTAAAGAAACCAGGTTGGAATCACATATTTGATAGTAAAGTAGAAGAATAAGACCCCACTGACATATATAATTCATAGATAGCTAATATTGCCTGTAGCGATGCCTGTGAAAAGAAAATCAAGGTACAAGTTCTTGAGTCAATTTAAAGGGCATATACAGCTTTACTGCATTTCCAACCAGTGTGAGCAACACACAGCAAACAGAAGGAAAAAATCCAAGCCAAGCTAGAAAATAATATTTACTGGTTTGTGATCTATGTCTTCTGCATGCAAAAACTAGCTTGTGGAAACCCCTCAGGAAGAAAACATGAAAGCATGAAGAACTAATTAGGAATTTCACAGTCTGTCATTAGCGGGTTGTTTACAATTTCATTGCAGTATGTGCACCAACATGGTGAAAGGTAAAAGAAAAGGTCAATAAGAACTAAGAAATGATCATCTCAATGAGTACAATCTGCATACAGAACAAATAGTGTTTAAAAATTAGTTCCTCAAGTCAGCCACTGCTTACATCTTCTAGTAGCTTAATGTGCAAAGGATAAACCTTTTGTCTAGGTGGTACATCTCCTTCTAACATAGGAGATCAAACCTAATTGTTAACTTATCAACATCTGGACCACCAGCTGGAGAAAGTCAGAATTCACCAGAATTTATATTTGTCTAGCTCTATCACCATCTCACTATGTGGTCTTGAGCAAATCACTCATCTATTTAGCATGACAGCTTCACCTTTCACTACCACAACACCACCCACTCTTGTAAAGTGGTTTGAGTCAAGCATAAAAATTGTTTCTTTACCATGGATGGATAGGACCAGATTCTCCAACGTGCTGAGTACTAGGGCTGTGTGAAGCTTTGGTCCCTGATTCGATTCGGCAGAGATTCTCCCCGATTTGGTGGTCGAATTTCCAAATCGAATAAGAGGACCCTTTAATCTCTTTGAATCAAATCAGAACCCTCCAAATTGATTCTGAGAGATTCAGAAAGATTTGGAGACGCGGACATTGTTACCTCTCAGCTCCGTGTTCTTGGAAACCCGGACACAGGACGCAGCCAGCCTGACTCCCAAAGAATTTTCCCCCTCCACACCTCTACCTGAACAAGAACTGATTACAAAAGACAGTGAAGATGCAGTAGGAGACACACCTAAAGCCCTCCAGATAAGGGTGACAAGAGTGAAACAACTGGCCTAGGTCTCATTTGCATCTGAAATGGAACCAGATGACAATTCATTTACATGGTAGATGGAGAACAGAAAGCCCAAAGCAAAGACCGCACTGAATTCTGGGATCAGAGAAGCAAGGGAGCACTGCATGATGGGGAATCTTGCTCCAAATGCTAATCAACCCACATTTACACACATCCAGCTCAGTATTTATCAGACCAATTCTAATCTGCATTTACAAAGGACTTTTTTATTCCCCCCTCACACACACACACACACCTCATCTAAACAGAAATAAGCAGAAGAGAAGTTTACTAGGCATCTCGGGCCATACATTCCCCGGTCCCACTATGGGAGGACTATTTAAACTTGATTGACTAAAACTCGGTTGCCGGGTTAGGGAATGCTGAGGCAAGAGACCGAGTCAGAGTGGGTATGGGCAACATTTGAACAATAGTTAAGGGTTCATCACAGTATCCAGCCCACTGAAGCCCTGACCACAAGTGTTGTTATACTTTTCCTGAGACGACTGGTGGAAATCCTCCTCACAACATTTATGAACACTCCAATAATCCCCTTAAGTCTGTTAAAAGACTACAGTAAGATCTGGAAAAGTCATGCTAAGATGAGGCTTATTCACAACAGGTAAAAATACAAAACCCTGATGCTGCAAGCTATCTATTGTTTCTGAAGAAACAATGAGGTATTCCCATCCAGTATATCTGCTATCCATAAGAATTTCAAGCTGGCTCTTAAGTGTATGGTTACTCCTTAAAAACTTATGTTTTTCCTGGTTGTTAATCAGTTTCTTGAGATGTTCCAAACCAGATAACCCCTTGTCAATAGAAAAAGACAATTATTTACACAATTAAAAGAATGCTTTGAAGAATCGTATCTGAGGGTTTAAAAAGCTGTAAAATCAGCAAACAAGGGTGCTTCAAGAGAGAAATCTTTCTGACACCATCCGCTGTTGTTCTCGAGAAGCTGGAAGAAACAGATCATCTCCCTTCAAAGATTGTGCTAAGAACTTTGACCTGTCAGCTCTGCAACCCGAGTGCCTTGGACTGGTGAGATCCTAGCTCTTGTTCTCTCTCTCTCTCTTTCTCTTCTCTCTAGGCATAGATTTCTGAACCTGAATTGTGTTAATTAAACTTGAGCTAAGTTTCCCCAAATACTTAGTGAAACCAGGGTAGTATTATAATTGTTGGTGCTTGTTTTCCTTTGCATGTCTATTAGTACTAGTACCATTATACATTTCATATACTCAGCAATAAATAACTATGGTCAAACTGGTAGTAACCAGATGTATGTTTCCTACTCTACTTCTCCTTCTCCACTTGTTCTGCAGCAACACTTCTTTTACCTAAGCCAAAGATCCCTGTGAAGCCCAGAAATACTGTGGGGTCTGCTCATCAAGAAGCTACCACTACTAGGACAGTTAGGGCAAAAGATTCAGATGTGCTGAGTTTGAAACACATAAGGGGATCAGCTTGTACAGGCTGATTAACCCAGTTTGGCTCAGACATGCCCTTATGAACTGAACGCTGGCCCATGAGGGTGTCAGCTGGACACTCAGCCTGATTCAGAGGTTCACCCGTGTGCTTGTGTGTGACTGCATTTTATTGTTACCTTAATGAACTGATTTTTGGCATATGAGGGTGTCAGCCTGTCTTTGCTGATCAACCCAGCCAGGTCAGGTGTGTCACATTAATCTGTGTGTGTTTGTGTGTATGACTGATTTGGGGACTGGAGGAACCCAGCCCCACTGAAATGGAGTCTTGCAAGATAGATCCATTGGGGGTGAGGACTTGCAGAAAGGAGAGATACAGCTCTGTATAGAAACACAATTAACACAAACAGCACATTGATAGAACTATAAAGATCCTAGAAATGTATCCCTAATAAATGAGCGCACCCCAAAGTGATGGGCAAATCTGGTAACGGCTCTTACACTCTGTAATCAAGTCGGTCTTCTTTTTGAAAACCTAAACAGATCAGCCTCTCTAAGTGTCTCATTATAAGGCATTTCCACTAGCTTTCAAATAATTTGAGGCTCTTATCTGCACCTCTCCATATTTAGGTGTCCTTTTAAAACATTGAGCAGTAGAACTGGATACAGTGGGTTGGTATCTACTAAAAATATCATCACTGGGAACTGCAGCCGTCAAAACTTTGCAGGGTTGGTCATTTTAAAAATAAATAAATAACTAAATAAAGAAATGAATAAAAGTCACAAATTGCAACTTCTCAAAGAAATGTCACTGTGTTCATATATATTTGGTTCAGATGAAAGTTCATGGAATATGAATGTTGGGCCTGTAGTCAGGATTTATTCAATTGCACAAGTATTACATTTCAGAGAGTTAAACCCAAAGGCATGACTGTGGCCATCGGACCCAATTTTCTGTACAGTGCATGCTACAGAAATCCACCCTGCAGTTCCTTGAAATTTATTTCAAGCAGATCTAAAATCATTTATCAACATAAACAATATCATATAACTATGGTGACAAATTATAAAGCTTCTACAGAGAATTTCAAATAATTAACACCAGCCATGCCCATTTTGGAAGAAATCTATCATCATGAAACTTTTTAAAACTAGACCAAACCAACAAGGCAATTTCTATATTGAGTTGAATCAAGAAGTCCAAATCAAAGAGACACTCCAGCCTAACAGTTCATCCAACTAGTGTTGTTCAGCCATGGTAGTTCCTACAATCAACAGTATCAAGGGCTTGATGCATCTAGGACCACATCCAGCTACTTTTGATTCCCCAGCCTGGATGACATTTGGTATGAATCTAGACGCTTCTGCATCTCTAACAAGATACCTTAGCTCCTCTGAACCACAGCTGAGAAAAGCATATATAAGCTTAGCAGGATTCAATTTTAAATCGATAAACATTGATTTCACCTGATTCTAGCAGATTGAAAGAAAGGTATTCTCTTGGTAATTATCAAATTTTACATAAAGGAAAGAGCGGAAAAATCCAGGACAGAGGTAAGGAAATCTGGGGCTGAGGATGCTTTGCACACACCCACAGCCCGTACAGGAACTGGGGGCTGTGCCAGTAAGGCTGTGCTGGGGGCGGGGGGAGGTGGAGGGGAAGGTGGGAGTCTGGTGCCACTGGCTGCCATGCCCCAGCTGGGTCAGGAGCCAAACTCCTGCAGAGCCCTGCCCAGCCTCTGAGGAGTTTGTTCCCTGCCAAGCCAGGCCAGGCCAGGCCAGGCTCCAGGGGAGTTTGGCCCCTGCATCATCATAGCAAGATCCAGACTTCCACAAAACCTGGCTCAGCCCCTTCAGGGTCAGGGCAGGGGCTAAACTCATGCAAAGTGACCTGAGCAAAGCAAAGAGCTGGAGACACAAGGCTCCTGGGTGCTACCAGCCCTGCCCCTCCAACCTTTCCTCCCAACACAGCCTTATCAGCACAGCTCCTACAGTAGCTGCCATGCATGTGTGCATGTGCTAAATCAATAAAAATTGAAAAGCACCCCTAATTTCATGCAATCCTGAAAACTTCAAACTGATAAAAATCAAAATAAATGCTTAAAAATAAACATCAATTTCAGCCATCACAATTTTAAAAAATTGAATTCTACCAAGCCTACACATATATAATCCCATTCATCATGTTAAAAGCATTAGAAAAATAACTGGCTGCAATGCACTGTTGGATTAGCAACTGTTGTGAATTTGACATCTGCCTTGTGTTTTATAATTACATCCTAGAGCCTTCACATAATTGTACATCCATGAAGGCATTATCATAAAAGAATGGTTTTTTGTCTTGAAGATCCTTCTACTACTTTTCTTATATCTACAAGGAACAAAATCCAAAACAGCAAAAAAATCCTATAAAATGCCATAAGTGAAAATAGGGGTGACAAGGGCACTGTCAATGCCCTACCACTGCAGTGCAAGGGAAGAAATCAGTTAATACATGCAATCCTCTTCGTATTTGCTTCTGTCCTTAAAGAATGGTATATCAGTCTCAAAATTTACCCCTACACCTAGAGTAACTTCTCCTTTTTCTTGTCTCTGTAACAGTATTTAAATGGTATTTCTCAATTTATCTTAGACTTCATAGACATTAGGACTGGAAGAGACCTCAGAAGATCAAGTTCAGCCCCCTGCCCTGGGGCAGGAAGTCAGCTGGGGTCAAAGGATCCCAGAAAGATAAACATCCAAATGTTTCTTAAAAGAGTCCAGAGTAGGTGCTTGCACACCTGGAAGGAGTCTATTCCAGGCCTTGGGGGCTCGGGCAATAAAGAAGTTTTTCCTTACATCCAGCCTAAAATGGTGTTGGAGGAGTTTGTGACCATTGGACCTTGTCATCCCATGGGGTGCTCAGGTGAACAGGTATTCCTGCAGATCCTGATGCACACCCCTGATGTTCTTATAGACAGCTACCAGATCACCCCTGAGCCTGCACTTTTCCAGGCTGAAGAGTCCCATGGCTCTCAACCTCTCTTCATAAGGCCTGTTTTCTTGCCCTCTGATCATGCACATGGCTCTCCTCTGGACTCTCTCAAACTTCTCCACATCCGTCTTGAATTGTAGAGCCCAGAATTGGATGCAGTACTCCAGCTGCAGCCTCACCAAAACCGAATACAGTGGGAGGATGACATCCTGAGATTTACCTCAGAAGCATCTATGGATGCAAGCCAGAGTTTTGATTGCTTTATCAGTTGTGACATCGCATTGGTGGCTCATGTCCTCCTTGTGGTCAGTCACAACCCCCAAATCTTTTTCGGCTGTGGCGCTTATGAGCGTAGCCCTGCTGAGCCTATAAGCATCCTGTGGGGTTCTCCACCCCGCAGGTGGATTGCCTTGCATTTGTCAGTATTAAATGTCATCGGGTTTATATCTACCCACTTTCTAAGCCTATCCATTTTTATTGACCTCTATGCTAAGAAACCATGACAAAATTCATTCAATGAGACTGTAATTTTTACCATATATGCTTATATATATCATCTTCCTATATCTATGGATGCTACTATTCTATTATAAAATCCTTCATCTGTCTGTCTTTCTGTAATGCTTTATTTGCATTCTGATTGGTTGTCTCACCTTGCCCCCCCCACCCCCCAGCCCTGCTCCCTGGAGACAGAGGTGGCATGGGGTGCTGGCCAAGGGGGGTGGAGGCAATGGTGGGACAAGCTCTGCCCCCTGCTCCTGGGAGGCAGAAGCCTGGGGTGCTGATGGCACAGCACTGGCCTTGCCTTGCCCTCCTGCTCCAGCCTCACCGCCACCGGGCCCCAACAAAAGCTGGTAGGGAGGGGGAGGCAGCAGGGAGGGAAGCAGGAAGGGGACTGGGGTCAGTGGCGGCACCTCCCCCTCCCCCTCCCTGAGGACAGCTGGGTCGGAGGGAGAGAGGGATTTGTGCATGGCTAGATGCACAGCAGTGGCAGCGTGGGGCACTGGGTGGTAGGTGTGGCTGCTGCATGCAAGCTTCTCCCCCTCTCCTGTGCCTGGGAGGCAGTGGCACCGTGGGGTGGAGCAGGGAGCATGCGGGGTTCATGGAGCTGGACAGAGGTGCACAGAGCCAGAGCAGCAGCAGCGTGGGCTGGTGGGTGGCTGCACTCTGTCTCCACCTACCCCCACCCCACGTCATTCTTGATGGGCAATTGGATAGTTATTCAATAAGAGCAGCACTGACAATAGAAATTCACAGAAAATATTGAGATTTCAAACTATATTTTCATTCTGGTTTGGACCTAAATACAAAAGATATCAAAGTTCTTCTTGAAAGAAAATTCCAGAAAAAAAATTCTGGCATTTTAGGCATAATAAAAACATACTATTTTAATCACATCATATATAATTTATGCTATCATGTACAATAAGGAGAAAGGTAGTAAGTCATGTTAGTCTGAAGTCCCTTCTGTCTATTATATATAATGTAATAGAAGAAAAAAATTCAAAAACAAGTCATTTTTTAACGGAAAACCTGAACCATTTCATTTAAATCCAGAAATGGGACATTTTCCCCATTTTTCCTCCAAAGAAAAATTTCTTTGAAATTTACATGGTTTCATGAAGTGACACTTTTTTCTGTTTATTCCTCAAAGTTTTTCCAAACAGCTCTCCTTAAAACCTACTCTAATGTATTGGGATATGCATTTTAAGTGGTACTACACACAAACAATTTATGCAAAGCATTCACCACAATTTTAATCAGCATAGGGTCCACTCATGCACCAAAGACAAGAGGAGATCACTGAAGACCATGTTGTTGCGACCACAAATACATGCAATTCGATACAATTGAAACATTGGATGACTCAATGGGGAGTTGACCAATAAAGAAATTAGCAGGATATATGCAAGCTTCTTTCCCTTTAGGCTCCTATTTATTAAAGCGTGAATCTATGGAAGCCCTGAAGCAGAATTATCCTTATTTAGATTATCCCAATCTATTTTCTATTGATTTTTTAACACAGCAGTAACTTTTGATTAACTTTAGTAACAGCAATGACTGCTTCAAAATGTCTTGAATTGATCAGACATAAGGATTTCCTATTAATCAAAAATTAAGGATATATTTTTTCCAATATCACAATTAAGAAATGCCCTCCTCTTTCCAAAGGTATAAATTACTAGATTTTTGTGCTTGACTAGTCATTTTGTTGATTAAAAAGGCTAATAAGACCATGGACACTAAAAAGTTGATGCAACCCAAAAGGAAAATTGTCCCCGCTTGTAATGGATACATAGTATTGAGTATTTTGCATAGATTATGGAGTTTAGCTGGTCCCTGGCACAAGTTATCATCCCTAGAAATGCAAAAGATTTGAGGATAAGAGTCACCAGACAAAGCAACAGAATTTCAATGGTGCTTCCATGCCGCGCATTATTGTGTTAGATAATGATCTTTGGGAAAGCATTTTTTCTCACATCTGATATGTATCAGACTAAGGGCTGTTTCGAATTGCAAATCAGCAGCAATGTAGGCTGCCATGTAACCTTACATTTTAAAGACCTTTCCAGAAAGATCAGAGAGTTTTAGGATCTTCAGCAAAATTAACACACTAAAGGGATTATTTATCCTCTGCTAAGGATAGAGAATTGAGAGATGACTAAATGACTAATAAAAAAAATCAACTTATTCAAAACAAAGCAAAACAACAAAATGATCTAACAGAAGTAAACTGCTTTGAGAAGTTAAATTGAAAATACAATGTTTTGATAGTTCTCCCCTTGTATGGAAGAACACAGTATTTATTTTTCAAACTAACGTGCATCAAATTAGCTGTTTCTCCCTCCCAATAGCCAAAAAGAAAATCAAAGTGCCATTACTGCCGCTAATAATATACTACAGGATTCTTTGCCCCCTTTCTTTTTTTCTTAAAAATATGCTGCAAACTCAACAGCTTATGTTTAAATAATTTTTGTCCCACTTCCTTCCTCTCTTTCTTTTTTCATTTTTGTCATTAAATGTAAAAGAATTAATTAATCTTCATAATCATAAATCATTTAATTTCACTCAGAGGCAAAGGCAAAAAAAAAAAAAGAGGAGGGTTGGGGATGGGAGTACAGGGAGCTAGACAAGAAAGTAGGGGGGGGAGACTATTCCCCATATATTCTGAACCAACAACAACAATAATAATGCTGTAAACTGGAAGCAAGTTTTCATGATTTTGTCCCCCTTCTTCTTTTTTATTTTAAATTGACACTAGTCCGTCACAGGATGGCAAAGGAAAGAGTTGTGGCACTTGCATTGTACCCTTAGCTGTAGCTGGTATTGCATCTGTCCCAGTGCTCTTTTCTACATTGGAGGCACATCTGCACAAGACGCTTAACACTGCATGCTGGTCAAAAATCATGCTAATAACTCCTTACCTGCACAGTGTTATTAGGCTACCACAATAACCATCACAAAAAACCTGTGCTCCAGCACTACTGTGCAGTAAATGTAGTTACTGTGCATTCAGTTAGTACTTTATTAAGGAAGTACTAAACTAAATGAGCAGTAACTACAGCATATTAACAAATGTGTAGATGCACCCTGACAATAGATACTTTTCTCATATATTTGATTTTAATCCCTGTCCCCTGTATATCGCTCCAGCTGGTAGCTGAACTTCTGCATCCTTCTGCACTAAATGGTCATTTCTACCACCAATCTAAGTGGGGGTTTGAGATAGGTCAGAGATCACAGTCAGAGATTCCCCCGATGTTGATTTTGCTTAAAGCACATATCCAGAATGAATCCCATCAGAAGTGGAGCCATACTGGAAAGGTGGGTACTAAACATAATTTTCTAATTTTTCCTTGATAGCTCCTAAGGTCTTTTACCAAGACCTTCATCACCACCACTTCTTTTCTTTCTTTTTTTGTACTTACTAGTCAGCATTGTTAAACGTGACTGATCCATGTTTTGCAGGCTCACACTTTTAAGCAAAGGGGTTGTGATATAAAAGATTTCTACCATATATTTTGTTACAGGTTTCAAATTATGCCTGTAGATGGCATTTTGGGCTGAGAAAAATCAGAAATTAACACTACTCATACTACTTTATGCAAGAGAGGCAGAGAGAGACTTTCTTCTGATAGATGGCCCCCACAACTGCCTTTTCCATTGGCAGGGCAGGGCAGGGCAGGGCAGGGAGTAAACAGCTAGTGCACTACTTGCAGCTCAGCTTTGAAAGCTGTTTTGCAGTACCAAAGCCAATACAGTGATTCCCCTACCCGTTAGTGATGTTGGTGAAGTCTCTATTAAGTGCGGGAAAAAAATGCTGACAGATTTCTATAAAATGGCTTTAAAAACAAAACCAAAATTGTATACAATCCAGTGGAGACCATCTAAAATGATTAGAGGCCTAGAAAACATGATTTACAAGGAAAGGGCTGGAAGAACTGGTTTTATTTAGTCTGGAGAATGGAAGTTTGAGGGGGAAATTTGATAACAATCTTTAAATAAAATAAGAGGCTTGTTATAGACTAGTCCCTTTGTCCATATGGAATAGGACAAGAACCAATAGTCTTAAATTGTAACAAGGAAAATTTATCCTGAATCTAAAAAGAATTTTCTAACTATGAACATGGTTCAGTAGTAGAATGGACTACCTAAAGAAGCTGTAAAATCTCTATCACTGCAAGTTTTAAGAGCAGGTCAGACAAAGTTGATCCTGTCTTGAGCTGGGGGAGATGAGGTGGGCTCTAGATAAACACATGAGGTCCCTTCTGGCTCTATCTTATTATGATTCCATGCAATGCCAATATGAAAACCTTAATTACTCTATTTTGGACTTTTTGCTTTTATTCTGGGGTGATCCCAAAGATCCATGAAGCCATTAGAAAGCATTCAATTGTTTCGAATAAACTTGGGATAGCCTCCTTAGTTAACTTTCTGAGTAGAGAATGATATACGTCTTGACTGCAATGTTGTGAAATCAATGGTGTCAATCAATCATTTTCTCTCATGCATTCAAAGGAAATACAGCGTATTTGGAAACTGGGCATCTTGCTGGACTAAACATATTTATACATTCAGAGCTCAGACATATGACCTCTCTGTACTGGCATGATTTAATTTAGCTTTCTACATAAAACTGTAGGCAGGGCAACAGGTACGTGCAGGAAGGAAAAAATGTTCCCCACGCTGTAATTTTGCAGAGCGGGGAGAAAATTAGAGTATAAAAAGTGGGGCAGGGCATGGTCCCGCACCATGCCCTGAGGCAACCAGAGGTTGGGTCCTCTAAAGAGACACTCTGGCTGCCAGAATGTCTATATGGTTGCCCCTGGCCCTGGTGCTGAAACATGTAGCTGGTAGGGCTGCATGTTTCAGCACCAGGGCTCCAGTGCTGGTGAGTAAGGGGTCGTGGGGGCTGGAGGATGGGGGAAGGGACTGTGGGGGGGATGTCCGCCGGCCCCGCTCACTCCCCCAGCCCTCCCAAGCCCTGATGGGGCTGGCCTCTCTCCCTGCCAGCTCCCCCGAGGACCCCAACCCCTGTCCTGTCCAGCCCCACACCCGCAAGCCCCCCCCATCCCTGCCTTCCCACCACATACTTAAAAAAACCAAAAACTCCGGCACTTACCAGCAGTTGTAGCTGCTGTCTGGCTGCCAGGGGCCCTGACTGCACAGTGTGGGGCAGGCTGACAGCCCCAGCAGCCCCAGCCTGAGCCCTCCTGCCCCTCTGCCACCCTATGCTGCCCGGAGAGCTCTGCCAGGAGGCCCCGAAGCTCCCCCACCCCTGCATCTCAGGTAAGCAGAGGCCTTTTTTTCCTTTTTTTTCTGTTCCTTTTCTGTTTGTTTTTTTTAAGTGATGATGCCTGGGGTTATGGGGGGCCATACCCCTTGTGAGAGTGCCGATGCCCCTGTTGGGGGTCTGAACCCCTTTTGGGGGGCTGAACCCCATTTTGGGGGGGGCCAAACCCTTTGTGTGGGGGCTGAATCCCCTGTTGGGGGGGCTGAACCATCTGTTGCGGGGATGTAGCCCTTGTATGGGGGCTGAACCCTCTGTTGGGGGGCTACACCCCTTGTGTAGGGGCTTAATCCCATGTTGGGGGGGCTGTACACCTTGTGTGGAGAACCAGCCTCTTGTGTAGGGGCCATCCTCCAGTGGGAGGGCAGCAAAATATGTATTCGTGTATTCTTGAAACCTGTATTTGGAGTTCACTTTATTATTATGATAAGAGACTTGCTTTAACACTGTAGATATATCAAGAAAACATTGTCCAACTGATCACTGTGTCTGTCTCACTCTCTCTCTCTCTTTATAGTGGTCTTTTGTTTTACTTGTGGAGGAACATGGATTTGGGGGTATTTTAGAGAGTGATTTGGGGATTTTTTTTTTTTTTTATCAGGGATTTTTCAGTTTTCCAATAGGGAACACCAGAATTCCTGCTAGGGAGGCCAGTGGCAGGACCCTGCCTGCTGTGGCTAATCTTCTGGCCAGATGGGGCCAGGAGGACATGCTTTGACAGTTCAAAGCAGGCCATCACACTGGGAACATCTTCCGGGTGATAGCTGCCCAGATGGCCGGGCAGGGGGCACAAATGGCAGTAGTGCTGCACAAAGGCCAACCCTGAAAATGCAGTCCACTGGCAGCTGGCCCAGAGGGGCAGATATCTCTCCTGGCTGTGCAGTCCCCATCTGGGTCTGGCAGGTGCACAGCAGGTCACAGCCAGGCAGCAGCCCCCACTGCCAGACTGCTACAGTGGGTAGAGGGTACAGGGAATTCTCAGGGCTGCTTCAGCAGTCCAGCTGGCACAAGGGGTAATGTCCACAGGTAGCAATTGGCTGGGCCCCAGAAGCTTCTGAGAGCTAGCAGCCCTGAGTTACTTGCCAGGGTGGCTTTTTATACTGCTGGGGACAGCACGGGTGCTGGCCCTGGGCTCTAGCTCCCCCTGGCTGAAGATCCAGGAGGAGCCAGGCAGGATTCTTTTGCCCCTAGTGGCACAATTTGCTTCACAACAAAGTGCATGTCTGAGCATGTGTGCTGAGGCAAAAAGCCCCAGCTCAAATTTGCCCCTCTTCTATTTGAGCTGCTGCAAGCACATGTGCTTGCATGTGTGGACATGCCCTTTGTAGGGCTGTCCTTGAGAACTATTTGGAAGCTGCAGCTAATTCAGAACATGAGGACCTGCTTTTCAACAAGGGTGGGTTGCCAGGAGCACATTACTTCAGTACCCCAGAGTCTGTAGTGGCTTCAGGCACTCCAGGTAGTCTTTGGGGCACAATTCAAGTTGCTGGTCTTGATCGATAAAAGCCTAAATGGGCTGAGCCCTACATACCTAATGAACTGCCTTCTCCCTTATGTTTCACTGTGATCTCGAAGGTCAGTTGACAGCAAACTCCTGTAAGTATCACCTGCATGCTAAGTTCAGCTGGAGAAAACATGATACGTTCATTCTCAATAGATACTTCTGAGCTCTGGAACTCTCTCCCCACTGAGGCCCATCAGAACCCAGTCTTGGAAATCCTCAGGAAACCTTGAAAAAACCTTTTCCTTTGGGCAGGCTTGTAGCAGGAGAGGTTAAATTTGGGGTTATTGTCTGATAAGTTTGTTTATTATTCTGTTTATATGTTTTATCTCTTCTTATAATTTATTTTTTTTATTGCAAGTGAGATCCCCCCTGAGCCCTTCCTGGGGAAGGCAGCATACATATCTAATCAATAAATGGAGCTCTGCAGTAGGCACTATTATAGGACTTTACCGCTAGGTACTACCGGGACATGTAATAATAGCCTGTTTGCCCATAGCAAAGGTCTGTTCTGGTTCAGAATAGACAAGTGATCCTTAGAGTGGTGGAACTTATACCAGTTTATATATACTACAGAGTTTTTCTGGTGTAGCTTTACCTCTGGTACAAGGTACTTATACTGCATAGCGTCTACCTGAACACTATTTGCACAAATGTAAAGCTTACACCACTTCTGTTAACATGTAATATATCCAACTCAGCAAATTATTCCTTTGTGCACATATATTCACATGTGCATGCATATAATATGAATATACATGCACTATATTTACATGTACATATATACCATATCTCAGGAGAGACTGCAGTTTGCAATACAGTTATTTAAATGGTTTGGGACCTTTGCAAGAGAGATTTATACCTGCTCTCCCCACATTTTATTATGTAAGGTTTATCATCAATATTAAACTTTAATTCCCCCAAAGCAGGGCATTAATAGACTCATAAACTTTAATACCCAATGCTTTGTGCCCTTCTTTCATGATGTATTGAACGCAGTTGTTAAGTGGCAGCTCCATATTGTTCTGCAGTTTTCCTATGTAATGAGAGGATTTCAGAAATATTTCAAAGGCACAGAGTCATTATGATGCACCACATTTTGCTTAATTTTAAATGTCTGCCATGCAGAAAATTGAGTTTTATGGTTTTCAGAGTAAAAACAAAGAGTGCAGACCCCAAACTCTCACAGCTCATTCTTTGGAAGCAATTTTCCTAATCGAATATGGGCCTTTTGGTACATTTATTATTTATTACTTGTACCTAAAGCCTGCTTTAGAGTTCAGACATAATCATTTGTTTTTCTGCCCTTTCATTATTTAAAAGTCATCCACTGCTTCTTGTAATAAGTTCAGGATTGGGAGTCATTTCCCATTAAAGCCTAGACCATGATTCCAAATACTGTATATGTTTTCAACAAGCCGGTGTTTGTCCTTTAGTAATTTATGCTTCCCTCACTTGACTAACGTGTTGGAAAAGGGAGATTAGTCACTTAATGAGAGCAACCTAGAAGTATTATGTCCCATCGGAGCATTATGTCCCTCTTTGGCTTCTCCCCCTCCGCTATTCTCTAAGCACAGGACTCAGCTCAGTCACTATATGCAATGCCCGAGGCAAAGCCCACAGCGGCAGCCCACCCTTGCCCTGCCACAGATCCAGGGGGCATGTGCCAGCCACTCCATGTTTGCCCAGGAGTACACGCAGTGGTGGGAAACACCCTCCCCCTGTCCACACACCTCCCCACAAACAAGCCACCCGCAGCTCTGCCCCATGTCCTGCCTTGGCTGGGCAATGCCTGTTGGTGGTGCCCCTTTGCTTCGGCGCCCAGGGTGGTCACCCCAATCACCCCCCCCACTTCCTATGTTACTGACAGTATGCAAAGGGATAAGCAGAGATAGCTAGGATGGCGAGGACAAGGAAATCTTAAATAAAACTTTCTGAAAAGTGAAGGGTAAAAACAGAGGGATGGAAATTGAGAAATCAAGGAGAACAGAATGAATCAAGAACTTCATTCAGCCAGAAAATTAAGCATGGACTACAGATTGCCATGGTATTAATTCCATTTCTTAAGTGAGACACAGGCTTAAGTACCTCTCTGGACTTGGCCTAAGAGATCATGAGTGGAAAAGGAACAGAAGATAGTTGTTTACTTCATAGAACAAGCAGGAAATAATGAGATGGAAAATCATATGGACAGTACTGCCTCCTTTTTCCTTGTAAAATCTGCTTAGGTATCATTTTGCTGCTCTTGAGAACTGCACAAAAGCTGCTGGAGCCCACCTATGTCCCAACATACGTATGACATAAGATTGTAAACTCTTTGGAGCAAAAATCTCCCTGTTTGCTAAGCCCATAGAAAGTACCCAGCATAGCTGTGGACTATACCACAGATGATTTACATAATAATGAACAGTTACCAATTCCGATAAAAGACAACAAATGTCTCTTCCACTAATTCAGAGATTTTACAAAATCTTTTTGTTAAAAACTCATGACTTCCATACTGTTATGGCTTAGTTCAAAGCACTGATATGACAAAGTAAGCCCGATATACTATTTTCTTCTAAACTATATGGATGGATGAAATATAATTTTAAAATATATGTTCAAATCAAAGGACTTCTTAAAAGTAATGCCTTTCATATGTGTCCTCTTTCCTGTGATTCTCTTTTAATCTTAATGCTGACACCAGCCAGGGCAACTAGTAGCCCATAGGCCAAACGTGGCCCACCCACAAGGTGTTAATCTGTGACCCCTGCCTCCTGGACCTCCATCATTACCCCTATCACTCAGGCTGCAGCAGCAGCTAGGGTCTCTAGGCTTTCCTTCCAGCTTCCTTTTTCTGTGCCTGTCCTAATCAGTAGTTCTGAGTGAGGGAGCCCATAGTATAGTGCAGCAAGGCCGGTGAGTTGATGGAGAGACTGTCTGGGCACATGGGAGAATAGGGGGCTCTCACCTACAGGAGGGCATGTAGAGATTCCTGGTGGGGAGTTATAGCGCAGACTGGTTCACTAGCCCATGCCACTCATTAAAAAGTGAATCAAAAGGAGAGTAAGTAGGATGCCTCTATCAGAGGGGAGAGGGCACACTGGAGTAAGGAAGGGGACCATCCACATGCATGGTGGAAAGGTGGGGAAAACCCATTGTGTCCAGCAAAGTAAATCCTTAACACAACACACTCCCCCACCCAAAGCCTGAATATTACCTGTATCCCAGAAGACCCATCCCAAAACACATCAGATTCAATTGCTGTGTCTTGCAAAGGGTCATCCGAGATCAACTGGATGGAAGGAATGGAGCCAGAGTTTACACTCAGAAGCTGAGTTCTTATGCCTTTCACCAATGGTTATTAAAATCATGCACCTAACCTTACCCTTTGTGGTGTCTATCATGAAAACTTTTCATTATCCTCACATTTGTCATTCTAAAGCATATGCCCACCTGGACACCAATGTGCACATTTACCACAGTAAAAAAACACATTCTGACTTCTCTGAGCTACGAAGAAGTATTCTTGCTGTATCTTTTTCATACCCCGGGAGGAATACTGTCTGCATATGCCCATCTCTCAAAATATGACAATGCTGGGCCCCACAGTTTAAGCAAGATAACAAAAAAGTAGTCAGAGAGGGCAACAGGGACTGCCATTGTTTTAAGTTTTTATGGTGCCCAGCACAATAAAGAAGTAGTGTAACTAAGGTGAGGCAACATAGACAGCAGCCCTGGGTACTGATTTAGGAGGAAGTGGAAAAGTAACAGCTGCCGCCATACCCTCAGAGCCAGACTGGTAGCACCAGCAAGTAATGCTACCCCATGCATCACCACTGCCCCTGGCACCCTTCTGCCTTATTATGCCTCTGTAAAGTGGCTTCTACTGCCAAATAAATATTACAAAAAAATGAGAGAAAGAAGCCTTCATGAAACTTCTCTAGACACTCAGAACTCAGGGCAAGGGGAGGAAGGGGAAGGAAGAGCAAGGCTATTCTGCGGATGATTTATGGCTCCAAGGACATTGCTCATGAAGTGCAAGAACTCTTCTAAGTACTGCCAGGTAGAACAAAAATAACAATGACTTTAAAGAAAAAAAAAAATGGTGACAACTGACTAAGTCACTTAGGAGCCACATGGAACTATAGCCCTTGGAAAAATTTTACCCAATGCCTTCAAAATTGGCATACTGGAAAATATTTCTAATACAGGGGTGTCCAGCCAGCTCCTTTTGAAGAAACTAGAGTAGAAATGATACAGTATGCCACCTTGCAGAAAGAGTGAGACTGCATGATCTCGGTCATTTCCCTAGCAATTGCATCTGGTCAGATGCTTAAAAAAGACCCAGATCAACAAAGAAACAATTTGATGGGGGAAGAAGGCATGAACTATCCAAAGACTATTCAGATTAAAAGTCTATTAACTGAGTAGGATTTGAGTTGCTCTGCTATCTACAAATATAGAATAGTTGCTGAGTTGTTGTGGAATGGAAAGTTCTTCGTTTTACCAAAGAAATGCAATTCTTTTTGGTACCTCTTGTTGCAAAGACAGCCAGCCATTCAAAGTGGATTTTGTAGGTGTAGCAGTAGCTTCACTCTCCATAGAGAGATTCCTGGTGGAGAGTAACAGCACAGAGTGGTTCACTACCCCATGCCACTCATTAAAAAGTGAATCAAAAGGAGAGCAAGCAGGATGCATCTATCAGATTTTTATTGTACGTTAGAGCTGCTTTCCTTCTTTGGTGGCAGCTAAAAACAGCAGCAGAGAGATGGGGAAATAATACACAGTCACAGAGACAGAAAAACATTAAAATGTATTTGTCAGCAGGAACAGGCAGAGGGAATTCAGAGAAACAGAGAGAGACTGGAAACTGGCTTCTGGCATCTGTTTGACACAGATACTTGCAGAGCCAACACAACCAGAGTCCCTTCAGACCAAAGAAAAACAAACTGTCTACCAGAAAAGCTTTAACTCGATATATAATTTATTTAATTTAGCTTCTGCCACCTGTAATTGCCTCAACCCTCCGGAACAGCCTGCAGAGACCAAGAGATAAAACAGACTGAGGGCAACACCAAAGATGGTTTAATTAAATATTTTCTGTTAAGATCCCTGTATTTTATTTAGCTTCTGCTGCCATCTACAGTAGCCACCAAAGAGATGCATAAGGAACAGGTGCAGCAGCAGAGTGGGAACAGCAGCACATGCCTTCAGCACAGTGATGAGCCAGGCACCAAGGGACTTGTAACTAAAAGTCACCGCAAGAATTAATCACCCTTCCTTGTGTACGAGATGCAGTCTCTCCTAGTTGGTGCCCAGATTTCATTTACCACTATTCCCGAGTTTTGTAAATGAATTAATCCATCCACATAGCAGTTAGACTTATGAACACAGATTTCATTATTCTGTGCGGATCAATACTAAAAAGGAGCTGGTTATGTACCCAGTTAAGCTTTCATTTCTACAAATGTTTATTACACATGGGGTGCTAAATATCCTAAGTTACTTTGTAGCTAATTCTTTCAAGGCATCCTTTATACACAGGTGAGCACTACTGTGAATTCATTAGTTAACAAACTGCTTCTAAAGAAATTAAGTAAATCTGATATCAGAGGTCTGAATTCACTGGTATATTCTGGCTATTTAATACCACAAAACCTTCTAAATTCACCTCTTTTAGATAGTTTTGCATATGATCTGCACTGCTAGATCAGAACAAAACAGCCAATCCATATGGCTGAATCTGGCTCAAAATGCAGAAGATTATTCCTCAGCCATTCCCATCTGCAGGAAATGTTAGACATCCTGCTTCTCGGTAATATCATTTAGAATGACATGCCTCTTCCAAATGCTAGAGGACTATATCCCACATGAGAAGGTCCCTCACTTTTATTAACTGGACCCTACTGCATATATTTAAGGGTAGGACCAGGCCCTTTAAAATGAAATATTTCATTTATGTAGGGCTTACAAATGAGTATCTTCTCCAGTAGCAGAGGATCTAGATTATTCATAGGCACGTTAACAACAGGCAATTAATGGCAATGAACTGACCCGAGGTAAATTATAGCTTCGACATACATACCCAGACTGATGCAGGCAATACCTTAATCCTAGTCCTTTTGCCTATGTTTTTCATTTCACTATTGTTCTCAGCCCTTGAACCAAAAACTGGAGCAGCACCGTAGTCCTCCTACCCCATTTTTAGATCAGGTAAGTTTAACTTCCTTTGTTAAGATATGTAACCTTTCTTTTAGGGATTTTGCTACTGCTCCTACAGATTACTAAATCCCAGTATTTAGTGCTGAATGGAACTTCATTTCCTTCCCCTCCCTGCCTCCTTCCCCCATCATGATGATTGCCATGCTTTCTGTAGGCTGAATATAGCTAAACAGTGCTTTCCGCTTTGAAATCCCAATGAACACCACAAAGGTACAATTAGTAGCCAATATTTTATTTCCCAGTTACAGCCTTATATTGCCTATACAACCTCCAAAAGATTGGGACAGACTGATTGGGATGAAACCTCAAACTCAGGTTTGCCATATACCCAGAGCAATTACACAATCACTGCACCCATGTTTTACCTCATGTACCTGTTTCTTAGGATCCAGAGCCCTCAGATAAACCATTACAAAAAACTATAAAAGGCTTCTCTGAAGAACTAATTTTCTCTACATTAGAAATCTTTGAAAGTGGAACTGGGGTTCAAAAACACTTTTTTAATCAAATCAATTTGCCGTTTAAAAGATTGAACTGAAACATGCCTGAAAACCAGTGCTGATGCTTCATTGCTTTTCATTTTCCCATCACTCTACTTTTCCATATACAAGTTTGGCTGTAAAGACGAAGTGAAAGAACATCCATATGACTTTTCTTTTGGTAACTCAGGCCTTACTCAAAATTTCAGAAACCTTGTTAGTTTAACTTTTTGCTTTGGTTTGGGAGGTTAAGGGTGAAGTTACACATTACAGTTAGGCCATACTTAGTGCATGTAAAGCCTAAATGCCCACATGTTAAAGCTCATTAACTCATACTAAGTGTCCTTTGAGCATCTCAAAGTTACATCACTTCAAGTGAAGGTTAATGCCAAGCCATACTACCTAGTTTATGGTAGGGTAATGTCCGACTGTTCCACAGAGATAAAATGAACTTTTTGCAGTCCTCCAGCACTTAAAAACACACTGCTTCCAGGCCTCCACCACCTCCCAGATCATGGATAGAGCCCAAGTGTCCTGGCTCCTAGCCAGGCCTCTTCTGGCCAGCCCTGTAGTGGCAAGTCAGAGTTGTACAGCCAAGAAACAGTATTAACCATTAATGTGCAACTGTTCACAGTATGTGCTAACTATAACAGTTTAACGTTCCACAAATTTCGTATGGCCTAAGTATAACATATAACTTCATCCCAAGAGAAGTATATGAATTATGAATGATTATTTAAGCCAGATTCAAGTTCTGAACTCATCTGAACATTTTTAACGACAAATTAAAGTGCTGCCACAGTCAACACCTCAATGCAGACAGACATTAGTAAAAAAAAACCAAATTACTTCTAATTTGCGGAGTTGCCTAAAATCATTTAAAGATATAATCTTTTCAATAACTTCTTTTCAAAATTTCCCTCTTGTTTGTGATTGCTGTGAACAAATCCAAAATACAGTATTTTTTGTCGCCTCCCTCCCTCCATGTGATGAGCATTTAGACCACTCAAGAGGAAATACTCATACATGTGCAAATTTAAAAGCCTCCAAAAAACCTGTACAAGCAACATGGATACCTGCTCTAAGCAGACACTGATGCCAGTAAAATTCTAGTTAAACATTTGCAGAGGGCAAAAACAGCATGAGCCTATATTTGCAAAAAGGATTTTGTATTATTTTCTTCTCGTTTTAGTCAAGAGTTGATATAGAAGCTTAATTTTCACAAGCTTACTGGTGCAGATCACTTAAAGAAGGTAGACATTATTCAGAAAATACACAGTGGGAGCAGAACTTTCAGGTCAGAAGATGCTTTTATGAGTATAATTATACTTCAGAAAAAATAAAATGAGCTTTGAAGGTATCAATCCTCTTATAAATATCTTTTTCATGCCTGATACAAACCTTGTAGTACCCATATCAGCAAGGCTTTAAAGGGCATACCTACCTTTAAGCACCTATAGTAGTGCAGCTAAAATCAATATGACTCTTAATTTACTTATAGTTAGTTCTGGGATTAAGTAATTCACTGTATCAGTCATCATTAGATACATATTTAGAAGAACATAATAAAGAAGCCAAAATACTTAATCTTCTTTATTATTTTCATATCAGTATTTATAATAAGGGTAGTACTGCAATGGTTCTCGTTAAGTTTACATCTCCACTTCCCTGTGTGTACTGTACTAGCACAAATTCTCTTCCCCAAAGAGTTCATACAGTTTAAATATGGAGAAAACAGCAGAACAATTTAGAAATGCAATGAAACCGTGGGGGGAGAGGGGGAGGGAAGAGGGGCAAAGAGGGTTAACTATTAATAGGAACTTGCCTGAATTGACCATTGTCCTAAAGTACAGGTGTATATTTTGCACACCCTGAAGCATGACTGGTTTCATACTGCTATCAGTACTCCCCCACCTTCCCCAACAGGTTTTGCCTCATGTCTTCTTAATTCTGTGTACAACTGCAGCTGAGCATTTTGCTGATACCATCCACCAAATCTGCATTTGTCCTGAAAACCCCTTGGAAACTGGAGGCCCATTTCAATTGGAGAGATTTCAGATGCCTTAAAATAAAACCCCAAAATATCCCTAGAACACAGCTGGGGGGGAGGGGGGGGAGTCAATACAGCAGTTGCAGAAGCACTAGTTCAGCAAGTCTGTTTGGGAATCCAGAAATAACTACAACTGGAACTACAATAATTGAAGCTAAAGTTCTGTCAGAGAGATGCTGCTTCCTATGATTTACATTCATCTCCAACTAATAAACAAGAGAGCAGGGAAATCTGCCTATTGCACTTGTGGTTCCTGAAGAGATTATAGGGCACTAATACGCTGTCAAAATTGTTAGCAAAGATCCTCACTCAAACGCACTTTCACACACACACAGACATGCATCTCTGATACACTGCAGTGTTATGCATCCTGATGTGTCACTTGACACAGAGCCTCATATTTCCCTGTTTGTTTCCTTCTTTGCACCTACCCAATACAGCACTCTTCACTTAAGTGCATGTTCTGGGACTCTGTCCACCTCACTTTGAAAAAGATCCAAGCAATGAGATTTTGCTGCTCTCCTTTTTTTAAAAAAAAAAAGCAAATGTGATTTTATTTGAAAGGCCAAGAACAAACTTGGATATTGCACCATTTGGTCACAGGAAGTTGGCAACATAGTCTCCGATGCAACTGACTAAGGGCTCGGAAAGTTCTACCTGCCAAATGGCCAAAAAAAGGTTATGAGTTTGGGACTGCAACTACCAGCATTTCAGGGACAGGAAGAAGTGGGCAGATGGGGTAAGAAGTAGGGGCAGCTGGTGAACAGACTTAAGCCCTAAGGATGGGAAAGACAGGTCAGCTAACAAAAAGGATAGGTGAAGGATATCCATTAAGACTGAGCCAATGAGCAAAGGCTGAAAGAGGAGGGATGTGGGATAGTAAATTAAATGCAGGAAAGAAAAAATAGATATGCATCCCAGCTGCTAGCAATTGAAGGAGACAGGAAGTGGCTAACTAGTCAGAGAAATATCTGAAAAGGAAAGGTAGAAAAGAGAGGGGGGAGCCACAAGAAATATTGGTAAGAGGGAATGGAACAGGCATTCAGTAAAATGGAATAATAAGGAAGGCAGCCAACCAAGTAAGAAAGGGAAGGGAAGTAGACATTAAACTTGAGCTAGGGGCTGTCAGTCAGAGATGGGAATAACGAGAATGTGCAAGGGAAGGACAGAATAAGGGCAGTTTAGTAGGTGTCTAAGTTTAGGGTATTGGGATGATAGCAAAAAACGCTAGCTGATGGTCTCTCCCAGACATTGTATAGCCCCAATGATTTGCAGCATGTCAGAAACCACTTGCCCCTCTGGAGACCCCCTGGTAGACTTGTTCATCCCTTGACTCCTTTATAAGGATCCCATCACAGTCTAGGACTGTATCCAGGATAAAGCCATACCTGCCAAGCTCCTTCAGATCCTCAGGTTCCACGTCTAAACACTGTTCTAGAGCAGGGACTTAGGTATATTTTTTAAAAGCTTTGGCAGCCATAAAAAAATGTGCATTAGTCATTCTATGCAGCCCCAGCACAAAGCCCTTAGACCAGCTAAGCTCAATGGCAAATTGTCTGAAGGGATCACAGATGTCTGAGTTTCAAAATTGGGTTTTTCTACAGCATGCCAGGCTGAAATGTCATAGCTATATCCCCAGACTGAAGTGCCTGTGGGATTTTCCATAACATGGGTAACAGCAGCACAGCTGAAAATATTTATGAGAACTGAAATATAGGAGGGTTTAATTAAAATGAAAATATTAAAATGAAAACTCTCAACTTCTGCACTGACTATTTTCTCTTCACTGACTAACACTGCCTGTGCTGGAGTCAGAGGTCTGACTGCAGCTACAGTTATGGTATGGTGGCACAGACTTCCTTGCATGACCTTGCCCTTACCCTCTGTGTACCCAAAATTCCCATCTGTAAGCTGAAATAAGTGATACTTGCTTCCTTTACAGAAATGTCCTGTAATAAGTACATTAAATGGAATATGAGATGCTCAGATGCGACGGTATTAGGGGCTACGTGGATTCTATTCTTGTTTTGCTATTATCCTGCTGGATGACCTTGTGCAATGTATTTTAGTTTCCCAACCTGTAAAAGGTGGCTAATAACACTGACCTCCTTTGTGAAGTGCTTTGCGACTTAGAGATGAAAACTCTCATAGAAGCAAGGTAGTATTATATTACATTGTCTTTTCCTGAACAGATTGCAATATCTAGCTGTAAGAGATAACACAACCAAATGCAGCAGCCAAATGAAAGAAACTCTTAAAGAAACATACAGAAATGAAGATACAAAACCAACATCAGATCATAAAGTTACCCCATTAAGGGATTCTGACATGGCATATAATAGCAGACTGCTTTGTTTGCACTTTGCAAATAGCTCAACCATCGTCTAGTTGAATTATAAGCCCAATTAGCAGATATGAATCAACAGACAATTTGACTCATAAAATAAAACTCAGCCTGAGCACTCATGCAATAAACCCTACACCTTCCTATCTGCCCTCATTCATTTCATTTGCTTCTTCTCTCCATCTGGGACCAAGAACTCAAGAGGTGAAACAAAACAACCGTGTCAGTTTTTACAGTATTTCTAACTTGTTTAAGAGATGACTACCAAAAACTTGAGAGAATCTTTGTGTCACATTCTACCTGGTTGTGACAAAATTGGTATCCAAAATGTAAGGTGCTTAATGCTTATCCAACATGGATCCTTGAAAAAAGGAGGCCCAGCAAAGTGTCCAAGTGCATAGGTCTATTTTTAAGTATGTTAGTGTAATAGAATCTCCCCAATCAAAATGCACTGCCGTTGCAAGACAAAAGCTAAATATACGACTAAATTCAAAATGCCATCTAGGTAATAGAAATAGCAGGGTAGTGTTGTCAGTTTTCTGAGTTTAAGCTATTCCAGTCCCAAATCACTGAGGGCTCTGTTTAGATAAAAGCTGGATTTCCACAGTTTTGGCTGGGATTCTAGGTAGACTTCCACAGCTTGACTGATGAGCCAGTTCTGATTCAGTGGAATATCCCTCATTATCAGGGATAATGGACCTCCACTAAACCAATATTTATTTCCTTCCCATGTAAACTGATGTGATCTTTATCAGGGTCCATAAGCATGAAGAGGCAGAAGATATAATTTAGGGTAACAAAAGTAATTTTCTATCATTTTAGCTGGTTCAGCAGTTATGCCAGCATGCTGTAGAAGTTAAAAGGTGGTAGAAGGAGAGGCAGAGAAATTATTGCATTTCTTATTAACTATATATATTTTTTCTTACTGTATTTTGTTTCTGAGCTCCCTTCCCTTGGGACTTTGTCCTGTATCTAGACCTTGGACATTCCAAGGGACAGTCTTTTCCTTAAGGCTCCTACAGATGTCAGTCTTAGGCAAACCTTGATCAGGACACAGCAAAACCAGTTTATAAAATGTGAGACACAGAAGTAAATCCCCTGAATGGCCTGGTCTTACATCTCTATATTTTATTTACAAAGCTTTAAAAAAAAATCCACATTGTATTTGGACTCATCTTTAAAGGAACTTAATACAGACACTATGTACATTTTTCAAGTATTTCATAAGCAGGCCAGGAAAGGGCTCTTTATGGTACAACTCAGATCATTCAGTGATTTCTGGGGACAGCTCAGACTTCTGGGCATTCACAAGTTTGGATAATCAATGGTGTCAATGCCAAGGCCAGGTACTGAGAACAAAAGACAGTGTTAGCAGAGGAGAGCTGATTGACTTCTGCTTTTCAAAAGAGGTATGAGCAAAAGCCCTCACTTGCATGAGCTTATAACATACTGAGCTGCCTGTCTCTCAAGCAAGCTGTCCACCTCCATCTTCCAAGTCTTGCCTTCCTGGCATATACTCTTTTCTGACAGTGGGTCAGGGGAAATGGCTTGAATAGCTGCCAGCTCCGGAAAAGCAAAGCTGTTGATGCTACAGGCATTAAAAAAAATAACACAGACAATTCTGCAGTTGCAATAGTGTATCAAAGAGGAAGGCCTGGATGAAGCAATCACACTTAACTCCCAGAGCTGGGATAGACAGGATGCCTGATTAAACTTATGTTCCCTTGGCATTCATGCCCCCAAGCAAAGCAGTCCACCCTGACAGATATGCATGAGTACAAGTAACCAAAACCCAAACACAGGTACTTGCTGAAAACAAGGCCCTGAACACAAATAGTTCAAAGCTACTGTCCTTAGTTTTTACAACATACCAAAGGAGTTATGACCACTGGGGCTGTGCAAAATTTCTCCGGCAGTTTCATTTCAATGCTGTTTCGACTAGTTTCAAGCTTGAAACAGCAAAATTGAAACGAAACAGAGAGCTCCAAAACAGTCTTGAAACGAAACAAGGCAAGTCGAAACATTTCAAAATTTTCGAAACATTTCGAGTTTTGAAGCTCAAGCTGGGCTTGCCTGCATGGAAACAGAAACTAAAGTAAAGAGAGGGAGGAGGAAGAGGGGGGAAGTGAGGGAAGGAGTGCTCTCATTATTGACTGTGTAGCTGGCCAGTGACTGTCATCCTTCCCTGAGGTCCCTTCCAATCCCAGTGCTCTGGGGGAGGGATAGGAAAACTGCATAAAAGGCAGCATTGTTTAAACTGCCCTGCTTTCTGCCTTGGTGTCAGTTGAGTGAGGGCTCATCTTAACACACACACAGTGTCACCCTCCCATGACATGAGTTTTGCCTGTCAGCAGCCAGAGGTGCAGGCCCCCAGAGCCCAAAAGCCCTGCACCTATCTCCTTGACAGTTGGCAGGCTTTGTGGCCTCAGCAGGGCCTAGCAGGCCTGCAGCTGTCACCCCCGTGCGCCTTAACACACACACAGTGTCACCCATGTCACGAGTTTTGCTTGTCCGCAGCTTGAGGTACAGTTTCCCCCAAACCCCTGCACCTATCTCCTTGAAACTTGGCAGGCTTCATGACCTCAGAAGGGGCTACCATTCCTGCAAATTGCATCCAACTCAGGCCAGAAATGACAAAGTTATAGGCTATTTCAAGCTTCCACATTATAGCCTATGGGCAAAACGTCAAAACAGCGTTGAAACAGTGAAACTGTTTCGATGAAACAAAACGGAAGAGCAGTTTCGAAATGAAATAAAATTCAAAACAAAAACTGTTCCATCAAAATGCAAGTCGAACAGAACAGTGCCCTTTCGCACAGCCCTAATGACCCGATTTCCTACTTCAGTGTTTAAAGCCATTTGCTTGGGATGGTGAAATCTGTTCTGTATTTATCCCCTACAGTGTTTTTAGAGAAAAGAATACGAGAAGGCTGTTTTTTGTTTCACCACTGGATAAAAATAAATATCAAAATGCCAATATTTTTTATGAGAAAGGACTCTTATTTTTTAGGCAGCCATATCCAACTGCACCAGAAGAAATAAAATCTATTTCTCATTTCCTTTCACTGGCATGGGCCAATAGAAGTATTAGATGCATAATACAGGAACTTCAGTATTTTTCCTAGTGTGATTTGTGGCACCCTGTTTTAAGAACATACAAGATAATATGCACCCACTCAGTAAGAGGCTCTCATACATATGCAAATCACCTGAAAAAAGGCTTGACATACAGATCAAAAGCAAGAATTTTGCCCATTGGAAATTATATAAAATCTGTTTACCTGTGATAATCCTTCATGTACTAATCTCTCTCCTGTCCTGTGAAGCATGGGTACTAAATTCTTTTGAACCAGAGTCAACATTTCACACAGCTGGCAGAAATAACTCTGATCTCTGCTAAGCCTAAAGGCCCTATTCTCACTTGGCTAAACACACCAAATACTCAGTGACAAGAGTTTGCCTGTAACTCAATAACGTTTGTGTTGCTGACAGCTTTTTATAGCTTAGGATGAGCATGAATCCTTAGACAGCACAGGATAAAATCTATATTAATAGACCTTTCCTGAAATGAGTGAGTTCAGTTTAAATTACAGTTTAGAACTTTAATGGTGTTTTATTAATAGAGCTGGTGCTTACAAGTTAACAGCACATGCACAAATCTACCAAAAAGTATTAACATTTTGAAAGGTTTTTAATATTTGCCTCAGCTTGAGTTACACAATAAAAAGAGCAATGATGAACTTTACTAAATTGTATTTGATGGGAGTGAATTATTTTAGAATAAAATTCTGAAGTGGTTATAGAATTAATAGGCAAGGCAAAATTACTAAAGTGTCGATTCTAACTGCATTTGCAAAAGCAGGCAAGGTTCTGATTGGTAAATTATTTTCCCATATAAAAGTGATTATTAAACATGAAGAGAGATGGTGTCAGATGGAAAATTGAATTACTCACTATTTTAGTGATTTCTTTTTTTTAAAAGCATAACATTATTAAATATAATTGTAGATATAAATTGCACTTACCACACACACAGCATTGTGTACAAAATGCAATTATTGCTCATAGACAATCAATTGTGGAAAATGATAAAAATCTATTGGATTCTGTCTTTTTACTACAACCCCTCTCCTCCCCTCCCCACCCCCGGTAATACAGGTATTTGCATTTTGTTTTCATTTTAACTAAAATAATCACTACAAACCATTTCCTCAACATATTTTGAAGTTTCAGGCTGCTCTACTTAAAGCCATTCCTGGACCGTGCAAACTGAACTGCTGGTGGAATATATTCAGTTTTACTAAAGAGAGAAAAAGCAGTTTATTTACTGTGAAATGTATAAATGATTTTTAAATGGAAAAGATAGGCTGATTGCTTTGCAGTTGTACCACTGGTCTGGGGCTCAGGAGACCTGAGCTGCCCTTTACCCTGTCATTGGCTACCTCAGACAGATTAGAAAAGACAGAGTTTCTGTGTCTTAATTTTTGTCAGTCTTGTCCTTTGTAGCGGGGACTATTTTTTATTATATAGAAAACAGCACAACAGAGCCTCCCCTTGGTCTTGGGGACAGATGTGACAGGTGTGACAGATGTTCAGCATTTACAAATACACTTTGTTTATTTGATTTGATTAAAGGAACTCCCATAAACTGATGGAAATACTCTTTTAAACTTGAAGGGGTCCAAGTCAAGCTTATCTTTAATTAAGCAAGGTGTGGAGCAATTAAAAATATATATATTTCATGCTACTTTGTATATCTGTTTTCCCATCAGTGACTCCAGGCTGATTAAAAAAGATACTGTATTCGTATATTTAAAAAAAATCAGCTAGTGACCAAAATTTGATTCAACAGCCATAACTGAGTTTTTCACTAAGGTCCTTGGGTGTCTGTAGACATGCCAGGAGGCTGCTCCAATGCACTGTAGTTACAGCGCATTAGAGCAGACTCGATTAATTGAGTCTGCTAGAGCATGCTAATTAGCATGCTGTGGCCAGCCTCTACATCTCACGTATCAGCATCCCCATGCTTCAAAAGGGCAGTGGGGGTGCTTTAGCTAAAGCTCATTCAGTGAGCTTTCGTTTAAGCACCTCCAGCAGCATTTTGAAGCGTGGGGACGCTGATGCATGAGATGCTGCCAATATTTTAATTACAGCACCCTCCCCACTTCTACCTCATGTAAAAACACCCCTTGAGATTAGATGCTTCTGCCTACGTGTAGGCCAGGAAACAACATATAGCCAAAGAAGATGCGGAAAATACCATCAGCACTCAAAGAGCCAGGTGCACATGCGTTTTTAACAGCTACACCTATGCTTATGAAGAAATCACACTATTGAGCCAGGGGAATTCTTCCATGATCTGCTTCCATAAAGTAAACCATTGAATCAAACACTCCAAAGACAGCCCAAAACAACTGAAAAGTGGAGGTGAGCAAAAGGGACAGCATTTCATTTGCAGTACAAGGCCCTTATTGTATAGATCTTCATTAGCGTTCCACAGGCCAGTTCTTCGTTTCCCTGAAGTCACTTTATATCTTTCAACACAGATATTGCAACAGTGTGAATATACCATAGGCATGTGAGTTTAAAGTTTTAGTAGCCCAGAGGGTTTTAAAATTCACAGTGGGGAGGCAAGATGACAGTGGAAAAATCCAGAGGCAAAAAGACAACAGAAGGCAAAAAGCCTCAAGTACCTCCTTTACTCCATTCCAGCTCTCACTACAATATGCCCAGAAGAGAAAATCAAGCTTCCTGTGCTCTGCTAGCATATTAAAATCAAAATAGCTCATGTTTATAGCAATGCCTTATTACTATTAACTTGGTAATAATAATATTACCATTATGTTATTTCCCAAACTCATCACTCCTTAATTGTTCAGCTTTTTCAGCATTTGATCATTACTTTTATTTAGAACTATTAATAATACAAAATGACACATTTAATAGATGATTTCAATCATCAGTTAAAATCTAATGACAAGTATTTTTAAAAATGCTAGGCCTTGGATTTGTATAGTTGGCCAGTTTGATTTACATTTGTTAAATATATTCTAAATAATACCAAATGGACAGAAATTTCCACCTAATTTATACAATATTCATGCAAGATCCTAAGTGTCCCTCTTGCTAAAGGTTTTATGCATGACTTAACAGCAGATGATCTTCATATAATTACTCTACGCAGATATAGTCTGAGAGTTTTGAAAGTGGTTATTTTGGACACAAAGCTTAAGACACATTTAAATAGCTTGTTTTTCAGAAGATGGGTGCCCAGCACATCTTGAAAACCAGAATCATTTAGGATTGTATCAAGTAAAAAATTAAGGAAAAACATCAATAGGAATAATTGTTAATACCACATTTTAATTTTCTCATTTCAGAGACAATATGCCAAGAGGACCAAGCCATCCCTGCTGCTTATCATCATCTTGACTGATGTCATTATTTGGAACAGAAGCAATTGGTGAGTAGAGGATGGAAGACATTATTTTGCAAATGGTTAAATCATTTCCTTTATACGTGTTTTACAAGATGACTATTCCTGTTGAAATAGAATTTCAGTGCTCAGAAGAATTCCAACTCTATGCACACTGTATATGCCAAAAAGCATCTGGCTTCCCTTATTAACTGGGCTGAAGTTTTTAGACTTAAAATAATGAGAGAATAACAAACACCCTTATCAGACAGGGCCTGATTCTGAAAATCCGTTGGGAGAGTTTGGAGGAATTGAGCAGCACTGCATTTTATCTTGTTTGACAAATACTCACACACTGCTATAGCTCTATCATTAAGTGCACTATTTTGTTCTCAGCAAGTGAGTGGAATACTGAAAATCCTCAAGCCAAATGCCTGTCAAAAAAAACAGTTCCAATGTTGTTTAGGACACTGTTGCAGGCATGGCACTCACAGTGTGCCAAATTCCTCCAAGATAACAATGCATACAGCTTTGCAGATGTTAAGAAGCAAACATCATTAACACCCCCCAAGTTGATAAGCAGCAGGAAGATAGCTTTAGTGAATTTGTTTAAGGTATACTAAAATACTTTATTATATACCAAACATAACATGTACTATACACTATCTTATATTACCTTATTATATTGCATGCAATTTTAGTAAAATACAATATATGTGCAGTGTTTTATAAGAAAAGACAGAGGCCCAACCCCCTGAAAAAAACATTTGAATCAGTAAGTGCAAGTCCTGTGCAAGGGCTTTTAGCTTCTCTCATTCCTTGGAGTCTCAGAACAGCAGAGACTTCCTATGCCTGAAGAAGGGTGGCTGCCCAAAAGCTTGCTAAGAACCTTTTTCCAACTACTCGATTGGTCCAATAATAGATATCTACTAAAAGGTCCTGTGCAATGCAGCTTAATGTAGACCTAACCTACCTAACATAAAAGGCAGTGGAAAGATGTCCACCTTTTCCAACTAGACCCTACATCAGTTGGAACAGAAAGGGTTCAGGAGCTCTTAGGAGGTGCCAAGTACTTGGCTACTCTCACTGAAGATATTGTGAGGCATAGGACCTAATAGGAAGTAAAAGAGAGAAGTCAAATATAACTTTAGTTATCAGAGAGCATGGAAACAACATGACTGGTGTCAGCATAGGAAGGGGTTGTGGAAGAGGTAGAATTTAGGGGTGGCTTTAAAGGAAACAAGCAGGCTGGCTGATGGCTAAGAAGCATGAGGTTGTACCCGACAAAGGAGTCATGAAAGGTCAAAGAAAGCCAAAGGTCAAAGGGCTCCAAGAGTAGTAACATTAGAACAACAAGGAGGAGGACAACAAGAACACAATTAACAACAGAACACCCAATACTTAACTCCTTTCTAGCATGTACAAGGAAAGAGTCCTCTAAGAAGTTCAAAAATATCTTTTTATTGCCCCATACATCTCTGTCCCTCTTCAGCTAAACTGAGTTTCTTTGAGTGTATCTCTTCTATTTGAGCAGCTGAGAAACCCAGGCTCCCTCGCTTGTAGGCAAAATGTTCTGGGGAAGCTAAATTTTCCAAAGGCCTACTGGGTACAGGAATCTACACCTTGGCCTTTGTAGGAGGCAGTTATTAACACTGTCACTAATGACTAAAAACTCAGTGTTCTCTGAATGCAAATCCACATAAATAATCCATGCACAAACTATGCAACTATGAGTTTCATGCCTAATTTTTTTAACAAATATTTCATAAACAAACAGTGGGCTTATTTTAATTATATATTTTCTGGTTCAGCTTCCCTAACTTACAATAAAAACATTTAAAAATCCTTAAAATAGTCTTGTCAGTCATAAGCAAAAAATCCCACCAACAATATACGAGATGAAGGGGAGGCCTGATTCTCTTCTCACATTACCCAAGATCTAAGTGCCATTGAAGTCGATTGGAAACCTGGCTTCATTGACATACGGATCAGTCCCTAAATCAATCTACCACAGGAAATGGAATTACAAAAAATATTAACTAATTTGAGCAAAGACTTGTTCCCACAGACACAATTTATCTCCAGGATTAATACAAGACAGTCATGACAATACAAATTGCCCTACACCATGGTCCCAGCCTAACCTGGAAGGCTCACCCATAGGGGTAAAGCAGTTTCCAAGATCCCAGGCACTCACTGGTTTTCAATATGAGGCTATAAAGGATTCTAATTAGAGCCAACCTCAGGGTGCTGATGAGTTTACATTCTTCCACTGGCATCTAGATTAAGGCCAATTAAATTATCTTTTCTTTTATAACATGGGAGTTCTATTTTTAGTTTCCTTCAGGAGAGAAGAAAAGGTCTGCGATTCATTTTTATATTTTAGATGTAATATCTTGATTCCAAAAGCTTGTCTGACAGTGATGAGAGCAGGATGGTAGACATAGCAATTTACCATTCTAGACCAGCCCTTGACAGCAAGATGACACCCTATTTAAAACATACTGAGTGATTTGAAAAAGTTTCAAGATAGCAGTGATCTGAACATACTGGTTGGGCTGACATTTGCTCATCTTTTCCACTCCATTGAAAAACCTGAAAATCATTATTCTATTTACAATTACAAATGTTGTCATTTGGGGGGGCAGGGTAGTGGCACAAGATGGACGAGAGATGCACCTACTGCAGTATTAAATAATCAGACTGGCATAGCAAAATTTGTAGATGAGGTATTCAGGTAAATTGCTACTTACCTATGCATGAGCATGACCTAGTGTGATTTTGGGATCAGGGATCACAACCACTGCAGCCACACCATTACTACTTGCTAGTGCAGGAGGAGCCTAGAATCATGATCCTGGGCTCCTCCCGCACCAGCAAGTTGAAAGCTGGGTGTCCAGTGAAGCAGTGCAGCCCCCAAACTGGGACTGACAATCAGGAAACTGTCAGCCTCAACCCTGAGACTACACAGAAGCCAGTTTGAGACTCCTGTGGGGTCCCAAGTCTGGAACCAACAAACAGCTGATTGTCTGTCTCAGCCCGGGGACTGCATCAGAGCTGGTTGGAGATTTGGGTGGTCCTGGAGCTGAGATGGACAATCAGCTGTTTGCAGGAGCCAGGCCTGGGACTACACTGGGGTCAGTCCCAGAGCTCCCTTGACTTTGGCACCCTGAAAATATCAGAGCCACTTTCAGGGCAGTACCAAACAGCTGTCAGCCTACTGACATGGGAGAGCTAGCAACCAAGTCATGTCATGTAGTTGGTATCAAGCTGCATGGAGGGGACCCTGCCACATGTTCTATTTAAGGCATGATGGAAGCCAGCCACAAAATTATTACACATATTTCGTGGGATAATTTTATGGCTGGTTTCCCATTTTGTCGTGCCATTAACTGCCTGAATGTGTGCCCAGGATACGATTTAAGATGCAATTAACAAGTTAATCGCAGCTTAAGTGTAACATCTGCCAAGGGCCAATGAAGCATATCACTAGCTGGAAATGTCATATTCTGTGACACTTAGAGTATGTTGTAAAAACTGCTCCAGTGATTTGTGACACTGAAACTTATAAACAAAAGCAGAAAGGAATAACTAATAGAAGATAAGGAATTCTGATAGAAAGCAAAGGACATTCCCCAAGCAATAGGAAGTCACATTATGTCAAAGGAGGTCTTATTTCACTACCCTAATTCCACTTAACAGATTGCTTGTCTTTGTCTTAAGGTATATTTCTATTCCCTATAGCAACAAAATGAGCCTGGCTGATTAATTTCATATTTTTGCTACTGCTGCAGAAATAACTTCTCAACGAGGGGGAGTGTGAGAGGAAAAAAACAGAGCAAGGATTTAATCAGTCTCCAGTGTAGTTACATCTTACATTAGAAAGAATCTCAGATGGGAGGAAAAAGAAGTTTTGAAACATTAAACTTTAATGAGGAGATCAGTCAAACATATTGCTGTATCAACAGTAAGCTGAGCCTCATAGGGGAGAAAGGCAAGTTGCTCCATCAATCTCACCAGATAGGTATTGTCATTCACATTCAACTTTTATTACATTTACCTGTCTTGTGTGTACATGAAAAATATTCCAGTGATATCAATCAATGCTGGCCCAATACAAAATGGAGATAAAAATTGTCTAAAGCTCCATTCAACTGAGGGAAACTGTTTTCTGGAGTAGATTTTATATACCTAGATTCTGCTAACTTCACGCCATGTGCTTCTGGAAACCTCAGTGAAACAAACAGACAATTCCCAGTAGGTATCATGAGACAAAACTCCACCTGGAACAAACTGCCAGAGCTTCCTTGAGTTCAGTAGAGCTGTACCGATTTACACCAGCTGAAAATATTACTTTATAGATGTACATATCTTTAAAACAAAAAACAATTGGACTATCACCTGACTTCTCTCTTGGACTGAGCTGGTAAGAAAGAAACCCAAAAAAACACACATCTGAATTTTTACCCAGTAGGAAATTCCAAGACGTTTAAACTGTTTTATCTTAAACAGTAAAGAGAATTAAGTCTTGGCATTTTAATATAAAGTCTAAATAAAGCATTTTGAGAATTTCCCACTGAAATTTTACATGAAGTTAATATATTCTGAGGAAACATTTTAATTTTGACTAATTATCATTTTCCAGTGAAACAATGTTCAATGCAAAAATATTGGTCCAGCTCTATTTCTGATAGCAGTCAGGGACAACAGCTCCTCTATCGTGACTGGAATTCATCATTGCACAGAAGATGACTGAGAATTTAACAGGGATTTAAAAATGAACCATCTTTCTGAGGGCACCCCTTACCAGGGTCAATGTCACCCAAAAAAAGCAGAACTGAGAAATTCCAACTTGAAGCAGTAGGCTTAAAAATGGTGTAGCAAACCATCACATGGATATTCATGTAACATACTCCAATTAGTTATTTATTGAATTGCTATCTAGAGGTTTTAAAGGCACAACCTAGTTAACACACTAGAAAAAATATAGGGTTTTTTTCAGAAAGTAAAAGGAGAGGGACATTAATTGGGAGAGGCAACAAGACAAAGGAGAAGAGTCAACTGGAACTTAGCCTGATACCAACTGATTAATTCCTGTGATCAAGGCTTGATTTCTTTATGTAGAAGCTCCATAATGGGGATTACTACTCACACAACAGTCTTCAACCGGAGTCATTCCAATGGGGACCATTTTTGGCATCTGTGAGCATTTACAGACATGCTCAGAGGGGAGTGGGGGGGGGGAAGGGCACTTTAATTAGAGCAGCTCCAACAGCCGTTCTGATTAAAGTTGCTGGAGCATCACAGGTATCACTGTCTTGGTGCTGAAAAACAGTAGTGGGGACCTTTTAACTAAAGCTTCTCAAATGAGCGTTACTTAAAGTGCCCCCACCACCATTTTTCAGTGTGGAGAGGCTGATACATGTGTGCTGGAGTCTGCTGGACTGCGGTAATTACCACACTGCAATGCACTGAAATTATAGTAGCTCAGAGTAGCCTCCCTACATGTGTAAAGGCATTACGTTTTCCATCTGATCCTTTGTGCTCTCCCCATTCTTCTCCTCTCCTGCTTTCACTGACTGTTGACTCCTTCCCCTCGTATGAGGCTGTCATGCTCTCTCTCCCCTCTCCTTTTCCCTACCACTGTGTGTGAGAGGTAGATCAGCAATTGACCATTGTTTCTTAAGATTCTAGTGTTTCACCTTGCTGTGTGCATGTACAAAGCAGCCCAGTACATTGACTGAACAATACAAAACAGAAAAGAGAAGGCAAAAGCACCGTATCACAACCATCCTCTACAGGGAAACCACACTCTGATCACAGCTCTGAAGATGCTACAATCTGAGTTTTACTGCATCCTAATTATTGCCCACAGATAACTGTGGAGCTGTACAGAGCCACCTGTGAATGGTATATGTTGACACTAGAAGCCTATAAATGGTTCATTGAAGCCAACATTATATGGCTGCAAGCTCATTATGCCTAAATAAGGCATGTAAATTATCTGTGATATTACTCACTGAACAAATCAGAGACTGAGACATAATTCACAGCACACACAGAAGAAGATACTGACTACAACGTTCAGTGGGTTCCATTGAACAATGATGCTGTCAGATAGAACAGAGAGAATAGCTAAAAAAGAACTAGTCAATCTTTATTCAGAGCCGAATGCTGATAAGCACATCACTCAGCTCAGCCTAACACAGGTATCAAAATTGCAGCACTGGATAGTCACATCAAAATAAAAGCCAGTAAAAATGATTTTAAGAAGAAAAATGGGAATGCTTCACTTTCAATTAAATTGATATCATTTCCTTTTTCATATCCAATAATAGAAACTGCTGTCTTAAAATATTATAATATTTAACCTTGCAGCCAGGCCGGATACCAGTTCTCCGGACTCCTCATATATATACAAGATACATTTTTAAAAGTGGTAACTGATTCTTTTCTGAATATATTTTGGGGTCTTGCCACATTTGATTCAGGGGTCACATGCAGTACTTGCAACACACAAAATCAGTGGTCAGTGTTGGATATTTTAGCCATAATCTGAAGGATAGTCGGATAGTTGTATCCCATTCTTCTTTACATGAGTCTGTAAAACCAAGTGTTAGCAAATCTGAGTCTCTGTGTCTCTACTTGCTAATGGTAGTTTTCACAGAAATGTTCCTTTGGGCAAATATTTTTTCAAGTTTGGTGTCAGCTGGAAGACTGAACAACTTCGTAAACTTCAAAAAAAATTGGCAGGGTCATGGCATAGTCAAAGGTGCAACCACTCAGATAACTGCCTTAACTGCAGTGCTTATATGGCATTTGAGCTGAGCTGCTCTTAGTTAAATTTCCTCTCCAGTGCCCAAACATATTATTTCAAAAAGGACAAGGGGCCACCAACCAATGAGTAGAGGGAGACTCTTGGCTTTGTCTGAGTTATTCAGCAGGCACAAAGGGAAAAGAAACTAATGCTAAAGCCACCCTAAGGATTAGTCTACCAGAGCTGAGTAGGCTCATTACAAATTGGACAGCAGATGCATCAGATGCTCTTGACATTGCAGGGGAAGTAGTAGGAAATGGCTGGGAAATGTTTCTACTTGATCCCTGCAAGGACAGGACTAATTTAATACTTCATCTTAAAAATCACAAGCCATAGCCCATTGAAAATCAAATGTCACGGCCACAGTTCAGAGCTCTGAAGGATTCAAGTGGTGCCTGGGCAATAAGCAGGGCACCACTGACCTCTAGTGTCACTACTGTCCCAGATTAGGGAAAGAGAGACCCAAAGGAGAACCTTTGATTAAGAGCTCCTAATAGTTCATGGAAAACTGGACCTGAATATAGACCACATCAGCAAACAAGACAGAAATCATTCCCTTAAGTATAATAAAGTATCTAGGGGCTATCTGCTTCAAAAACTTCATACAAACTCTAAGGCAGACATCACAGGACAAGAAATCTCAAACAAAGTGTGAAGCTCAGCATAATGACTCCCCTAGTTTGCCAGCCTGGCAAAGTGCATGGATTCAAAAAAGATATAAGATGCAATCCCCCAAAACTTAGAATGTTTAAAAAATAATGTTTTTAAAGTAATACGTTTGAAATAGAACTGAAAAAAATTTGATAAAAATGGAAGTTCACTGAAATATGCTGTTTTGAAACCAAAATACTTTTCAATTTCAAGAATGGTGTGTGTGTGTATGTGCGTGTGTGTGTTGTTTTGTTTTAAATCAGGGAGTGTTTTCAGCTCTGGGGCTTTCTGGTCACTGGAAGGATGGAAAGGGACCTGAAATTTCCAGAAGCTCAGGCTTTTAATTTGGAAACTTCCAGTCCAACACAATTGAAAAATGTTAAACACACAAACAAACAAAAAGAAACCTTTAAAATGTTTTGGTTTTGTTTTAATGCAGAACAAAAACAGGTTCACTGAAAAAGGTTCACAAAAGTCGTTGCAAAATGAAATTGCTGTCTTACAAATAATAATAAATTTCCAAATTAGTGCTAGTAGTTGTAGTAGCAGTAGTAGTAATAGTATTTACCCTCTGGCTTTTGAACTCTTTATTTTCTGTTTCCATGGCTGTGGGGATGAGCTTAAGTGATACAAACTTTTTGAAAAATCTGACATTTTAGTTTTGTCACAGGACTCTGGAGTCTAGCATTTTAATAATCCCACTCTCAATATAAAATCACAAATTAGTCTCCCTTACTTTTTCACAATGCCAAACTACACAATACTCTCCATACAGACAATAGATTATGAAATGTAAACATTGAAATTATTTTGTAAAGCTGCCTAGTGCCAGGACAATAAATCCAGGAGACTACTACTCTTATCAGTATAATATTATGTTGCCTTCCTCCCTGAACCCTCATCTTCTGCATATCCCTGAAAATAAAAGGAGGGTTTTGCAGCATACCCAGAAGATTTATTAAATCTAATCACATCTAATAAATGTAAAGTCAGAGGAACCAAGCAATAAGACATCTTACTCTTATGCATCTACCAGTTAAACATCACCTGATGATTCAATTGCCTCTTCTAGCACAGGAAATGCAGTGATCCATGCTGTTGTGTGCTAGACCCACATAATATAAAAGGGAGCTATGCCAGTTTATATTAGCTGGGGCTCTGCTTCTATGGTTTTCCGCACATAGGCTGGGAATTAAATTACGCATAAGCCAATATAAGTGATTGGAAACCAGTTCAAACCTGTAACACAACAGGACTAGAGACAGACATTACACATAAACCGGTTTAAGTGATCAGAAATTGGTTTAAACCTGTAACAGAACATAAATTCAGTACACATAAACCAGTTTCAAAATGGCTGAAACTGGTTTAAGATAAACCTGGTTGAATGTGGTATCAGGCTTAACTGATTTTGGTCAAACCAGTTCATGCAATGTCTGTTCCAGACCTTCCTTATTTAAGTTAAACCAGAGCCCCCGAGCCCTGGGCTGTGCTGTCTGGTCCAGAGAAAACAGGTCTGGCCCCGCCCCTCTGCTCCCTAGCAGGCACAGCAGGGTCTGCCTGGCTTCCCCCCTGCCCCCTGCCCCTCCTCACTGCTCAAACAGGGATCCCCCGCTTCCTCCCTCCCATCTCACACAGCATGGACCCCAGCCCCATGAACCCTAGGCATGTGATATGCTAGCTAATGCCAAGAGGTGTCTATGTGCATCTCCCCAATTTCACTGGAATAGGCGGACAGAACAATGTCCACTTAGGGCTTTTGGGAGCTAATCAACAGGTCAGATGGTAATGTCGCTCCATTCCTTCCTTAGAAATAGCTGGGTTACCAGTCCCCTGCTGGTTCCCTTGCTTGTCAGGTTTTCAGACAGTATGAAGATGCAGGGAGAGGAAAATTGAAAAGCTCAGTATGCACTTCACACATCCTTTTGCTTCAGAGTGCTAGCCCAGGGCTGGGGTCTGGCAACATCCCTGCCCCCTGAGCAGCAAGCAGAGAAAAGCCGAGGACAGTGTAGGTAGGGTTGGGGTTTACACCCCTCCCTAATCAGAGCATCCTCCTGGGGCCTGGCATTTGCTCCCCTCAGGTCAGCACTATGGAAGGGGAGGGAGGGCTGCTCTAATGCTCCTGGGCTTCTAGTCTGAGCCACTGCAGGCATGTGCCTACATTTTTTCAGTCCAGAGGGAATGCCTGTTCAATTGCAAACTGGTTTAACCTGGCAGGTAAACTAACCTGCAAAGATTTAATCAATTCAGGCTCAGGCATTTTCAGTGCCTGTCCCTAGCCCAGAAGTTCAATGCACATAAAACTGCTTTCAATATGGCTGAAATTGGTTTATGATAAATCTGGATGGATGTAGTATCAGGCTTAACTGATTTAGGTAAAATCAGGTTAGTGAACTTCTATATCAGAATCCCCCCAGATTCAAGATAACTCATAGTCCCCCCAGCCTCCCAGGATGTTTTGCATCTCCTCACAAATCCTGCCCCCTCCCCCCCCACAAGGGTGGGTGGGCTAGCATTGGCCAACCATCTGATCAGAGAGGCATGCTCTAGTACCCCCCAGCTTTTCATCTGGGCCACTGCAGGTATGTGGCTGCATTTCCAAAATTGAAAGCAAATGCCTGGTTACTTGCTTATTAGTTCATTCTCCACAGTTTATATTAATTTGCAAGGATTGACTTGATATAGCCTTGAGCTTTTTGACTGTCTGTACTTAGCCATAAATACAGGCCTCCATTTTCACTACAGGAGGTTTAAATCGCTGCTGCCTTTACACATAGGTACAACTCTTATAAATATAACAGTGCAGTTTATACACACACACACACACACACACACACACACACACACACATGAACTTCTGTTATATCTGTCTCTATGAGGTGCTAATAAGTCTCCATGACAATACCACCTGAGTGCCTCCAAATCTCCGATTATGTTTATTCTCACTCTGCTCCTGAAGTAGGGAAGTAGGTGAGGAACTTAGCTTCAGAAAAGCTAAGGATCAGATCTGTTGTTTTCAATTAAAAGAAGTTAGGACCAGATACAAATTGGTATTTATGCACTTAAGTGACTTGCCCAATATCCCACAAGAAGATAGATGTGAAGCAGGGAACTGAACTCCATGCTAGTGCCCTAACCACTAGCATAGCTAGCAGACTCCAGCATCACATGTATCAGCATCCCTGCACTGAAAAATGGTGGTGGGGCACTTTGAACTAAATTTTATCAAACCAGCTTTAGTTTAAAGCACCCCACTGCCATTTTTCAGCTCAGGGATGCTGATACATGTGATGATCAGCACTTTTAATTAGCATGGCTCTTGGAGGCCATGTAATGAGAAGTTTGATTTTTTTAAGAGTCTTCTTAAATTCTCCTTTCTGTGTACACCTTTTCTTATCACAAGTGAACAGTTACCATGTATATGGCCAATTGTTTCTTGGAATGTCACTACTATGTCCAAACCCTGGCACTCTGAATCACATATTAATTGACTGTTTAAGGAATGAAATGCTTCTTTTGCAACGATTTTTCATTTTGAGGCAGGCAATTATCTTCATGGATAAAAATCTATAGCTCCCAGAACTGCTGGACAATTAGTGAGGCTTAATAAAAATCCATGCATGGCTTCCTATTGCAGTCATATATCAAAAGGTAAACTAATGCTGACTAGTTCCCTTTAGAGAATAGTGTCTCCAAGCTGCTGTTTAAAATAAGTCTGCTGCTAAAAGGGTTTGGGAAGATTTACATAGGGCTCCTGTGTGTCTGATGCTGGAAATCTTCCTGAGAGCCCCTTTAGTCAAATCTGTATCCAAACCTTGTTTCTTTTTGTGACCTGTAAGAAGAAACTGCTGTACCTGAATAGTATATAAATTTGCTTCCTGTAGCAAACTGTCTTCTGAACCCTCTAAATTTCCGTCTTCAACTTAAGACCCATAGAAGCATATTAGTTGCTCTAAAATGAATAACTTTAGGATATTTTTAATTTATGCTCCTATATAGTATTACTAAGCATTTAGGTCAAGCCCTTAATTCATTTAATGAAAGGCATAATGGGAGCTGCCCACATGCTTTTATAGTGAAAGCTAGTGACTCAGTTAAAAATGTCAAAAGCACCTCACCTCACTTCTCCATAAACTCCATTTATATCTTAGTGGGAATTTCACTAGAGGGTTGCAAGGTAAAGCCTTTCAGCAGAAGAATAGACAAGGGTTTAAGGCCACCAACCCAGCACTTGAAAGACCAAGGCTTGAATCCTTACTTTGACAGAGACTACCTGTTTAACCTTGGCCATACCACTTAATCGTTTCTGAACCTCACTTCCAACTACAAAAGAGGATAATAGCACTTCTCCACCTGACGCCAGTGTTGTTAGAATAAATATATTAGGACTATGAGACACAGATACTACAGTGAAAGAGGCTATTTAAATACCTGAGAGAGATGGATGCAAACACTGGCTACACAGTCTAGACTCCCACAGCTCTACACTGTGGTGCTGTGAATGTTGTGGTCCTTCAACGGACATCGAACTGTTGGGCACTGTAATGCTATGCAATTTATTTTGCTTTACTTGCCAAGAATTTATCAATGTGAGTCTCTTCCATGACCACATAAGAAAAATCGAAGGATGGAGCTACTGGGAGAATGTTTCTCCAGGGAGCATTTTTCAAACATACATCATAAACAGAGTATTTTGCTGGTGTGGTTGGTTCACAGTGTCATCTGCCCCCAGGCAGAAGCTTCAGGAAGATTAGCAAGGGAGACCTTTAGGCCTCAAGGAAGATCTTGACTTCATTTCTCCTTGTTTTCTCTTCCCACACCCTGTCTTGCCCCTCTCACCCCATTTCTTAATTTGCTTCTTTCTGCCTTCTCCATACCTCCTCCTCAGCTGTCAAAGCAATGGGATGTTTGTGGCTTGCCAGTTGTGAATTACTAACCTGCTTCTTTCCACCTTCAATAAATTTCTGCTCAATATGAGAAATAAGTAAAACATGATGAACGTTTTCATTTCTTTCAAGAGCAAAACACAGATTCCAACTGGACAAGTTCTAGCCATGTATTATTGAAACGGAGAGGAAAAGTGGTGGAGTCAGCCAGAATGGTCTGAAGAGAAAGAGGGGAGCAAGGAAGAGTAGAAGAAGAGATGCTCACTTCAGGCTTGTCTTTAAGTATCTCAGTCAGCATTGGGGGAAAAAAGCCCCATCTTAGATTCTAGTACTAGCCCCAGGACCAGTGGTAGCTCAGCTTCAGCTTTGGCCCTGGGTTCATGGCTGAAGTTAGAGCTGAGCTACCCCCTGCCCCAAGCCAGAATGGCTTGTTTGTTGGGGGGAAGGGGAACGTGGCAGAGAGGAGACGATGGAGTCAGGAAGGAAGACTGTAGCTTGCCCCTACCCCTTCTCATCAGTGCCTGTGTCTGCTCCCCGTACCCCTGCCCTGCTCTGCAGCCTGCCTCCCCCACCCTCTGCTCTGCCCACAGACAACCTCCATCCATCCCCCCCCCCCCCAAATTCCAGCTCCTGTCCTTCCAGCCCTGACCTGGCCTGGCCCAGCCGGGCACAGCCACTGCTACTGCTGATGCCCCAAACCAGAGTAGAGCTGCAGCAGATGGTAGAGGGGTGGGGCAAGGAGGCAGGCACAGGGGGGCACAGGGTCAAGGGCAGGGGAAAGCCCTGTCACTGCTTTGCCTGCTATATCAGTGGGCTGGGGATGAATTTAAATTGTATAATTTTTCATGTATAGAATAGAATTATTAAGGGAGTCTCTTAAATTCAATATCATCTTGGGTTCAGATAGAAATGGTACCTGAACCACCACAGCTCTTAATCCAGTGATAATCATTTTATGGGAGCACACTTTATATGCATATATGCAAAAAAAGTACTGAATTTATGAAAATCAAGAATATGCAGTTTAATCCCTAGATTTATTAGCCAGTAAAACTTATGACTGTGCTCTGGGAATGGTTTCTCCTGGTTGCCTCTTCACGTACAACTCGCCAAAACTAAAATTGTCCAAACAGCACATAAATCTTTTTTTCCCTTTTTTTTGCATGAGCACTCACTGCACGGCAAAATTAATTTGTGTTGTCCAAATTGTCCATTCTTGTGTACTCAGTCCTCATGAATGCTATAGAAAACAATTTTCATGAGTACAAAAATGATCAGGGAAAATGAATGTACATCCAGTAGGTCCAAATATCTGTGGCAGAAGAGATATGAGATATATGATATGGATGGAAAACTGATTCATTCTCATGTCCAGATCCCTAGCTAGAGCCATGAAACAGAAGAAATCAACCAAGACAGAGGAGATTTGTGTAGTACTTTCATAATATCAAATATGTAAACTCAATTAATGTCAATATAATAAATACAATGAAATTAAAATAACAGGTAGCTGATAAATTTTGCAGATTTGTCACTTTAAATAACACATGGCATTTAGAACGGGAAAAGTTTGCGTTCTAAAGATCCTAAAATGCCCTCAAATCTGTTTACCTGTCAATTTTTTATAAGGGGGGGTGTGTATGTGCATGGGGGTGTGTGTTGGGGGGGCAGGAAGGGGCAGTGCTTTAATTAGGGCAGCTCTGAGAGCCAATATAATTAAAGTACCTGGAGCATCACATGTATCGGCATCCCTGCACTGAAACATGGCAGTGGGGGCACTTTAACTAAAGCACGAACAAGTTCTGACTGGTGTGCGAGTGGCAGAAGTAATAAGCATCCATATTCAGGCCAGCACATATCCAGTAAGCCTCACTCTACCGTTGCTCTTAGGATGAGGCACCATCCATTGTTGGGGAGGATATTGTAGTCTTAGGGAATGTTCAAGCCTATGTTTCTGTCTTCAAGAATTGTCCCCAAATTAATTACATTTAAAAAAAGTTTTTCATCTAGTTCGATTGCAGTATCCTTGAGTAAGCAAGGAGTCTCCATGTAAACTATACTTTTAAAAAAATGGCTAAAACCAGATTTCTTCAGACACTGAATATTGGTTCTAGAGCTGTTAACAATTTTCCAAGGAAAAGTTCCCAGTTCCACACAGCAGTGTGTGTAGACACTCCATTTTTTTCACCTAAAATCTCTCTTTTTGGTGGGGGGAGGAGGTTTCAGAAACTGAAACAGTCTCAACAATGAAAACTAGTGTTTGGAAGGGTTGGAACAGAAAAAGACATCTTATTTCTTATTTTTTGTTTGGATTTTTTTTTTTGTGACGGATCTCCAATATTTTTCATGGGAAACAGGTCTCCTCCCCCCTTCCAAAAGGAGCTTAAAATTTCATATCAACCATTTATATGTTTTTTTCATCTGCAAACTTCTTCATAGAAATAATTTCTTCAATTATTTCTCAGATCACTTCAAGGTGACTGGTATTTCACCTGGGTAGAGTTTTAAGTACCGACTGTGTAATTTATTGTTCCTAGCTAATGGGATTGTTGCTTCATTTATAAATTGCAAATTTTAGACTTTTGTCAGCTTATACCAAAGTCAGGGTCCTCTGGATATGTAATTCCTTATGGTTACAGCAACACAAAAGTGGACAGTGCATATCATGTAACAGAAGCTACTAGAGAGTTCCTTTTCTATGGCTACATTTTGATACACTTTGATAACTGACAGACTTCAATTGATTTTGGACCACAAATTAGTTCAAATTAAGGCAGTGGAGTGCAAGAAGGTATTAAGTACCATACCACACATTGGGTAGATAAGGTGTCTTCTCCCACCTGGATGTAAATTCTTACCTAAATTCCATAGCTTCCTCACGGCAGAAGGGGAAGGAATTCGTAGTATCCCAGAAATTGTAGAACACACCATGGGCACTCACACCTTGACCTTTGACAGCCTCTTTGCACAAGTATTTGGGTTAGCTTGTTCAAATGCTTGTAAAAAAACATGCTCAAAAGGGGAGCCAGCAAGTTCAAAGCAAAGACTGAAAAATAACAATGCATGGCACTGCTATCCAGCTCCACCTGTTATTTCTTTTATAAGTCACAACTACTACTTTATTGTAACATTTCAGGAGCTCATTTATAGAAGGGAAGAGAGCAGGGGAGGTTGAGGGTGTGGCATATTGCTTGGAGTTCAGCCCCATTGCAACTGTTTACTGGGATTATAAACATGTTAAGCTGGTGTTGGTTATATGTCATGATGTTTGCTTGTTGATGTGCAAACGTTTGCTTAGTACATTGTAGCATGTTTTAAGTTGGAATGTCCTTTGCCTTGGCTAAGCTCTTTATACCATACACCTGCTGACAGGTAGCTCGTGCCACTTGGATGGAGCATATGGCCCTCCATCTGAAGCTTAGGAGCTGAATTGTCTTGCTTAGTGACCCAATATTTAACTCCCCACACTCTTACCAGGGCTCAGCCCAGACAGGGGGTTCAGAGTAACGTTCTGCAAGATAGTTGAAGCACAGAGAGGCTGGAGCAGTGGCCAAGCATGACTTATTGAACACCTAGGAAGGATCATGGAGAAATGCAACTGCACTTAGGCTGAGAACTGGGAGGGAGGGTGGGGTACAAGAGCAGCTGGCAAATGGCAGGCACGTTCAAACTCGGGTCCAACAGGGGGTAGCAGGGCAGGCCCTACGAGGAGAGGCTACAGGACCTGAACCTGTTCAGCCTCCTCAAGAGAAAGCTGAGGGGGATCTAGTGGCCTGTTACAAACTAGTCAGGGGGGACCAGCAGGCACTGGGGAAGTCCCTATTTCCCCGAGCACTACCAGGAGAAATAAGAAATAGTCACAAGCTGGCAGAGGGTAGATTTAGGTTAGACATCAGGAGGTGCTACTTCACTGTCAGGGTGGCTAGGATCTGGAACCAACTTCCAAGGGAAGTGGTGCAGGCTCCTACCCTGGGGGTCTTTAAGACAAGGCTCGACAATCACCTTGCTGGGGTCGTTTGACCCCAGTAATCTTTCCTGCCATGGCAGGGGGTCAGACCAGATAATCTGCTCTGTCCCTTCCAACCCTACTAACTATGAAACTATGGGATATACCACACTCTGCATAACTTAATTGATTTGAACACTTTTGAGTTGCCAAGTTTTAAAAGAGCTGCATCTCATTCAAGCCACCTGCAGGGGGCATATTTGTTTTGTGAACTGTGCTAGGTGTATTGCCAGTAGCCATTTCTCTTAGGTGGAATCACAGCAAGTGTCACACTGAAATTTCAAGACAGATTTATTGATTGCCTGAGCTCCTGCCTTAAAAAGACAAATACTGTAACAACTGCTGCCAGTTCCATTTGTGCCAGTGTTCATAGTCATATATTCTAGGGGCAAAACCCCACACAAACCCTATGGTGTTCTATGCACCATATGATTTTACAAGAACATTATTTTAAAATGGACACATTGTTTTATATGTAGTGAAATTCCAGCCATTTTTCCTTCATGGCTCTGTTCTTAAAGGCACGTGCCTCAACAGAAATTCACTTAAAGATAATTCTGCATACATATGTTATTTCTCTTTCCACCATTGCATACCTCAAAACCATAAGAGTTCACATGCTCCTGCTCCTTATTCACCCCACAAAGTGAATCCATTTGTGATGACAATCTTTTCTTCCACAGCAAACAGCTGCGATATATTGCAAAGTGAACATTACACTCCGAGTCACGAATAAGCAGTGTAACAAAGTAACTCTTTTTCTCCACAGAGACCAATCCTACCCCACCTTTTCTGGAGGTAGAACTTCTGGATGTAAATGCTTTCAGCAGCATCAGGGAGTAGCAACGTCCTTGAGAGTATTCTGAGCAGTTCTGGACTACAAGCTGGTTTGAGGGTATGGAAATAGAAATGATAGCTCACCTGAAGAGGGAGTAACCAAAGCCTGTTGAGATGCATGGGCTCTTAACCCAAAAACACTGGGCATGTACAGGATTAAATTGATCAAACCTGCTCTCCCTCATATGACACCTGCAATGCCTTATCCTGGAAAAAAGATTCCTGCCAGAAGCACAGTGCAGTTAGCAGTGCACCAAAGAACTGATCTAAGATGAGAAATTTTAATTCACTCTGAAAAATAAGCTACAATTGTGTGAAAAATCAAGCAGGCTAGTAACTCAAGAGAGCAGCCCGGCTTCACAAGTTATGTATTCCAGCTGAGCTCAGCTGCCTTCAAAATCTTAACGTTATATATTGGAGTAGCTTAAAAGTGGCCTCTTTCTGCTGTTTTTTAAATCTCATAAAATTTGGATTTGCTATACTTTAAGTGAATTAAAATGTGGCCATTTTCATGCATTAATGACTTCATGGAATCATGGACAAGTATTTTCACCTTACTGGATTTATATAGTCTTATAGCACCCAATGTTTTGCTCCAAGGGAAAGAAAATCTCAAGCTGGTTAGGTAAAGAAGCAACTTTAGTAGAACAGTAAGAAAATGGGAATGAAAAAACATCAGGTCCGACATCTTTTTCTATGCATTACATCCAGTAGAGGGCAGTGCTACACACACGCTAGCCAGGCTACTGCATCCGTGGTGGATTTTTAGATACTTACCTGTGATTCTCATTTGTAACGTTTAAAAGCCCTAAAGCCTTGTATTCTAGGAAGGCATTTCTTGTGTTTCCTCTAGATGCCAGCTAGTCTATGCTTAATCTATTGTATTTTGTAGCTGTCCACTGCCAAGAAGTAAATACTTTATAGATGTATTTATAGCTACAGCACTTTGCAGAGACAAATTGTGACTTTAAGCATATATGTTCAATACTAAAAAATAGATGTCAATGATACCATTTTGTTAAATGCCACAAAACCCCTCCCACCTTGAAATAATACCTACAAGTCAAGATAATATCAGGATGAGTTTTTGACAGCCAGAAGCATCAGAGGATTAATTTTATGCCCTTTGCTTTATAAAACTTATATACTGAGAAGCTACTTCCCATTCTGTTTTACTTTTTTCAGGAAACGTCTAGCTAATATCAACCCTGGAGGAGCCACATTGCTGTTAGTTTCAACCATTTAACATTTATTAACAATACACTAAAATTCAGAAGATGGAAAATGCTTGGAAATAAAAGAAACCCCTCGATGAATATGAATGTTCCCTGTTCTATTCAAGGATAATGCAATTGAGTATAGCAGTGGGAAGCTTAGAACATCAGTTAGATTGACAGTGAAGAAAATTAATGTGGGAAATGTCATTTCAGAACCCAGGTACAATTATTAGGTGACAGAGTTGCACAAAAGTGGACCAGTGTAATTAGAGATTTTAAAAAGTAATCTGGAATTTAAGGCCACGATTATCCAAAATTCATGTGAGTTCTTTGGAAGAAATAGAAAGCAGCTTTGTGTAGAAAAAGAAAACAAATGTTATTTCAGGATTTTGAAATACTTCCTTGTTCCATCTATCACAGTGACCTGGTTATCTTAAAGGAAGATCCTGCCAAACTTTCCTTTTTCCTTCCAATTTTTCCTTTCTTTAAGGAAGCCTCAGTTCAACCCTTTTCTTTCTACACAAAAAGTTGGACTAAATTTGGCTTGACCTCTCCCCCTCTCTATTCCTTGAGCTGGTCAGGTCCTAGAACCTCATCCCCTTTTAGCTACAATAGTCCTACTATACCTGTCAGGAAGGCATGGCTTTATACTCAATGGCCATGTGTATATGAAACGAGGGACATGTGTGCACGACACTTTGAATGTGGCTAAGTGCTTTTTTACTGATTTAATGGTGTCAGTGTTTGCACATGACAGCAGTGTATTGCGCATTAATTACACCCTCTGTAGGAAATCTGGTGGTATAATGAGCCTTAAATGACTTGGGGTGCAGCAAGTTTGTTGCCCCTACAGCTGCAAAGTGAAGCACCAGGCTCTGTGCAGCTCAGGGGCTCTGCAGGAAGCCCTGCAGGCAGCCTGGCAGCAGCCTGGGAAGGCAGGCTCTGCCCAAGAGAAGCCGTGAGCTTCATCTATTCCCCCTCGGCCCCTGGAGCCTGCCTGAGCTGCATGGGAGCCCGGTGCTTCCCTCCATGGCTGCGGTGTCCCCTGGGACCACCCAAGCGGGGTGTCTGCAGTCACATGTTGCCTGGGGGGTGGGCCGCTGCTGCCATGGAGAGAAGCACCACCCCACCCCCCCCACAGCCCAGGTACCGCTCCGCCTGCCAGCAACTCAGCCTACCCTCCCCACCACAAGAGAGGCAGGTAAGTCAGCAGGGTGTGTGCATGACATGGGGGTTTAAAGGGCCCTGAACTGAAGAGGTGTTTTTAAAAACCCACTGCTTCAATTTAGGGCCCCCGTTTCATCTACACATACCCAATGACACTAACAGCACCACCAAGAAGGAGTGAAACACTTGAATCAAAGGAGCAAAGTCTTGTTAGCTTTGAGAAGTCACACATTTCTCTTTACTGGGGAAATCTGTGCTGCATCCTCAAAGCCATCAATAGATTTTCCTACAAAATCTGATTCAAAAGTTCCTGTCAACAAGTAATTCAGTTTCATGTCAGTGACAGTTCATTAACTCTGTGGCCATATGGATGCATTCTACTTCTGATTCATAATTAGACAGGTTTGATCAGCCATCCCACTCTTATCCCACATGGTATCCAGAGCTTCAGCTATGTCCGCGCAACTCTGTCAGAGCCATTTGTCCTTGTTCCAGCTCTGGTTCCTGTCTCTGGGGTGAAGAGTAAGTGGAGTTCCAGCTGCACAACCGTTTCAGGACTGCCTCTGATTTCAGGCAGCTGATGGGACAAACAAGCTTGGCTACCCCAGAGACAGGAAGTCTAGAAGCATGACACAAACTAAGCAGATAAGCATGGTCTAATGACAAAGTTTAGATTTGCAAACTCCACCGGTTTCTGCTTGCAGTGGAAGTTGCCACAAATGGGACCCACATACATTTGTTAGAGCTATTTGACCAGATGGATGATTTCCATTCCTGAGGGCCCCAGAGCAGCGGAGTGTACAAAGATAAGCAAATAGGTCACTTCTGAGATGGCTGGTACAGCAGAGAAAAGGATTGCAGATGGGAGGAAGGCGTATATTGGTTTGGTTAGATAGGAGATGAAAAAGCATTTTCACTGCCACTCAGCCATAATATCTCTCTCCAATATCAACTCATATCAACTGTGAGCCTGACTTACTAAATAGCAGTTAGAGAGTTATCGTTGAAAATGAGAATCCAAGGCACTTCCTCCCAGCATAAGAAAAGTTACACTGGTGTAAACTAGAGGGTTGCATTTTTTTTTTTTTTGAGAGGAAGAGGACTTGAGAGGGTTAGATTCTCCTTTCTTGAGTTTATCAACTGTTCTGTGCTGCTGTTCCATACTTTTGGTAAACCAAGTTATTATAGAAACGAATAGGGACATCACCTAAACATCCACATTAGCTCAACATTTAGAAATAGGCCAGGAAGAGGACAAAGTTGTCATGCACACCTCCTTTTTTGGGTGAGGATTTTTACTTAACATTGTTTAAAAAATTTCATTCAGGACCTACTGCCTGAATTACTAATTCCAACAACTCATAAAAGGAACGTTCATAGTAAATTATTATAGAGCCCTATAGCTGCATTTTAGCAATAAACTGCGTAACAGGAAATATTTCCTTCATAATGGCAGCAACCTAATCTTTTATAGCACTTATCCTGCTGAGGCATCACAAAGCACTTTGACCTCCAAAACAGAAAGAAGTACAGGAACAAATGCAATAGGGACAGAACTATTTTTACAGGTCATCTATTTTCACCAAGGCCAACAGCACCTCAGATGTGTTACATACAAAACATTGTCTGTTGCATACAAAACATTGTGCATAGCTAAAATAACCCTCATAATTAGTTAAGATGGCTAGACATATTGGCCTTAAGTGCGAATTTCAGAGTTGTTATAATGGCATTCAATTTTTCCTCCCATCAGTCACTATTCATGACCTGAGGATGAACTTGTAAGAACAAAGAGCAGTTTCTCAACTTTGGAAGTGCAAATAGATACAATAAAAGCACAGACCACAGAAGACAGAAGTTCTGCTCCTAAATCTGTTATGTTGCATGTGATCTTGGGGAAGCTTTTTTCATTTACCTTATCTTTGCAACAGGTATAGTGCTAATTCTTCACTAAATGCATTAGCTAAATAATTATTGTTCTTCAATGAGAAATGAAACCCACAACCAACTATGATGTATTCTGAGTCATTAAAGAAAAGGGAAGCTCAGAAAGCCGGCAATAATAATAAATGGAATGAAAGCATATTTATACAAACTAAAACAACACCATTTGGAATAAGGCACATTATTTGTCTGTCCTAATATAGACAGTCCTACAACAATTCAGCAATGCATTATGAATGAGAGATTTTTTTCTGGCCTAGGTAACATGGGGGAGGTTTTTGGATGCATTGTTTCAATTCTATTTTCATATGCTATTGGAGCTGCTCAGTGCTCACTATTTGCAATACACCAGAGATTTGCAAAAGAAACTAGCTTTCATTGACAGCTTGCCACTAACACCATATTAGCTACCATAGATGATACATCTCTGTATGCCAACATCCACCATAAGGACAGATTACAAGCCATAAAGAACATTATCCCTGCTGAAGTCACTGCTTCTCTTTCTATAACAATCTCATTTTGTTTTTGCACACAAATATTTCAGATTTGGGATCTCCTCATATGTTACTGCCATGGGCACTATATGTTCCTTTAATATGCCAATATATTTATGACAAACCCTGAAATCCATTTCCTCTCTATCTGCCCTCTCATCCCCTTGGTATAGGCAAGGTACATGGATGACATCATTATATGTACACATGGGAAGGAATCTCTAGAGAAATTGCATCAAAAAATTAATAACTTCTACCACTCCATCAAACTGACTCTGGAATACTTCTCCCACCCAGAAAATTCATTTCTTGGACCCCACTTTTGCAATGGTCATATCACCACATTGTATTGGAAATCAACCAATCATTACATCTACCATGATGCCAGTAGCTTTCATCCTAAGCACACCGCTACATCTAGCATCTATAGCCAAGCTCTACATGACAACTGTATCTGCTTGGATCCTACTAACCAGGATGCACACCTAACACTTTGGAGCAGGAATTCCCACAAGTACAATACACTTTTCAATATGTAGCCACTCAAATTAACTGAGACCCCACTCTGACCTGCTATAATACCAACCCCAAGAGAAGGTCACTGACATCCCCCAACTTGAACACCTCAGATACATCATTAATAACCTCCATCCCCTCCTGGAAAATGTTGACCATCTCCAGATAGCAACAAGAAATAAACCTGAGCTGGTTCAGAGGCAGCCCCGCAGCCTCAAATGGTATCTCCTCAGCAACTGACTACTTAATTCCTATTCTCATCAAGACACCAGCCCTTGCTCCAGACCCAGCTGTGCCCCCTCATCAAAAGACAGACCACATAATCACTGGACCAAACAACATGGATTCTAACACCTGAGGTTCATTTACCTGCTCCTCTACTGATGTCATGTATGCCATCATCTACTTATAGTGCCCCTCTGCTCTCTGTGTTGGACAGACAGAGTATTCCTATGTGTGAGAATGAATTACTTTTATAGTTTCATAGTTCTTAGGGTTGGAAGGGACCTAAACTGATCATCAGGTCTGACCCTCTGCCCTGGGCAGGAACGAGTGCCGGGGGTCATAACACCTCAGGCAAATATCTGTCCAGCCTCCTCTTGAAGACACCCAAGGTAGGAGAGAGCACCACCTCCCTTGAGAGTCCATTACAGAGCCTGGCAGCCCTAACTGTAAAGTAATGTCTCCTGATATCCAGCCTGAACCTTCTCCCTAACAGTTTGTGGCTCTTATTGCTAGTAAACCCCACTGGTGCCTGGGGGAACAGAGCCTCCCCTAATTCCTGCTGCCCCCCCCCGGTGAGTTTGTAAATGGCCATCAGATCCCTTCTCAGCCTTGTCTTGTGGAGGCTGAATAAATTCAGGCCCCTCAGCTTCTCTTCATAGGTCCTGACCCACTGGCCCTTGACCATGCGAGTGGCCCTCCTCTGGACCCTCTCAATGCTAGCCACATCCCTCGTGAAGTGCGGTGCCCAGAACTGGATGCAGTACTCCAACTGTGGCCTGACCAGTGTTGCGCAGAAGGGAAGGATCACCTTCCTGGACCTGCTTGTGATGCATCTGTAAATGCACAAAAAGGTGCGGTAAGCCTTACTGACTACCTCCTCGCATTGGCAGCTCATGTTCATCCTGGAGTCAACAATGACTCCAAGATCCCTTTCTGCCACTGTTTTGACAAGAGGGGTGTTCCCCAGCCTATAGGTGTGTTACTGATTCTTTCTCCCTAGATGCAGCACCTTGCACTTGTCTGCATTGAATTCCATCCTAGTCTCAACCACCGACCTCTGTAACCTGTCTAGATCTAGCTGGATTCTGTCCCTCCCCTCCAGCATGCCCATCTTGCCCCACATTTTGGTGTCATCAGTGAATTTGGACAGCGTGCTTTTTACATCCACATCCAGATCGCTGATAAGGATGTTGAGCAGTACAGGCCCCAGGACCAAACCCTGGGGGACTCCATTGCCCACATCCCTCCAGGTCGAAAACAACCATCCACCACCATTTTCTGGGTGCGACCACCTAGCCAATTTGCTACCCATCTGACTCTGAAGTCATCAATGCCACTGTAACCTAGTTTCTTAAGAGAATTTAGTGGGAAACAGTGTCAAAGGCCTTCTTGAAGTCCAGCAAGACAACAAACACCTCAACGCCCTCATCCAGGGACTTTCTGACCTGATCATAAAAGGAAACCAAGTTAGACAGGCAGGATCTGCCCTCAGTGAATCCATGTTGGTTGCCCCTGAGCATTACTTCCCCTGCTGGGCCCTTGCAGATGTGCTCCTTGATAATTTTCTCAAGGGTCTTCCCAAGGACCTAGGTAAGGTTGACCGGCCTATAATTGCTGGCGTTCTCCTTTCTACCCTTCTTATAAATAAGGACCACACTGGCCCTTTTCCAATCCTCTGGTACCTGGCCAGAGCCCCACGAGTGCTCATACAGCTGTGCCAGGGGCCCTGTTATGACTGCTGCCAATTTCCTCAGCACCCTTGGGTGAAGAGCATCTGGACCTACTGATTTAAACACGTCCAGCCACTCCAAAAGTTCCCTAACTAGGTCATCCCTGACCCTAGGCATGGCGGTGCCTCCCCTGGGTCCATCCATAATCCTAGTGGGGGAAATGTTCCAGTCCCTGTTCAGGAATATGGAGGCAAAGAATTTATTAAAGAGGTCAGCTTTTTCATTTGCTGCAATCACCAGATTGCCAAGCCTGTCCTGTAGGGGCCCCACATTACCCGGTGCCTTTGTCTTACTCCCTATGTATTTGAAAAAGGACTTTTTGTTATCCCTAATTCTGGTCGCTAGCCCTTGCTCCTTCTTTTCCTTCGCCTTCCTAATGACCTTCCTGCAATCATGAGTAACAGATGTGTAACCTCCCTGCAATCATGAGTAACAGATGTGTAATCATCCTTGGTGATAGCCCCTTGCTTCCACTGTTTGTATGCCTCCTTTTTTGCCCTCAGGCATCGCTGGATGCCTTTGCTGAGCCATGGGGTTTTTTTAGCACTCCTGCCCCCCTTGGTGCACATTGGGACTGACTCCCTTTGAGCTTGGAGGATCATCTCCTTGAGGAACAACCACCCATCTTGGACTCCCATCTCATTGAAGCTCCAAGACCCCAATGCCTCTCCTACTAATCTTCTTAGTTCACTGAAGTTGGCCTTCCTGAAGTTGAGGACTTTTGCTTTACTGCTTGCTTTCACCACCCTGTGCTGGATAGTAAATTCCAGTAGGCAATGATCACTGTCACCCAGCTGGTCGAGACCCCTCACCAGGTCATCACCTGTGGCAAAGACCAAGTCCAGAAAGGCATTTCCCCTGGTGGGACTATGTACCTCCTGGGTAAGGTGGAGGTCCTGTAAGCATGTAAGCATTCAGACCTAGCTGACTGTTCCTCCCAGCAGAAATCGGGGTAGTTTAGGTCACCCATGACAACTACATCCCTTGACTTTATAGCCTCCGTGAACTCACCTGAGAATTCCAGGTCCAGCTCATCCCCCTGATGAGGCTGTCTGTAGTAGACACCCACTATTGAGTTCCTTTCCCCGCTACCCCTTTGCATTCTTACCCAGAGCACCTCAGTTTGCCCCTCCTCTGACCCCATCCTGACTATTAACACCTATCTGACATCAATACCAGAAACAGGCAAGACTGTGACAGTCACTTTAACCTCCCTGAACATTCTGTCCCATTGACCTTGAAGTGGCTGTTCTTATACAACCAAATTTGAAATGGAATTTGGACAGGAAATTGTAGAAGAAGAAATCATCCACAGACCGGATTGTGTTAAGTATGGTTTAAACTGAGACTATGGAATCTAATCTTTTACCTGGATTACCTTTTAAGACTTGGTCCTTCAGTAAGTTAATTGCTTCCCCCTACACTCACCTTGCCTATCTCAGCTGCAACCCTTCCTTCTTCCTCCCCTCCTTACCTGCTGTATTCTATATCACTGCTTTCTATTTAGTAGCCTTGTTTCATGCATAAACTATGATGAAGTAAGCCTTCTGCTTAAGAAAGCTTATACTATATCTCTGATTTAGTCTATAAAGGTGCAAATGTACCCAGACTGCTTTTGACTTCAGACTAACAGAATAACTTTCTCCCAGGAAATGGGACCATGAACAGTTCAGAGCTTGAGGAACCAAAATAGCGATCTCACTCTTTCTTACCCTGCTACACTGAGAGAGATTGCCTGAGCCAACACAACTCTTAAAACACACAGTTAAGTCTTTGTAGCTGCTGTCCTGTCTGTTAACTAAATTGCTGTTTGGATTTTAAGGGTGTTCATCATTTTCAACATGTCCAGCCATCTTGGCTTCAAATTATAAAGGAAGTAACATCCTGATTAATTTGTGAGCAAGAGCGATGGAACATGTGTATGAAACTATATTGGTATAGCTAGTGATCTTCTGGAGAAATTACAAAAAATTATTCCCCTGGAGATTAACATAACAGTAAATATTATATGATATCATTGTTATTTTCTGTATTTGACAGCCTTCTATTACATGAGGTCCAGCTGCTGTCTTCAAAGAATTCTGCAGAAAAATCAAATGAGCATTTTGGTAAGGAATGGCAGATGCATACATTTTTAAAAGATCCATTAATTTGCATTTACTGTTAAGAAAATGCTTTGCTGTAGCAGATGCTGGCTTTCCTGCTGCTTTATTGTGAAGAATCCAGTTCTAAATCCTATGATAAAGTAAAGGAGTCTGAAGTGGGATGTTATTGCTAAAATGATTTTCAATGCATTTCTGCAATATAGAAGCTAGTAAAAATGGCTAATTCATACAAAGTATTCAGCAAATTTATCTTTCCTTACTTCAACTTGTTCACAAGGTGTTTATATGCAGTTTTTACACACACACACACACACACACACACACACACACACACACTACTAGTACTACTATTTTACGCACTTTGCCAAAATACCCAGAAAGATTATTTTCAAGAAAATCCTTAAAATTATTTTGTAAGCAAAATTTTACATTTACTTGTGTTGGTCTCCTAGGACATACATGAAATTGTTCCTGTTCCCTGAATGGGCAAATATAACAGAATTATATTCTGAAATGTCTTCATTGTGAGGACAAAACGTGCTTTTCCTCGATACCCCGTATTATACATTTCAATGTTCAGCAATGTTAGTGACTATAGCACTTTTTCAGGTTAGCAAACACAGTCAAAATCAATTACTTCACTATGCCTCCATTTCCCCATTCATGCAGTGAGTCCTAAATAATATTTGCAGTCAGTACTTGTGGCATTAGTCCAGCACAAGTGGAAAACTGACAGCTTCAGAGTAGTAGTTAGTTACTGTCACTTTTGGACCATATACTTCATTAAATGTAACCAATTATGTTATTTTGCAGTTTACAAATCTTGGAGAAAAGCTAATGAGCTATCAGACAAAAATAAAGAAGCTTTAATGGTATTACATACTGCACTCACTGGTATGGGAAATTAAAAGATTAAACATTTCATTGATTAATATGTAGGGAAATTTATTCAGGAGAGAGCGTGTGACTTCATATAATGCTAGGAAAATGAAAAATTATGCCAAATCCCTTGATCTGTTAAGCAGAAGTGCACATTAACCTTATAAAACGTATATATGGCCTTGGTTCCAATGGACCTTTTTTCTTTCTTTATGTGCTGTTCCCTGTAATATTCTTTTTGATAGTTCATCCCACATAATCTACACCCCAGGGTACTAAAACTGGTGAGCATCATAGCCCAGCCTCTGGCACGGATCATTGAGACCTCTTGGCGCTCTGGTATAATGCCCGAAGACTGGAAGAAGGCCAATGTCATGCCAATCTTCAAGAAAGAGCAGAAAGTGGATCCAGCAAACTATAGGCCCATCAGCCTGACTTCTATCCCAGGGAAGATCTTAGAAAAGTTTATTAAGGAGGCCATCCTTAATGGACTGGCCAACACTAACATCCTAAGGGATAGCCAACATGGGTTTGTTGCGGGTAGGTCTTGCTTGACCAATCTCATTTCCTTCTAGGACCAGGTGACCTATCACCTGGACGAGGGAGAAGAGATTGATGTCATATATCTTGACTTTAAAAAGCCTTCAATCTGATATCCCATGATCACCTCTTGGCAGAACTGGCTATTTGTGGCCTTAGGTCAACCATGATCTGCTGGCTAGGAAATTGGCTTTGTAGTCAGACCCAGAGGGTGGTGTTTGATGGAAGTCAATCGTCATGGCACCCTGTGACGAGTGGGGTCCCCCAAGGCTTTGTTCTTGGACCCATATTATTCAACATCTTCATTAATGATGTAGACTTTGGAGTCAGAAACAGACTAGCCAAGTTGGCTGATGACACCAAACTCTGGGGCAAAGCATCCACACCTGAAGAAAGGCGGGTGATCCAGGCTGACCTGGACAGGCTCAGCAAATGGGTGGACGAGAACCTGATGGTGTTTAACACCGAAAAATGCAAGGTTCTCCACCTTTGGAGGAAAAACCTGCAGCATCCTTATAGGATTGGCAATGCTACACTGGCTAGCACTACAGAAGAAAGAGACTTGGGGGTCATCATTGACCACAAAATGAACATGAGCCTGCAATGTGATGCTGCGGCTAGTAAAGCAACCAAAATTCTGGCTTGCATCCATAGATGCTTCTCAAACAAATCCTCAGACATCATTCTCCCCTTGTACTCGGCCTTGGTGAGGCTGCAGCTGGAGTACTGCGTCCAGTTTTGGGCTCCACAATTCAAAAAGGTTGTGGAGAAGCTTGAGAGAGTCCAGAGAAGAGCCATGCACATGATCAGAGGTCAGGAAAACAAACCTTACGACGACAGGCTGAGAGCCGTGGGGCTCTTTAGCCTGGAAAAGTGCAGGCTCAGGGGTGATCCGGTGGCCACCTGTAAGTTTATCAGGAGTGACTACCAGTATGTGGGGGAACGTTTGCTCACCAGAGCGCCCAAAGGGATGATGAGGTCGAACAGTTATAAACTACCGCAAGACCATTTCAGGCTGGACATAAGGAAGAATTTCTTTACTGTCCTAGCCCCCAAGGTCTGGAACAGCCTGCCGTTGGAGGTGGTTCAAGCACCTACACTGAACACCTTCAAGAGTAAATTGGATGCTTATCTTGCTGGGATCCTATGACCCCAGCTGACTTCCTGCCCTTCGGGCGGGGGGCTGGACTCGATGATCTTCCAAGGTCCCTTCCAGCCCAAATGTCTATGAAATAATATACTCCCCAAAGTTGGCAAATTTGCAGTTGTGTAAGAACAGATATACACTTTGCACTTATATTTGTATATGCACAGCTTGATGACTCACACAGGCATAGAAAGCAAACATATGACTTAGGAACTATTTTGTCCCATATCACAAGGGTGTACAATATGATTCTGCCTTAAAGGGAGTTCAATAATATCGATTTCTTCATCAAAACAATCTGGATGTACATACTTCTTGTTCTTACTTTTTAAGCCTTTCAGCCATTTAACCGTACTATTTCCTTTCATTCTTCTTCTCAGGAGCACTTTGTGCCCTCTCTCCAATCTCCCTCTCCTTATGGAAGAAGTTCACAGTTAGAATCTCTAACACTTTGTGTTATTTCTTTCCTTCCTGAAAAACTCATCCCCTTCTGTACTCCGTATAATCTATTGTCATCTAATAGGAGGAGATTCACAATTGCTATCCCCATTTGTGCATATTCAATTACTTATATTACCCAGATTACATGACCCTCCCATATCCTTGCTGCCTGTTCATCTTATCCAGTGCTTGGTCATATCTTACCTTTTGCAGGTGATAGAGTTGTGGAACCATCATTTATTTTATGTTCATACAGCACCTGGCAGGATGGTCACACTTTGGTTGGTCTCTCAGTTGGAATACAATATAAATGTTTACAAATGATAATACTGTGTGACTATAGTGACTGAAAGAAATAAAGTATGCATGGCTAAGTTAATCTATTTTTAAACTGGAGCAAATTGTGTTTTAAAAAGCATCTGAAGGCATTTTCAGAGCTCTGCTACTTATTTAAATGTGATTTCCATTTCAGAGAATAAAAATGCTTTAACAGACTTTCTGAATGTATGTATTGGAAGGACATGTAAATTTTTTTGTTATTGTCTGTGTGACAATCCACTATCAGTAATGTTGAGTTTTACACATTAAAGTAACTGGGTGGGCTGTGTTTTTGTTTTGCTTATAGAAAGCACTTAATTATCAGTCTGTGGGCATATGCTTGAAATGTAACAAATAAGTATGTAAATCAGAAAGGTATAAACAACTTCCACCCCCACATTTGCACACTCTTGGTATAATTGTATGGTCTATTCACTGCCTTCAGCTCTTTGTTAAACACACTCAGGGAGCAGAAGCCTAAAGTTCAGTCTGGGGTCTTTTATCATGAAAGTCCCAGCTACTTCCCCTGTCATAGCATATAGAAAAAGATTCAAGCATCTGCTTAAGTTTATTCCTATTCAGTTAAATGCCATGCTTAACTTAGAGCCTAAGATTGAATTTTCTGAAGTACATGGGAGTTGTGCACATGCAGGAAGTTCTCAGTTGAACCTGGAGGGAGTGCTGAATTGGGCTCTTAATTTTCAGAGTCCCAGAGTCACGACCCAGAGTCAACACCTTGAGAATCATATAGAAACAAGAAGGAATGAGAACTGAGATGCATTCTACATGTATCACTGCCAAGAAGGTGAACCACCCCATGGCACAGGTGGGGACAGACATGAGTTACTGCCTTAAACATCTCTCCAGACACAAGCAAAAATAAAAGCTATCAGTGGCAACATAAAGCTCATTAATACTCACACCCACGAGGCATCTCCAGGCTTGTATGAACATTTGTCTCCCTAGGGACAAGTAGCAGTGGCACACCTTGCACCGCTGCTACTTGTCCCTGGGTAAGGCCCATGCCATGCGTGCTCTGGCACACAGCAGGATACCTGGGGTCCCAGCAGCCTTACCTGGGGTCCTGTGGGACTTCCTGGAGCTACAGCTGTAGCAGTAAGCCTGGCCAGCCTTTGGAGTGTGGCTCTAGCCAGTCAGTCTCTGGTTTGGGGCATGGGTTTTTCTGACCCAGGGATCTGCCAGGGTCAGCACCCCCCTGAGCTGGAAGGTAGTAGTGCAGGGAATGCCTGTATGTGCAGCATGTACCACACATCTGTGCTTGTCTGAACACAGCCACTGTGAATGGGTTCTGCGATAATCTCTCTACTCATGTTTTGCACCACTTTTGAGGTAGCTGCCATATGGCTATACCAGGGAGTCATCCACAGGCAGAGTCAAGGGAGGTGAGGTGCAGTGGTACAGCCACCCCTTTGATTCCTGGTCCATCCAAAGTTTAAAATCAACTGCCTGGCAGTGGCAGCAGCATTTCTATTCAGGCAGTAGTGAGAGATTCGCATAACTTCATGGCTCATTATAAGCTACCTGGTTCCTTCTAAACTCTTCATTCCACAGGTGTTAATGACCTCGTTTCCTTTTTCAATGGTCTTAATGTTCCATAAATTTAGTTATTATTTATTTTGAAATTCTGGTGTCCGTTAGCTGCTTTTGGCAGTGCAGCTCCTATTTCACCACCCTCCAAACTAGCATATTAGTAAAGCTTCTTGTTTGTTTTTACTTGGAGAACAATGTGTAATATGTTTTATGTGATGATGCACCACACCATCAGCACCTCCACAGCCTTTTCAAAATCCTGGATCTACCCAAGGAACCATCTCGTCAGTAATGGCATTCTGAGCACTGGGCTTGTGTCTAATTATTCCATAAGGTATAAGAGAAAGGAGGTTTCTTATATACTCCATTATCAATGGCTTCCAGGGACAGTTTAATCCAATAAATTAATGAGAGGAGGAAAATAAGGGAACACGGGGTGAAATTAAAAGGGGCAGCTTTCTGTTAAAATACATTGATTGGCCATGTACAATTCAGTGAATACAGATAGTCTTTTTGCCATTGCATGGGCAGATACAAAAGTAGAAACATTTTGATGGAACAGTTTTCTGTCAGAGATGCATTGGTACTAAAATATTTCCTGTTATGTAAACCAATACCTGGTATTTTAAATAAAAACATATTTCAAACAATATTCCAGTCTGGCAATTCCAGTCAAAATGGGGTATTTCTTTGCAATTGTATTAACTCACATTTTAAAATTTTTCAAAGCTTTACATACACACACAGATAAACACACTCATGTATATGTAATATTCAAATTTCAGCATTAATGAAATAAAATATTTTGACGCGAACACTGACATTTCTTAAAACAAGTACCTCAGAATTTCTAATGTATCAGGAATTTTTAGTTTGCACCCCAATCTAAGACAAAAACTTTGAGATTTTGGTATTGCATATAGGGCATATTATTTCATATTCAAGTTGGTTCTTATTTATTACAAGTACAACAATTTTTAGACCAGAAATTTTAAATTGTTCTTTCAAATCAATTTTAAACATTCAGCTCGCTACATTATATTCCCATAAATATTAACCATTCCCTTTTCTGAGCAAGAAGCATTTATATTTCCTTTCATTTGTGTTTCACTTTTTGAACTCATTCTCAATTTCTGCAGATGCCATTCTGCCCTTTTCTTTGAACTAGTTAGAAAAAGACAAAAAAAAAAAAACCAAAACAGAAAAAAACCTTTTATCTCCTCCTTTGCTGACCCCCTGAGAAAGATTTGGTAACACTACCTACAGGCCTGTATCTGTGGTCAAATGCTTCAGCTCACGTCATTAGTGATTCTACAGTCACAGCATGGATTTCTTTTATGCATTGCATGCTGAAAAGAAACAAAAAAGCAAGTCTATCTTTAAATCTGAGAGCTTCAAAGCTCAAGGGAGGAACATTATAAATGAAGAATCACAGCATCTCATGTTTCCCAGCAGCTCTGTGCTGTACAGTACACCGAAAATGAGCTTTCTGTGGCGCTTGATGGGATATGAAAATAGCATATAACCTTAGAATCCAGAATAGCAATCAAAGTGTTGTGAATTATCTTGCATACATATATATGTGAATGCAAGATAATATATATATATTTATCTGAAGATTCTGAATCATGTATTATGCATATCCTTTATGACTGGAAATATTCATCACTGGAAATTTAGGTTTATTTTATATCTGCAGAATAATCAATAGTGCATGAGCTACTACTTCAAATTAAATAATGATATGTTTATAGCCCATTACTGGAAGGCAAGATCCTAACAGTGACTTGTGCATAAAGGATGGCATGTTCTTCACACTGTCAAAGCAAAGACGACAAACCCTTTTCTCAGAGCTGGCGGATGCGCAGCACATACACAAACACTATCTTGCGTGCTCTTAAGATTCCCTGAGGTTTTCAGGCTGCACAGTCAGCAACAGAGATAGGTCCAAATCAAAAGCTCACATCTAGCTTTGGGTAACATGAAATATACCTTATTTTGAATCCAATCCCCAAAGGTATGGTTAGGGAGAATATAACCTGGACCCTTTGTATAACTAAGATTAACAAGTTTGAAGTAGGTTTGGTTGGAAAAAATAAGTTCATGAAAAGGTGAAGGTTTGAAATGTGTCTTCATTCATCACCAGATCAGCAACGACACTTGGAAAGAGAGAGAGAGGAGAGAATCAACTCATCCCCAAACAGCCAGTCTTGTGGAGGTTTGAACACTTTTCTGGGATGCAAGAAACCTGAATTCAAGACCCTGCTCTGAATGAGGCAAAGAGGAAGAGAATGAAAGACTTTATAGCTGGTGCCTACGGCATTCATCTAGGATATGGAAATTCAAGTCCCTGTTCACAGTGTGGCTCAATTATATTTAATTTAAACTAAACAAAGTGGCTCTGCAGCCTGGTGGGGAGTCATTTGGCCAAAATGTGGAAGACCCAGCTCGAAGCATTTGCCTCAAAAGAGGGAGAGTAAACATAGGGTTACAAAGTGTTTGTGTGTCTCAAATATTTTAACCATGTACTCCATCCTGAAGCTAGAAAACTTCCCTAAAGAATATTTTCAGCAAAACCAGAACTAATACATTTCCATGAAACAGAACATTTTTCAAGACAAAAAAAATACTCCTAGTAAAATATATTTAACCTGCTCTCCTACTGAGACTTAGCAACAGATTTTCAAGATGACTGTCATCCTTGTTCCTGCCAGACGTTACATCCCTGTCCTGCATCCACTGATGTTAATATGTGCTTACAGAGCTATCAGACTCCCCAGTCTCAGAAACACATTCCTGATTCCCTACTGTTGGCCTTGACTTGTACATATTAATGCTCTTATTCTAGTAATGACATCTTAACCATAGCCAATAGAAATCATCAATACTGCTTAAACCTTTAGTGCTATTGTCATTATTTAACTTAGACTGGAGTTCATCATTCAAAGGCACATTTCTCATAATAGAAGCAGTTAAGCAGACTGGTGTTCCTGATAACATAGCACTATTACAATGCAGATTAATGCAGATCTAGCATTAGAATAAACAATGATTACTGTATTGCCTGTTCATTTGTATAGCAACAGAGAAGGCTAACATTTTTAAAGGGATTGAGGTATATGATATTCCTACTGTGCAGCAACATCATTCAGCCCATTACAGTTCCTATCACTCATTTATAAACTTCCTAGTGCATGCATGAATACTTGTGCGCATGCATCTATTCAGTGGGGTATTATTCATTTAGAGGACAGTCAGGGCAATGGGGTTGCTCAAGTTGTTTATGCAAACTTAATTAAAACACATAGCGCAGTCATTTTCCATTGTGAAATATTATTATTAGGAGGAATTCTCTTTAAGCACATTAAACATTTGCAGTCAGATAAGGGCATATATGATCTGTTTGTTTGCTTAATTCCCAAGGTGGAGAATGGATGGTTTTGTACTTCAAGTATAAACCACAGGAGATCTACTTTCTATTCCAGTCCTTCCATGGAGGTCGTATGTGATTAATTTCAAGTGGTTGCCCCTCTCTGAGCCTCAGTTTCCCAAGTAAAACAGCAGATAACATTTCTATTTCTCAGGGCATTACAAGACTTAATTCATTAACGTATGCTTGTTGAAAGCAGTTTTGGTGCTACAAGCACCATGGAAAAGCCTACGAATAAATTCTGACAGTTTACTCGATGGGTTTAGAGCAGAGTTGCTGCCAGTCAAGAAGATGTTTTGTAACAGAGTCCAGCAAGAACCACACATTGTTGATATACAGTTGTGAAGTACATAGGTAAGCATCCCATTTCAGTATTCCTAGGATACTGGATAAAACTAGAACTTCCTTCCTCCCAGATAGTTTAGCTAATCTATTTCTTTTCTCATTGTGGCCTTTTAGGCATTTAGGGGGGGAACTGTCTGACCGCTAAGCTGAACTAAATGTACTGCGGATGCGTAGGGAACACACATCTCTTTAAATCCACCAGAGCTGTAGCTCCTCATTCAAACGTGACTTACTTCAAATGTAAATAAACCAGTCCTCCTCAGAGAAATGACACCAGCCACAGCAAATTGCCTTTTATTTTACAACCAGAGCTAAGGGCCTGTCCTTTATAAATATTGTTTCTGAAGTGCTATCTCCAGAGGAACTAAAAGGAAGCCCTTGGCCTTTCCAGATTCCCTATAACTTCTTTTATATAGTTTGTGTGAATTCACAAACTATATAAAAGAAAAAAAAGTGGCTGTGAACTCAGTATGTAGCCACTGGTACTACTTGAAAGCCAGTTCTTATGAAGTAAACAAAAGATCTGAAGCTTATAATATCGGCTTTGATTTGGGGCAAATACACAATTTATGAATGCTATTTCATTTAAACTTTTTTTTTTTTAATTAAAAGTTGTGTCTTCCTGCTGGAACAATATTCATTACTAACATGTTACCTGAAGCAATTCTTTCTCCCAACTCCAACCACCTTGAACAAATTACAGAAATAAAAGTACACTATCAAAATTGTAGCTCCAAGAATCATTGACTAGGGGGAGGGAAAATAATCCAATTAAAACAGATTGCATACAACAGCTTTGGAATGGCATGTAGAACGTAACCTTATCATCTATTGTGATAATCAGGCACCTTGGGTTACTAGCTTGCAATGGAGATAGCAGTGGGGTCAAGATTTCATGTCCCATTTGTGCAAGCACCAAAATGTCTCAATGATTATTCAGGCATCAAGTTTATTAAAGAAGTCATCTAAAATAGAAGGGAATATGTAAATGATGACTAGTTAGTGACCGTACATGGCACTCAAGAATATGCAGCATTGTTTCTGGGTTTTATAGAGTCAGAAAACCATCTACTAAACCCAAGTTCTACTGGCAGCTTCTTGTGTGCAGCTCTTGCCATTCAGGCCTACGAGGAGGTTATGCTATTCAACAGCAATTAATGATTGTATGTGTTACAAGTGTGGGGAATGCCAGCTTGATGCATCCTGAAAAGGCCTGAATTTCAGAAGGTTGAAGCCCTACCCCTGAGAACTGGGACCTTTTCATTGTCTCAAGTTGGTACAAAAAAACCAGCAAATGTACAGGAATCCTTTGACCTTGAAATGGCTGTTTCACATATAAAACTTTGATTTAAATCTCTGGCCAGTCCTAGCGGTAGGTGGCCATGGAATTGCATCGCTGGTGAAAATTCTCCTTTCCTTTCCTTTGATCTGAAGGAGGCAGTACTGCCAACCCACTACAAGTATAAGTGTGAGCAGATAAGAATAGTAGCTCACTGTGGAAATACTTGCATTTCTCTTTTAATTGTTTTATATATCTTAATCTAAAATATTCCATTCCATCCTTACAAGACAGAAAACAAACCCCAAAAACAAAAACAAGAAAACTTACAATACCAAATCCTGGAAATTACCACCATTCTTACTGTGCCTTCAGTCCTTGCAAATAACTCATGGCCTACAAATACAGGGTCTTGTAGTGTTTCAATCCTCAAAGTGGGTTCTGGGAAATCCATCGAAATAGCTACCATTTATAATGAGAGCATTACCTACAGCTGACTAATTTTATTTTTATAATGTTCACATGATGTATGGAAGTACCATTCCCACTTGATTCTTGCAAAATCTGGAGTGATGAAGTAACTTGCCTCAGGTCACACACAAAATCTGTGGCAGAGCCTTCAATTTGAATTCAGATCCAAAACCTCAGTCTAGAATCATAAAATCACAATACCAACCTTTCTCCCAAGTGCTAATGTTTATTTTACCATTGATTTTTTGGGTGCTTTCAGGCAAAGCCATTCTTCTGATGCTGATGCTGCACACAGCATGTGCTCACGCAGAAGCAGACCTTCACACAATCATCACCATTTTACTGAGGCATATGAGAAAATGGGACTGATGCTTAACATTCAGAAGACTAAGGTCCTCCATCAACAACCTCTTAATGAGAAGTCTCCAGCTCTGGTAATTCAGATTCACAGTGAAACTCTGGAAGATGCTGAGTATTTCCTGTACCTCGGAAGCCATCTCTCACAGAAGGCCGACATCGACAAAGAAATCCAACATCACCTCAAATGTGCAAGTGCAGTCTTAGGATGCCTGAGGAAATGGGTGTTTGAAGATTGTGACATCAGATCTGAAACCAAGCTCATGGTTTATCAAGCATTTCTGTATGGAGCAGAGATGTGGACAATATATAGGGAAAAAACTGAAGCCATTGGAGAAGTACCATCAACCCTGCCTGTAGATGTTCTTCTGAATTCAGTGGGACGATAATGCACCAACATTAGCGTCCTCTTGCAGGCGAACACCACAAGCATCAAGGCAATGATCATCCAACATCAACTTCACTAGGCCAGTCCCATCATCCAGATGCCTGATTCCAAAATCTGGAAACAAGTTTTATTCTCCCAGATCAGTTAATATGTATGCTAAAGAGGAGGACACAGAAAATGCTTCAAGGACATCCTCAAGACTAGCTTAAAAACTGCAACATTGGCATCAGCTCATGAGAGATTGTTGCCCAGGACTGCCCCAAAATGGAGGAAGAGTCTGCTGCAAGAATTTCAGTACTTTGAAACCTTTTAATGACAACAGGACAGACAGAAAAGCAGGAGCGGCAGAAACAGGATGTCACAAGCTGAATCAAGAATCTGGAGCCACCCACCCAGGAAACACATGTGTGAAGTGCCGCAGTCTGTTGATCCTAGATTGGCCTCGTCAGCTGTCTTGAGAGCCATAGATAAGACAATCATGAAAGACATTCATACTTGACTGCAATGGATTGCCAAAGAAGCATTACCATTTGAATTCACTTCTTCATTCCATGTCTATCTGTCAACACTGAAGTCATTCAGGAAGCTATACCTTGATTAAGGAGAGCCACTCAACACTGTGACACCTCCCAGTCCTTCTAGGACATTTACCACATTCTTGTTACACTCCCAGGATGGGTCTAACTTTCCAATCATCTTGAAACAGCTAAGATGAATGATTTATTATTTCAGGTATGATCTTCACTACAGGTTAGTCTAAGTTTTCACCCAGGCATTTCTTCAAACTTCCTTCCATGCACACACAAATTTCTCACTTGAGTTCAGAGAGGGTTTTAATTCTGCCTAGCTAGCACGTCTGGGGAAGAATTTGAGCTTTCAGTTGAGCTAATAACCCATCTACTTTCCAGTGTAGTACCAGGGTAAATCTGTTAAGTGACAACAGTTTTTCAGCGCTGCCTCATCGTTGTCCCCAAATGCTTAAAGGACAGGCAAGTTCTCCCACAGTATACCAGGAAAAAAACAAAGGGTACCTCAGTTTACTGTACCAAAACAAATCATGCAATAAGCCCAGGAGTCCAGCAACACACAAAGGAGACACAGTAACTCACATCACATATATGTTTGCAGAGCTGCTTCTCACACCTGCAATTAAGCTGACCCAGATGATGGTTTCACAGGCTAATTTTGTGGGACACATGTGCATGCAGGTGGATTAGACAAATCACAGAAGATGAAAAAGACCACCATTTGTAAAACATTGGCAAAAAGGCATGGGAAAGGACTCTAAACGCAGATTATCCTGTAAACCTTTATTAATAAATGAATCCGGTAAGAGAAGAGAACCAGCATTACTGAAACAACTCTCATGAATAAACACCCAAGATACCATTGATTCAAAATTGTTACAAAGGCACTTTCCTCTAATACTATAAAGGGGGTAATGCCCTTTTCTTTTTACCTGACACATTACCTTCTCTTCCATCTTTCTTCATCAGTATAAAAGTTCATTCCTGGGTTTAACTAAGTAGTGAAGAAAAAAGCCCAAATTTAAAAAAATCATACTAAAACCCATAATTCCAAAAGCATAGTGGTTCTTTGAGTCTTTATTTAGCACAGAAACAGGATACTGAGTTGAAAAAACCAGAAGTTGGGCAAACCCTCCAGGGTTGGAAGTATAATAATATCCATTAAAAAAGCTTGAGTTATTTATCTTGTTAGTACATCATCCTCTTGTTCAAGGCATTTTGGGATGTCCTCCCCTCTCTGGATATCATTTTAAATAAGGAATCACAAAGACATAATCATAGAAAATTAGGGTTGGAAGGAACCTCAGGAAGCCATCTAGTCCAACCCCCTTCTCAAAGCAGGACCAGCCCCAATAAAAATGATAATTTTCCCCAATGTTGTCAAGGAACATATAGTTGGATTCAGACTCTCTCGTAGCTTCCAGGAAAATTTCTGCTTGCCTTTGATTTGAAATCAGAGGAGATTTGCTGCTTATTTGTGAAATACAGTATTTTCCATCAAGATAATCCTGGAATCTTTCTGTTTAGTTTTAGCCTTTGTTTGTCGAAAAAAGCGTAACAGGTTTCTGTAACCACTGAAATACAAAAATAGATGCATCTTGGGCTGCAACTTACTAATAACAGAGAAAAAGGTTACTTTCAAATTACTTTACAGATTTTAAAAGCTTTTGCAGGCTCAGTTTCCCTCATCATACAGGTCCCATCAGCAGCGGACAGCTCTCCAACCTGCATTTCAAACGCTGGAGGAGGGAGCTGGAATTCCCTCTGCGGACTGAGGAGTGGAGAACACACCCTCCAGTGGTCTCGCTCAGGCTGAAATGAGTGATTAATTGAGAGGGTGGATGTTAAAAACCTATTAAGAGTAACCATTTAAAACATTTTTTCATTAAAGACTTGGAGTGATGTACACTATACTGGCAATGTGTTTAGTGTTTCTTCCCTATCCCTGGGTTATTTATATCATTTTACCACCCCCAAGCTATGTATTTCAGTAGGATAATGTCCATTTTAGTAGAACTATTTCTGCAGTGATCCGTACGTCCGTGAGAAATAGTATGATGAGCTTACAAGAATGAAGAACACAAAAAGGTTTAATTAAGATATGTCAAAAGATCATGAAGAAAATCAGGCCTTACTACACTAAAATGATGCAGTGGAAATAACTTGGATTCTACATTTTGCTGCACTTAGAACACAACAATCCACACAGCAACCTCACAGAGTCACACATCTCATAGGGCCCATTCTTAGCATCCATGCATGTATGATTTTTGTAAGCACTCATAGGAATTACACACACAGATTCCTTTCCAAGAAAAGCAGCAGATTTTGTCTCATAGCTCCTATTAGTTCCACTACAAGCTGTGTAGCCAAATCACAGAGGTGGTCAGAAAAATTTGGGGAAAACACCTTTTCATCAGAATTTTCAGGTTAATTTAACTCAAACTATTTTCTGGAGTTGGTTAAACATCAAGAGTCCCAATTCCACCTAAACAAGAGGACCATGAAATAAATTCCGCCTGTCAGACAGGCTCTAAAACCTGCCTTTTTTCTTGCCATTATACTGGACCCTGCTTGAAAGTGGCTGGCCTGCAGAAATGCTTTGTAGTCAGGAGCTAAGGTTTCCTTGGATCATAATTCAGTCCCATTCACAGAGAAGTTCAAGGTGATTGTCTTTTGTTCAGGGCTGGATCAAAATCACATTTCAATATTTTAAGAATTCCCCACAGATTTCGATGGGACTCTTCCAAATCTCCTCTTGGGTTAATGTGTGTCAGTGACAAATTCAATCTACAGCATCTGTCAAGTTTTTCAAATTTTTAAGTTCTGGTTAAATTTTTTAATGCAGCAGCCTTAATAGTTATATTTTTCAATGTCTGGGGAACTATTAAATACCTACTGTATGACTGCAGGGAGCCACCAATATGGTCAAGGCCAGCTTCATCACTGTTGTCATCTGACTGACTGTCAGTATTGTTAGGAGTCGAGGTGTTAGTGGTCAAGTCAAGCTCCCTCAGTTTGGATGGTTTGTGCCCATGATGTCAGGATATTGTCTGTGATTCTGTGCCCCTAAGAACCTCATTATTGCAAAAAAGATATAGCAGGCTTTGGTTCTTAGCGACAAAAAGCTGCTTGAGGTTTATTGTCTACAAACAAGTTTAGACTTCCACAACTAATAGCCCATGGTGCCAGCTGGGTCATATACAGGCATGGCACAGGCACAACAATAACCCCTAAGCCCAACACAAAAGTATTAAGTGTTCCCAGGCCCCTTTTTATACATTGATCAAAAAAAATCCATGTTTACTTTTGCGCATAAATATCCTAGTTCTCACCAACTCCTGAAACAGCTTTAGGTGACATTATCGACATCCTGCTTTTCACCAATTAGTGCACCCTTTCCACAAGATAGGAACTTTGCCAGGTCACACTGATCTTTGTTTTGGTATCCTGTGCTGGTCTTATAAATTTCCTATCTGTTGACCTTGGAGGCACCTCTAAAACTAATGAGTTTTTTTCCCAATATTTGTGCCATGTATGGTATGCCTCGGTTCATATTCATTGTTGTCTGCTTTCGTTAATACTGTTACTAGACCCTTTGTGTGATTTGTATATGCACTAATCAATGGCTGTATTAATCCATACTCCAGCAAGCCTACACACAATTACAATGTAAATATGACTTCTGTGGACTAACACAAGCATTTATTCAACTTAACAGTTTTAGTTTTACTTCCAATGATTAAGCGAGAGATATTGCTGGAATTGGCAGTACCCCTGAAATGAGAAGGGGCTTTAATGTGTGTTGACAAGAAGTCCTTGAGATTAATTCATCAACAGAAGTTTCCAGAGATCTCTAGCTAATAAGCTTTGTCCTTTAACTCAGTATCAGGCTTTGCCCCAACTCCACGTTATGTTGCGTTTAAGAAACCTGCCATCCAGATGCATCAGTTCTCAATCTTCCCTTTGTCTCACACATGACCAGTCTCTGTAGTCCACCTTTCATAGCCAGAGAGCGTACTGAGTCAGTCAGACCAATGTGCCAACAAACCAAATGCTTTCTCTGTTGAATAGACAACTACTAACAGAACAAGGTATTTAAGGCAAATAGAACCAACCTATTATAATAAGATTAAAAGGAGTACCGCTCTGGCCATAAACTTGCTTTAATTACTTACCTTCATAACCTGGTGCTCAGTTAATAGGTATATCATAATATTCCATAGTATGTTTAAATTAAGCATAAAAAATACCTTAATAGTGTTTACATACAGTACTCATAAGACATCAATCATTTAAATTCTTTCCTCCCTATCACTAGTGAATCTATCATATATTCAATCCAATGTGCCTCTTTTGTGATCCAAATCACACTTACATAAAACTACTGACTTTGCTGGAAGTACTTCTGGGTGCTAAAATGAGAATTAGACCCATCCCATGTACAGTCATGATTCTTTCCTTAACCTCCTTCAAATATTTATCTTTGAAAATACCCAAGATTTCCATATTTTCAGCTGGATAGGAAAATAGCATAAGTCATGCATTTCCTGACACAAACACGTTTAACATCTCTTTTCCCTTCCAGGAGGAAAGAGTGTGCAAGAGAATGTAAATGTTATACGGTTTATACTACAGCAGTGGTTTTCAACCTGTGGTCCACAGAGCACATTTAGCAAGTCCGTGAAAGGTGGCTGTAAAGATGGTGGTTCTGCCCAAAGGAGAAGTGCCCCCAGTGATGCTGCTCCAGTTCCCCTCATGGCCAGAGGCTGCCTGAACACCAGCAGCAAGCATCCCAATGCCAGCAGGCAGAGCCTGGCTAGGCAGCCCTGCCTCATCTGGCCACCGCTGCTGCTTCACCTGGGACCTGGCAATGCTGCAGCCCCATGGTCCTTCTACTCACCTGGTGATATCAGTCTACAAGCTGGAACAGGCCTGCACATGCGCGCACACACACTCACGCATGAGAGAGTGTGCAAGAGAAAGCACATACCAGGTTGGATGGAATTTCCAATGGAAAAATTGGTAGCGTCTTGAGGCACTTACAGAACACTTTACTTTGAACAGCAACAACTGCACATATTTTTAGTGAAAGGTCAGGTGCTACAGAACTGATGGGAGGCCACCAGTAAAAGTCTGGTGGGGTATAGAGATATCTCCTAGCACAGTGTGTGCTCTGACTTTTCATCTGCACAGCACATTTAATACATGTGCAAGGGTGAGGATTTGATATGGCATTCTGGGGGAATCCCTGGGTGAAGGGTTGCCTGTGTATGCAGAGGTATGTACCTAATGGCTTTCATCAAGAAGCTTCAACTTGAGTTTCTTGAGTAAGAGAAAACAACTTTGACTCATTCGAAACCCTTGAAAGCATTTTGGCTGAAAATTAGTTGGCGCTGGACAATGATATGAAAAGTGAAATCAAGGAACACTTGCTGCTGCTCAAGTCTCAGTTTTGCAAGTACTTTCCTGAAATGGGCAATGAGAATGAGTGGATACACAACCTCTTTGTATCAAACTGCAACTCTAGGTCCTATCTAACAGCTAAAGAAGAGCAATTACTCAAGTTATCCTGTGACAAGAGACTGAATTCAAGCAGGAACCTCTTGCCCAATTCTGGTTGAAAATAAAAAAGGAGTATTCTGATCTGACAGATAAGGCCATTAAAGTTTTGATGGCATTCATCAACATGTACTTATGTGAAAGTGGGTTTTCAGCCTTAGTGTTAATAACAATGAAATACCAAAACAAATTGGATGTTGAGGGAGATTTAAAACTGAAACTGTCATCTATCCTACCAAACTTTCATGTGCCTTCTGCCAAGAAGTAAGTTCAATCATCTCATTAGAGCTGATGACAAAATGATGAATTCACAAAATTGTATTGTTGTTACTGTTGTTGTTGTTGACATATTTTAACACAACAGTTTGTCAGTAATTATCAACCTATAATTGCTATATACACAATAGATTTCCAAAGGGGTCTGCACCTCCATTTGAAATCTTTTAGGGGTCTGGGAATGATAAAAGTTGAAACCCACTGTAACTACAGAGATGCATATTTTTGTTTATAAAATATACTCAAAAATCCTCATTTGTTTTTTAATTTTATCCAAAATGGTTTACCTGTTCTTTCACTCTCAATTGTCATCCCCCACCTAACAGCCAGATGGACACTCTCTCTTTTCTTGGATTTAGTGGTGTACTGTGTCTTTTTACTAACAACTTTGAGAATGCCCGACATCCTGGATACTGCATACACAATAAAATATTCGCAGTCATCATTTTGCCTCACATCAGCAACTTTTTTCCCCTCACAAAGTATCATAACTCTTTAAAACTCACCAAAGTTTGACTTCAAGAACAATTCTCAAATGGGAGCCAGGTCCTTGCTCAGCAAGTGTTGCCAACTTCTAATTATACATAGTTCAGGGGAAAAAATAAAATAGTAATCTTTGACACCTCATAAAAAATGAGCTATTAAGATAAACTGTCTCCTATAACAAGTCACCTCTAATTTGGGAAACGATCTTGGTCCTGCATGAATGAATTGAGTAATTACATTAGATATTTTGCCTAACCTACAAGAGTCTGTACGTTGCTGAGGTGCCACAGAGCAGCGCTCAGTGCTTGTTCTTCCTAGTCTTTCCTCCCATGCCTCTTATACAAGGTATGTGCAAGGGAAGAGACAGTGAAACTGACTCCTCGAAGGAGGAAAATTGCTCTAATGAATCACAAAAGAAAGTCATTTGCCCAACAGAGGCCATCCCTATGGACCACAGTTTTGTGGAAGAGATGATGGTTTCACAAATCATTCTGGACAGACATTCCCAGACAGGATTCCCGTTCAGCAATGCTAGGCTGAATCAGAAAGCCCTGGTAAAAAGCCAATAGGAGAAAGTGAGAGCTGACAGAGTTTGTGTTGTCACCTGAAAGTAGGGCTTCTGGACTTGTCTTCAGGCTAAAAACTTCTTTAGAAGGAGCTAGTAAATTTTCAGATAGCTCCAGGGGGGCATGTGACTAGAACTGAGCCTCATCGGACCCTCAGTTAAGCTCACTTCCACACACCTTAGGTAACATCAAATACCTTCCTTTCACCTTGTGAATATACTGCCTGTGCCAAATATTCAAACACAGATTCAAGGCCTCAAAAATATCATGATCCTGACCTAAAACCATGAGATGGAAACAAAGATATTTCATGGAAATCCAATTTTATTACTTGTTTTATCCATTGGTGTTCATGTCTTCAACCTTTTCCTCATGGACACAAGAACATAAAATTTCTCTTTTAAACTAAAGTGAGACTATCTCACTTCACAGGTCTTGGACTTAAGACAAAAAAAAAGAATTTGAATGTAAACAACATCAATAGACACATCTTGACAAACTTCCCAGAATGCCACATCTCATATAAAAACAATATATGCATCTTACTACAAACTAGCACATATACTCAAGCAGCCAAAAGCAAATAATTTGAATGTGCAAACACTGTATTTTACCTTAATAAATGCAACATCTTATGTGGCTACCCTTCACCAAGTGCCACAGTATGTAATGAAATACTTTTGTCAACTAGAGATTTTAGGGATCAATCCATCTACTGTGGTCTGGTGTCTTTGCGCATTAAAAAAAAAGAATCAGATGAAAAAAGATGTAGACAGTTTTCATACTGATAAACTCTAAGCCAACACCCACAATTCAATGATGCATAGTATTTCCTTGGCTTCCCTAAGAAATTAGCCAGCCACACTGAAAAAGTGCTAAGCACTATGGATCCCATCCAATACCCACTGAATTCAATAAACATCATGCTGTCAAGCCTCAGAGAGTATTGAACCAAGCCCTAAAGTTCATCATCATCAAGAAAAGTCATTTTTCTTGAAAGGTTTCTTAATATTAAAAATTGGCTAACATATATATATTATATAAATACACACACACACCCCCTTTCAAAATTCTCTGTTTGCATTAACACCACAAGAGTCCCACATGCTACCACTAATTACATTAAAAATAGTCTGTTTACTTTAATAGCTGGCACTGTTGCCATTTTTAGATATCTGAGCCATTGTTCTCTGTAGAGTCTCTTCTTCCAGGCAAAAACAAACTTGTCATGCAGCAATTTGTTACAGTACATGAACACTAATCACTGAGACTTTAAATAAGGATTAAGGACTTGTTTTTCTTGTCATTTAACTCTCCCCTTCTTTCTGCATGTCAAAATGTTTAGTGTAATGCTGGAAGAGAAATTGCAAGGGCTCTCATTTAAAACAATGCAAAGGAAACATGATTTAACATTCAGAGCCAAGGGGACAAGTATCAGGTAAAAAAAAAATTACTGTCTGAGGATGTCTGAAAACTTGTTTGTATAAGAACAGGAATTCCCAGTGGGCTGACACTCAGCACAAAAACTTCTACCAAAATCTCTCAGTAGAGAGCCTAAAATCCATTTTATGTATCCATGTGGCCACCATCACCACAGTAGCTGAGCAACCCCACCATCTTTAATGCATGTATTCTTGTAACTCACCTTTGTAAAGTGGGGAAAGGCCAGAGTTCTATCTGGACAACAGGAGGATGGGACCATGTGAACATGAATCAAGAAATTATCATCATCTGGTTAATCTACTCTAAAAGACAATTTTTGAGGGTGGAATGTATTTTGTGGGAGGAGCTTCCTTCCACCTGCCCCCATCTGATTCCTGATTGACTTTCACAAAGACTAACAGTTTTTCATAGAGCAGGAAACTGGACTGGGCTTTCTCTTTTAACCATAGGCTCATGCTCCTTCCCAAAATTAAATAAGTTCTCTTTCAGTTGTTGAGGTGTCCAGGTTCTGCAGGCTTGAACTTGTATCAACGGCCCCTAGCACACAAAAATGTACAAAGGGTACAGAATGTAACCATATTGACTAAAATATAAGATGAAATTCCCCCTCCCCAATCAGCATGGAGGGGAAGCTTCTTGTCTTATATTTGCATATGAGGAAACCTTATTAAATAGATTCTCTCTTGTTACCCTGCTGCCAAAAATAGCATGTTTTCAGTAATGGAAACCAACTATGAAGTTGATTAAATGCAGCCAACACTGAGCAGGATTATAAAACACATGGCCCATACTGATGGGAGCCTAACACAAGGATAGTTTACCACAGGCCGTCTGTATAAAATATATGGTAGTGCCCATTGAGTTCACTCCCCCTTGGTGATGACTTTTTCAAGTCATGGTGAGCTACTATCTTGAATACATTTCAACTCCCTCTTCACTCCCACAGCTGAGCTATGCCTTTCTTTTCCATTCCCAATGATTCATGTTTGCTTACCAGCATTAAATGTCTGACAAATATCACCAATGGGACCCCAAACAGTTCTCCAGAATCCTTGTGTTGCCCCCTCTCTGTCGCACATGATTAGGGACCTACCTAAATCACAGCAGAAGTGCCTGGTGCAGTGGCTCCTTCAATCTGCAGTTTCAAATATGGTGCAGTTTTTGCCTGCCAGCTGATCAGCAGAAAGCAGTGGGATTACCGGGGCCCCTTGGCCAATCAGCGGCAGAAAGAAAAAACTGCAGTATTTTAAAACTGCAGTTTTTGCCTCCCGCGAGCAGTGGGAATGCTGGGGCCTCTCCAGCAATCAGTCATGGGGATGGAGGGTGAGTAGAGGACACAACAAAAAGAACAAGATTAAAGGAGCCACTGGACAGCACTCTTCCACTGAGATTCAGTTAGGTCCCTACATATGATTACTGTGGCACTGGCCTACAGGATGTGGAGCCAGATCAGGTTGCCCTGCATCTCCTCTGCATATAAAATATTGGAGAATCCCAGGACTCATGATAAGAACACCCAGCTCCATTGAGTGGGGGATAATTAGGACATGGATAATTTGGGGTGGGGAGAGAGTATCTGGAGTACACACATACTGAGTAGTGCTAAGCTATGGGTGGTGAAAAGCTACAGGGGAGAGAATTTGGGGGGGAGCAGAGGGCAAAGAGGCCACCTGACACCCCCAGATTTATTTTCCATGCTGTAGCAATGGGAAGGGAGCAAACACAAGGCAAACCTCCAATAATTAACTTCCATACCTGGCAAACGATAACAAATTTATTAGTTTCCCATATATAGAATCTAATTATGGGGGGCATTGCCTTACATTCAGGGTCCTCTTATGCTTGAGTAAATACAGTAGCTGTCAAAATATCGGCATTATACAGATGGTCAGGATGGTGCGCCAACTTACCTCAGGGCATACAGCAACTCAAGAGAAGAGATAAGGTTATCTCTCTACTTTACGCCTGAGCTATTGATGAAGAATGCTACAGCAGCTTTATATAGAGTCTAAATATAAATCAATGTGCTATGTAACGATCACTCAGTGAATACATTTCCCACCTTACTCCTTCCCTTGACCATATGAAACATGTTAGCTAGTAAAGCAGATTTAATGCATAGCCTCAGTGGATAGTTAATCTCTCACTTTATTGTGGCTAATCTGTAAGAGGTACCCATTCAGTAGAGACATTCAACTGCCCAGTACAGAAACACACTGATGCACAGTATATTTATTCATCTGAAAGGTCAGGGGATTAGTTTAGCATAGAACTGCTGAAATTTATACATAGAGCAGGTGTAAATACTCCATATGAATGCTTCCTAAAGGACTTTATTTCACATATGAGAGAAATACTCCCCCAAAATTTATCCTTTTGAAAGGTTTGTTCTCAGATTAAGCTTTTTAAATGGTTTCACGAAATCTGGCAAACATACCAATGCACAGCACGCTCCTTCCATTCCAGAAAGCTCCTCTGTAAATGTTAAACAGCACTTCCACATCTGCTCTGCTCAGCTCCCCTGCTGTCTACCTCAGCTGCTTCCAACCTTTTCACCCTGCTCCATCTAGCTCAGGCCTCAGCTGTATCAGCTAGCACTTACTGACTTCCACACCCTGCCAACAGCTGAAAGAATGATTTTACTTAAAGAGCCTCCATGACTCCAGGTCCAGGACCTTTCATTGCAAAACTGGCTGGAGGTAGGAGCGGAGCAGAAGATCCTGATTTCATTTCGGCTTGTGTGAGGGAAGGTGACAGCCAGAACATCCTGTCCAATAAGCTGAGAGTCCAAAGGCCATGTTATAGGTGGTTTCCTCCTCCACCTCCTTTCTCCCTACAAGGTTTCTTCCTCCACCCTTCCTCCCATCCCCCACATCATTCCTAGGTGCTTTCTTTCCCTCATTCTCCAGGGTGACTTCACCCCCATCTGTCCTCTGACGCCAGCCCACATCTCTTCCCTGTCTAACAGCAGCCTTTACCCGCAGCTCTGAATGCCCGAGAGGCAGTTGCAGGCAAAGAGAACGAGAGCGATCCACTGCTGCTGAGACCAGGAAGTACCTGGGGTGCCTCAAGAAGGGAGCTCCTCCAGCAGGACGCCTCAGCATTAACAGGAGTTCCCTTCTGCTGCCACTCAGTCACAGGACTCTGCCAACACCAGTGCATTTTGGGACACTGCCACTGTACTACTGACGTCCCACACACTGCACCTGCAACTACGGGTAACTGACACTAAAAGACCACGACAAGGGCACAGGGTGATTAGTGCTGCAGGGATTATGAAGGGCAGAAGCCACTGCCAAAACCGGCTTACCAGGAAAGTCCTACAACCACTGTGGTAGGTCTGGGTTCTGGCTAACGTCATTGCTTCTACCTGACCCTAAATGCATGGTCCTTTTTGACTTGCTGCCATGCTTATGTTACTTTAGTAATCCCACAGACAGTTTGATTACATCCTTCCCTGCATCACTTGAGGTGATGGTGGGGTCTGCCTTCCTGTCTTGCACCATTCAGCACTGTAAATTTGACATAAAAATACCCTAATCAAAGCACATGAGATGTTCAGGGTGCCCTTCCAGAAGGCTGATGATAATGAAACAGCACCTCACTAGCTCACAGAAAACTGAAGAAAATAGATATGAAAATGGACAAGGAAGAAAGTGAGTCATGAGAGGTGATATAGAGTCTATATAGAGCCCTGACCTTGCGATGTCGTCTCAGTGGCTGGACTACTGACCTTGTACAAAGCTCTTAAATTAACACAAATGGGGATATCCCATTAGGACTGTGGCCTGGCTTTTCAATACTGTGGATGGAGTCTGTTTATTTTGGGGGGTGAGGTTTGGGGGGTTGGGATTTTTCCCCTTTTTCAGTAAAAGCCTGACAAATTGGGATCAGGGAGATTTTATGTTAAAAAAACATAGCAAGCAGGAAAAGGGTTAAAGAATGTAAAATAATCCATATTTCTATTGCTCCTGAGGCTAGGATTGTCCAAAGAGCTTATGAGTTTCCACCTCTGAGGCTCTTTGGAAAACCGCAACCATAATCCCTTATTAAAGCCATGTGTAGCTCCATTTTAGTCTAGTAAAGTATGACATATGAGGTACTGTTAAGGTAGGCTGTGCTTTGGCTTGGGCCTGTCACTAAAATAGAATCCAAGCTAAACCTACAATGACATAAAGGCAGCACGTATAGCCCAGCAGGCTTGTGAGCTACCTTCCATAATAGACCTAGGACTACAATTCAGAGAATGCTTAGAAATGTCTTTTCAGAACAGGATTTCTTTTTTTCCACTTTCAGTGGGCTACTATTTAACAAACATGAAAAAAAATATTAAAAGAAATGAAAGACATATCAGCTCAGACTGGGAAATCCATGTTTTCCTATCTACCTCTATGATTAAATCCTGCCCTAAGAATAAGAGCCTTTCACGCTTGACTTTAGTTGCATCCTGTCCAATAGTCCTAAAACAAACAATGCCCAAAATGCTTAATTTACATAACCGGGGTTAAATTTGCTTTTGGTAAACGCTGAGGTGTCTAATTTATTTACACATCCTACTTTATAGCACTGTCCTTCCCTTTGCTTATTAGAAAAGGGTAGAAACACACTCTAAGTATGTTAAATCTGTAGTTGCTACAACAAAAATGTGTTGGACTTTCTCTCCTATCCAGTAATAAAAGGAAGAGAGTGACTGCAACCTTCTGAAACATCCTTGCACTCTCCAGATTAAGAACCTGTGAATGTGAATTCTCCCTTTCCATTTGTACTGTCTCTGAAAGAATGGAAGGCAAGTTTTATCTGAGGCTATCAGTGTGAGCAAGTAAACATGGCAACAAGAAAAGGCAGCTGAAGGCTACACACTACTCAACTACTCAACATGGAACCTGCATTACATGCATACAAAGCATAAAGAGCTTGGGATGAAGAATAAAATAGCTCAAAAATAAAATAACAGTCTGAAAATTAAGAGGGAAAGATGCAAACCATAACTGAAAAACAAAGCAAGTGTAAGAGGTTTTTCAGTCCCCATGGGAAAAGTTGATTGGTCAAAGTCAGCCAGCGGTAGAAGAACTGTTGCTAGCAAGCACTGTACAGAGGCAATTATAAGAGACACTGAGAACTAAAAGGAAATCAACAAAAAGAATACTGATCAAGAACCGTAATGGAGTGAAACTTGAACAGCACTCCTCAGGGGGGAGGAAGGAGTGACAGTAAAATGGCACCAATCACACAGCACAGGGAGCTTGGCATCCGTTCCTCACAGCATCACTGTCAGCAGCAATCAGTGCACAAGTAAATTACATTACCCTCTGGTTATTCCACTGCTCCTTCTCATCACTCTCTTCCTTCCCAACAGGCTTGCTAGGACTGAAATCATCTCAGTGAATTGCCATCCTGATTTACATCCAGCTTGGAACCTTTTTTTCCTCCATCATCATCCTTTGCACCATATCCAATCACTTGTCATCACAACTCTAATTACCAGTCTTATCATGGAAAATTCCTCACACCTGCTGATTATTTAAGAAGAAACTGATCACATCTGTTCACACCGCACTGCCACTTGGCTTATTGACTCATGATCCTGGCCAAACTGGTAGGTCTTCAACTAGCTCAGAGCTCAACAGGATGACAGAAACACCTGTACTGGGTCCAAGTCTTTTCTACTGTTGGCTGCCAAGCCAATTGGCCAAGTGATTTACAGGCCTCACAGAAATATTTTGATGTTTTTGGCAAAGCAGAATTCCTTGGTAAAGTGCCACTGCATCAAACAGTGTAGTCTGTATGATTCCTTGTGCTTATGGACAGTTATTCCTTACACATAACTTCCCCTACACCATGAACTGCATACAAAGATACCTTTACTAATGGATAAAATGGGACTGCAAAATATTGTGAATGGACACACTAGACACCCAACTGAGAATGAGGACCCTTTGTGCTAGACAATGTACTTAAAGTTAGCAAGAGAATATCCTTGCCTTCTATTTACAGTCTAATAGACCAGACAGGCAACACAGGGGGCTGGAAATGTTAGTATCCCAGTTTTATAAAAATGGAAAACCAAGGCAGAAGGAGATTAAACAACCTGCCCAAGTTGAGCCAGGAATTGAACCAAGATAACCAAAATTCTGGTTTTGTGTCTTAATCACAAAACTACCCTTCCTCTCTGAAGAGTAGAATCTATACTACCATGATTTCACTTACAGGGTGGGGCTGGCTAAAATGCCAAAAAACAACATTTAATTTCCCTAACGATCTTGATATTTTGAATGAATAATACTGTTACTTATTAGAAGAGGGAGAAGGTGAAAATTATGCTTCTATGAAAGCAATGATTAATTAGCAATGTCTTGGAAGATTATATACAAGAATCCCAGGTAAAGTAGTACACTTCAGATCATCAGTTCTCGGTATATTAGCTCCATTGCTTCCCCCAACCTAAAATCTCAGGGTGGAAACAGACATCTCTTTTGTGTTGCTATAAAAATGCTGATATCAGAATAAAGGTCAAATGAACAGATGTCCATCCCCCAAAATCTTTGGCCAAGACATAGGTGGTATCAGTCAATGAAACAGCAGGTATCTGTTAGATTTATGATAAGAGAGTGTGGTCATCTTCAAGCTGCCTGCCCTCTCCAGCTGCCCTGGGCAGGCATTCCCAGGACTTTGGGGCCTGATCCTGCACACCCCAGAAATCCCCACCGTGTTCCCCTGTTTGAGAGTCTCTGGCTGCCTATCAACACTCTTGTTCAGTCCCAGGGCAGGTGTCCAACTTGTTCCTTGGTGCTCTCAAGGGTGAGACCACCAATCAACTGATTGGCAATCCCAGCCCTAGGACTGCATTGACATGTTCCGCTTGCTTGGGTGTGGTTTGCGGCGTGCGTCTCTGTAATGGGAAAAAAAACCAGGGTTTCCCTGCTTAGAGACATACCCATGACATGTCTGGGAACCCATTGCCCGTTGTTCTGCAAATCAGTGAGAGAACAAACAGACAGCATGTGTTTCACCTGATGGAATGGATGAGCTGTGCCTGGACACATCTCAGCAGAGATGATCTGTTTCATTCTGCAACACTGATTTCTAGCCTCAGAGTACTTTACAAGGAATGGACTGAATCCATAATATCCTCAGGAAGTAGATTTCATAGCTGGATTATGGAACACCACACAGAAAGTCTGTGTCAGCCCCAAAAACAGAACAGCATTTGCTAACTCCCATCCTAGGCTTGAAGTGCAAGGAAATTATTCCTCTGAGTTTCTTCATTTCCCGGTATCTACTGGCAAAGGAGAAACCCAGGTACAAATAAGTGAAGGGAATTATTAAGAAATGATCAGAGAATGCAATGGCTATGGCACTGTAGGCCACTATGCTACAAAGGTAAATAAAGTGCTTATGGATTCCTCCAGAGTTATAAATCCAGTCAATCAAATTATTATATGCATCATTTTCTCCAATTCAACCCATTTTAATAATTTCCACAAATTATTCATAAACATTATCCAAGAACTTATTCAAAGAAAATATCTTCCTATAGATTATTCTTTTCCTCAACTGTTTCCTTAGCTTGACTGATCAGCTAAATTACATAGATGCTTGGTTAGATGAGTGAATAACTGCAAAACAAGATAATAATGAACAGATAAGAAGCAATACCCTTCTAGTATTTCCTTTCATGAATAATCACCTGTGAATTTTCAAGATTTGTAAATTTCATCATGAATACCAAATAATTTAAAGTCAGTGCTTTCCTTCCCCAGAATACCTGTGAATTGCTTTTTATTGATCTGCAGCGAGATTTATACCTAACGTGCATTTGGACAAAATAGTCACGCTCGACTCATTTAACTATGCCTGAATGGAAAAAACAATCATTAGTTCATCTTATGAGAACCAAAACTTTAAATGCATTATATCTGACATAAATAATTGATTTATACCTTGTTAGGTACTGGATGCACACATCTATTAGTATTCCATAAGTTGGTCACTCTCTCCAAAAAAAATCCTTTAATATTCTAGGAAATCCTTTGGAAGCTGATATCTTGTCAATACTGAAAAAGGGCCTGACTGAAATGCCCATAAATGTCAATGGGGATATTGTCGCTAGGTTTGACTTTGGAACAGATGTTACAAAAATGGCCTAATAAATATCACCATATGATCTGACTGAGAAGTCCAACTGTTGATCATTATTAGTATTTCAAGAAATAATGCTTTTGAATATACCTGATCATTCAAGCACAAGCACTGATTATTTGTCCTTCTTGCTCATATCCTTGTGACAAGATATTTAGCAGAATGTGTAGATTCATTGGAACCTGGCAAGGCTGTGCCATGAGTGCTTCTCCTATGGCCTCAAACCTGCCACCTCTGAGCTGTCAACTGCTCATCTTAGTGCCTGCCACCTGCTAATTATTTGTGCAAGTTTATGATTTGGTGCAGGAGTCCCTTGCCACCCCAATCAGGCTCAATAGCATTGTGCTCATTGTAAAAGAGTATCCCTGACCTAAATAATTTATAGTCTCATTAAGCCAATATAAGATGTAAGTATTACAAAACTTAGAAGGGTGCTAAGATATGATATTGTGAGATATCTGTAGATAGAAGCCATGATTTCCACAGGACTGGTTATTGAGAGATAAAAGTCTAACAAACTGAAAGTCTGGATATAAAATTAGAAGCTTTTTGTGTAAACTTTTATTTCCAAAAAAGCTCCGAAGTCTCCACTTTGGACCTCAGTCACTTGTTTCATTAACTCAGCCTGTTAGTGGTTTAAGAACTTTGGGAAGAATACTACAGTCAGCAAGCCATCTCCTTTATCTCCAGCTTGCTGTTTTTTTCCATTAGCTCTACCCTTTGTTTATCCAGGGGAGGAATTCATTTAGATTGCACTTGGGAACCTTTTCATAAAGGAGTAATTATCATTGCATGGCAGTAATTTAAACTAGTATGTGATAAAGCACTTTCCACTTCTTTCCACTTTGCCTGTGAGTCATCACATTTTTGCTAAGCTGATCCACAATGGGGCTCCAATCATTACGCATGAAAGGAACGTGCCACTCCAAAATACGGCAAAATCAGCAGGAAAATGGGTATGACCGATACTGAGCACATCAAGTGTACTAATAAAAACAAAATTAGAAAACGAGAGTGTGGCAGCATATGCTCCTATTGGTTCTGCAACTCTTGCAATTTTCTCAGGTTTTTACTCTAACAATGCTGTTGATATAGCAACAGCTACTTTTAAAAGTGCTCCTACATTTTGCTCATCCTCAGAAGGGGAAACTCCCCAAAGTTATTCAATATTTTTCAGCTACTTTGAAGCCTGACAGTATTAGGCTGCTTTCTCCAACATTCTCATTAGATCTTCATTTTGACTGAGGTAGAAATACCTTGAGAACAGCCATGTCATGATATTTAGCATGTCTATTGAACGATAGCCCCATAAGAGTAGCGGCACGTATGGAAGTACAGATTCAGGCACATCAGTTATTTTTATTTTGAGCCTCTAAAAGCCAGTGTCGCTGAGGTTCAGGTCAGCTCTGCTCTAACCTGGCTTTGATTTTTAAGGAGCCTTGCTTGAGGATCACTTAAGAATCAAGCACACTACAGTATAAAACATGGATAAAAATAAACAAAATGGAGATGAATATCTTTGCTGGGATTTTTGTAAGGCACTGTATTTTTATTTACATAGATTTCATAGATTTCATAGTCGGAAGGTACCTATTAGGTACCTATCATTGAGTCCGAGCCCCTGTCCTGGGCAGGAAAGAGTGCAGGGGTTAAATGACCCCAGCCAGATGTTTGTCCAATCTCCTCTTAAGTACCTCCGTGGAAGGGGACTTCCCTTGGAAGTGTATTCCATATTTTGGCAAACTTCACTGTAAAGAATTTTTTCCTGTCCAATTTTAATTTGCTCTCCTTCAGCTTGTGGCCATTGTTTCTAGTTACCCTGATGGGCACCCTGGTAAACATTGTATCCCCTATTTCCTGCTGTCCCCCGCGATGAGTTTGTAGACAGCCACAAGATCACCTCTCAGCCTTCCCTTGTGGAGGCTGGAGAGGTTCAGGTCCCTCAATTGGTCCTCATAGGGTTTTTTCTGTAGGCCTTTAACCAGATAGGTGACCCTCCTCTGAACCCTTTCCCAGGTTATCTACATTCCTCTTGAAGTGCAGCGCCCAAAGCCGGACGCAGTACTCCAGCTGCGGCCTGACCAGTGCTGCATGGAGGGGAAGTATCACCTCGCTAGACCTGTTTGTGATGTATACCTACTTATGCAAGAAAGGGTGCAGTTAGCTTTGCATATTACTGCATCACATTGGTGACTCATGTTCATGCTGGAGTTGACTATGACTCTGAGATCCCTTTCTTCAGTTGTCCTACTTAGAGTGGTGCCTCCCAGGCTATAGGAGTGTTCATGATTCTTCCTCCCCAGGTGCAACACATGGCACTTATCTTTGTTAAACTGCATCCTATTCTATTCCGCCCATTTCCCCAGCTTGTCCAAATCTGCCCGGATTTGCCCCCTGTCCTCTACATGGTTTACCTTTCCCCATAATTTGGTGTCATCTGCAAACTTGGACAGGGTGCTTTCTACTCCCTTGTCCAAGTCACTAAGGAAGATATTGAACAGTACTGGTCGCAAGACAGAGTCTTGGGGGACTCTGCTGCCTACTTTTCTCCAGGTAGCAACTGACCCATCCACCACCACTCTATGGGTGTGTCCCATAAGCCAATTTTCTACCCATTGGACTGTGTAATAATCTACATTGCAAGTGTTTAGTTTTTGGTCTGATGTTACCCTCCAGAAGATGCAGCATTCTAGCAATGAAATAGTTTAAGTATCATTTGGAACAAAGGATACCAAGAATAATTTTTTCAAAGCTGCCTAAAGGATTTTGATACCCAGGTTAGCATTTTAAACAGCCCTATTATCCTCATCATTTGGAAAAAAAATTGTTCACTTCACACAAAATTAGATGAGAACTGATATATCAGTAATGATACAGCGGACGATACTCAAAGCACAACCTTGAAATAAAAACTTTGGTTCACCACTCTTAAGGAAGAGTATTTGACACAATTTTATATTCACAGTCTAACTAACAAGATGCACCATACCTCATTAGTTGGGAGAAGGTTTGGCTAAATCCTGGAGATGAGCCCTTTAGGTATTAATAGAAAGTGGGTTAACCAACAGAAACCTTGAAAAGCTAGGCAGAATTGTGGTGGTCAATGCACATGACGCCCTGGGAAAGTTGACATGAATCAACTCAGTCAGAAGGTAAATGACCGATCCAGATGCTGGTGGGCAGGGATTTAAAGCAACTTCTTCCTTTACACAGGTCAGTGTTTAACCACCAACCCAAAGGGTATTTTAAAATGAGTCTTCCTCAGTTCCTCTTTAATAATTGTGTTACCTTGCAAATAATACTTAAATAGTCATTGACAAAAAACAGTAAGAAAGTGAGAATGACACCATCCCAAAATACTGTATAGCCTGGTAGGAAAGGCTTGGAGGCAGGAGAGGCAAATTAAAATCTCCTGAAGCAGATATGGGACTTGAAAACCAGGTTCCCTCATCTTAGATTTGTGCTGTAAATTCTGAGGATGTACAGTGGGATGCTACCCTGTCTGCATCCTTCAACAGTTCTGTGAATCTGGCCATTTATTTCCTTAGTTTTCCTTACAAGTGCTGAAAAATTATTTGTGGGGGGAGGAGCAGTCAAGGAAAAACAATATCTCAGTTTTTCTTCTCAGTAAGAAGAAATAGAATAAAGGGATTTAAATTCAATTCTTTTTTCCTAATTATTTGATTCAGCTATTGAATCAAAAAGTCTACGCAGCCCTAACAGTAATAGCACTGACTCTATTCATACCACACTAGAAGAGAAGTACTGACTACCATTGCTTCAATACCAAAAGTGAGCAATAGATTATATTACAAAAGAAAGTCTGTAGATGGTTGGAGGGTTGCTTAAGCTTCAAAAGAAGTACCTGGATTCTAAATATTAACTCACAACAATCATCCCTGGTGGGTACACATGACAAAACCATGACAAAATGGGCAGAGACAATAAACCCCCTGTTCCCGAACAACCAAAGAGTTTCATATCTAAATATTTCATCCAAATTGGGCAGTCATCTCTAGTCAGCTTTACAACTGTTCTCTGCTAAATAGATCTCACGTTTGCCATTCACACTTTGTAGCAAATATTCATGCAGACAGAAATTAATTTCAGATGGAAGCAACAAAAAGATCTAAGTCTGCCTACTGCCTACATTAATTTTACTATTTAAATAGTCTCCAATAGGTTTATGGATTGTCCAGGTACTTTAATGTTGCTTTCGATTGCATTGTCCAAGCAATTTATGAATATAATAAAATGCTTCAGCATGGACAGTAATCCTTGAAAATTTTTACATTTGTATTAATTTTACTTCCTAGATTTTAATTGAAAAGAGTATATTTTGTCACAAGGGAAATAAAACTTTAGTTCTTCTATCCAAGGGCCATGTGGCTTCATTAGAGATTACATTAGTTCCTCATTAAGCAACAATAATAATGTAGAGTTGGGATCAATAAAAAATACATTGCCCTTAGGTGTAGATTAGTTTGGTTCATTTATACTCTGGCATGGGCCAAAGACTCCAAGATTCAGTGCTAACGAAAAAGTGCTATGAAATGCATAAGAAATGTCTTTTTATTTTCAACTAAAGGTACTATAGATTCTGATTATAACGGAATAAAGGCAAATGCTCTGGCACAGTTCTGGAAACTGCATTTAGATCTGCTCAACGTGGTTTTAATGAGAAAATCTGCTTCCTTTTCAGGAAAGTTAAATAGCTGTGGATAGGGAGTTGTGCACTGATTCATCAAATATTTAGATTTCTTTAAATGTTAGAGTTACTCACCTACCCATGAAATAAATGGCTACAGACTAGTCAAACTAATTTTTCATTCCCCTGAAGCTGGCTGTGTTTTCAGATTAAAGCTCTGATTAAAATAAAAATTAATGTTGTTATTGAAATGCTTAATTTTTTTAAAGAAATACTTGTAGAAATCACATTAGCAACTATGCTCAGATTCTCACTGCTGCACACTCTAAGTATCATCATCCACATTACTACTGCAGCTTGTGGACAGCTCTGTGCAAGGTCAGGGGTCTATTGTGCTGGGTCCTGTATCCAGCACCCAGCAAATAGTCAGAAATAGTCTTGAATCCAGTATCCTACCATCTAAATAGTAAAGACAGATGGCAAGTGGAAGGGAGGAAGTACTATTAAGTCTACTAATTGAAGTACAGAGCTGTTTAAGTGATTTCTGTGAAATAGCCAGGAATTGAACCCTGTTATCAAGTCCCAGTTCAGTACTTTAACCACAAGCCAATATTCCTTTCTAAGTAATATCTTCAGTCATAAGTAGCACATTCATTAGTACCTAAACCTTTAACATTTGCCCACTACTAGAGCTTTCCATGTGAGTAAATATAGCTCAGCTTTTCCTTATAATACTTATCCCTTTCTTGATTTTCAGTGTCTTTTTATTCCTGTATACATAGTATTCCCTGAGTGATTGATTCTTTGCACATCTCTGCTCACAAGAAGGCTCTTCCATACAAAAACTTTTAATCATGGTATACACCTTTCTCACTTCATCATTTCCACATCTACCATTTCAAATTAAATGAAAGAATGGACAGTACCTTGGCATCAGCTGTTATCAATCAGTCAATCAAGAAATGACAACTAATTAACCAAGCCACTTGGGCTTTTCACCACACGGACCACAGCTATTTTCTTACCCTGACTGCCTTAGAGAACTTCTAACTTCTTGTGGAATTACAGCTTTATGTTCTCCTTCCCACATTACCAACCAAAAACACAGGGAAGTCAGCATCATCCTCTATCTCCTGTGTCCCATATATTTTTTAACAATGTTTCACTGCTCAGAAGAGACCCTAGAACATAGCCTACCCTACACTTTCATCCCCCTCCTTTCCCCTTTATTTACCATTTTCCAGACTTATTTTCAACTGACCCATTTTATTCTACTATCACAAGTGCTAACTAGTTCAGAACCAGGAGCACAACTCATTAGAAAAGAGGCATCTTCAACTGCTACGTTGGAGAGATAAACTGGTGTCCTACCTCCTCTGGTCTCTTCTGAGAAACAGAAGATCAGGGGAAGGGAAATATGACAGGATCTGAACATACTTGACTTTCCAGAGTTGAAGGGGGAAAAAGGACTCAGAACTCAGTCATTGTGCATCAGGGAATTTTATTGCAACAACGGAGTCCTTTGGAAGTGGCTGAATTCCCACCACTGCCATCCCTTTCTCAGACCAAAGGATATAGGGTAAAGACTTCCTAAGCGTTTCAAAGTCTTCTCCTTGCAGGGTTGAGAGAACTTTCTTTTTCCTTTGACATTTTGGTTCTATAATAATCTAGACATTCTGATTTTTTTTTAAATCAACTGCTTTCTACTCTTAAAGTTTACTGTGTTTTATCATAATACTTCATGAAATATCTTACATTAAATGGAGAGAAAAAAAGAAAGAGGCTAAAAAAAAGAGAGGCTAGAAAAAGAGGCTTTCTATGATTCGTTACTTCAATCACATGAGAAACACTTACACTTCAGCTCAGAGCACCCCAGAGACTAATCCTAAAAATATTATGCTAAGCCAAGTCTAAAGTTTTGCAGATGGCCTTTCTTTTTCATTTGCCAATTGCATTCAAGTTCTAGCCATCCACTAATACCAGGGTATTTAATTCCTGAATCATGAACTAGTCTTGGGGATTGATTTGTCTCACACCCATGCAACAAAACAAACATGAGAACTTTCAGGAGTGTGAGACAAATTACCCTATAAAGGACAGTTAGGGAGATGGTTCAATTCCAGCAGGACATTTTGGTTTAAGTCCTGACCCCACTGAAGTCACCAGAAATTGGCCAACTTCATTCTATTCAATATTTTGGGACAAAGAGGCAACAGTGGCTTAGCATTTGGAAGGTGGTAGAGATACACCATTTACCAGAAGAAAGAATATGGGTGGATCAGGAGAACAAGCAATTGCATACTCTAAGAAACTGTACTTAAGTTAGCTACTTTACTCCATAACCGCATTGGGTGCATCCACATGTACAAGCATGTGCGCTTGCAGCAACTCAAACAGAAGCAGTGCAAATTTGAGCCAGGGCTTTTTTGCCTCAGCGCACATGCTCGGACATGCACTTTGTTGTGGAGCAAATTGTGCCACTTGGGGCAAAATAACCCTGCCTGGCTCCTCCTGGATCTCCAGCAAGGGGGAGCTAGAGCCTGGGGCCAGCACCTGAGCTTTCCCTAGCAGTATAAAAAGCTGCCCTGGCCAGCAACTCAGGGTTACTTGACCTCAGGAGTTTCTGGGGCCCAGGCAATTGGTATCTGGGGACACTAGCCCCTTGTGCCAGCTAGACTGCTGAGGCAGCATCCCAAATTCACTTTTTAAAGTACCCCAAAATCCACATTCTTCCACAATTAGAACAAAAGAGAGAGAGAAAGGGGGATTGATCGGATAGGAAATGTTTTATTGTTATATTTACAATGTTAAACTAATTTGGAAGCCTACCAGTGTCTCTAGCATCATAATAAAATAAATCCTAAATATCTATATGTTTTACTGTTTGCTTTGGGTTTCCTCATCACATGGGGAATGTGGGGTTTGTAGGAGGGAGTGGGAAGGAGTGTGGGGGGATGTGAGTCACTGTGTGGGTAGGTGTGGGGGGACTGGATGTGGGGGATACTTAGGAGGGGTGGGTCCCCTGCATAAATGCTGCATGCCCCTGGCAGCTGGCAGGCCACAGCAGCACTGGCGGCGGTGGGAGTGTGGTGGCAGTGGTAAGTGGGGAGCATCCACAAACATTTCCGGCACTGTTGGTTGTGAGCAGTGAGCACCCACAGACACCACCAGCAGCAACAGCGGTGGCCAGTGGCGATCAGTGATTGCCCACAGACACCACTGGCAGTAGGAGGTGACAAGCAGCAACCGCCTACAGGCACCACTGACAGTGTCAGCAGCACCTTTTTTGAGGGGGTGCACAACTATGCTCTGGGAGTGCACATGCCATTGCCAATGGTCCCTGCCCCCCACAGGGCAGATCCACCCCCCCCCCCCCGCACAGCATGGACCACCCTGCCTGCAGGGTCCCAGCCCCCACCGGGATGAAAGCTCCCCCCCTGCTGTTCTCCAGCCCCCTGCTTAGTCCCCTGCTATTCTGCAGCCTCTGGAGGCTGGAGATGAGCGGGAGAACAAGCAGGAAGCTGGAGAGAATAGAAGAATGAACAGGAGGCTCATTCCCCTCAGCCCCAATGGTTCCCCCAGCTCCCCATTCATTCCCCTGCTCCTCATTCATTCCCCCCCCATGCTTCATTCATTCTCCCTGCCCCCTGTTCATTCCCCTGATCCCCATTTATTCCCCAGCTCCCCACTCATTCCCCCTGCCCCCTGTTCATTCCCCCCACCCTCTGTTCATTCCCCCAGCTCCCCGCTTGCTCTCCCAGTCCCCACCCCCCAAGCTCACCAGCAGTAGCAGAGAATGAGCAGGAGGCTGGAGAGAGCAAGGGAAGACTTCAGCTTATCTTCAGGGGCTACTCTCCAGCCCCCTGCTTATCTCCAGCCCCCTGCTTATCTCCAGCCCCCTGCTCCTTCCCCTGCTTATCTCCAGCTTTGGGAGAGAGCAGGAGTCTGAGATTACCCCTGGAGAAATTCCCCTGCTGTCTCCAGCCCCCTGCTCCTCTGATGCTGGAGACAGCAGGAGAAAGAGCAGGGGAAGGAGTAGGGGGCTGGAAACTGAAAGGGATTGTCTTCAGGGCTGTCTCCAGCCCCCTATTCCTTCCCCTGGTTGTCTCCAGCCTCAGGAGAGTAGGGAACAACAGAGAAATGTCTCCGGGCCTGTCTCCAGTCCCCTGCTCATTTACCTCAGGAGGCTGGAGACAAGCAGGATAATGTCTCCAGGGGCAGTCCCCAGCCTCCTGCTCCCTCCCAAGTTAGCAGCATGGGGAACAATTTTTCATTCTTGCACGTGCCTCTTGCCCTGTCTCAAAGGGGTTTGAGATGGGGCAAAAGGCATGTGCATGCTCGTCTGGACATGGCCATTGTTTGTGTGAAAAATACTAGTAACTATTTAGTGAATAGGTATCGATATCTGTCCCTTAAGAAGCACAATGGAAAATAATTTGTTTAAATAGCGCTCCTTGAAAAACCCAAATTATTTGGAAATTTGAAAGAGTTTACTTTCACATGCACAAAAAAGAAAAAATCTAACTTGCTTTAAATTAAAACAAGGTTTAGTTTATTCATGTGAAACAATCTGGCAAATAAAACACACAATGGAATTTCACACAAGCTTCCTTTATATGTGAATAAATGAGGCAAAAAGAAATGATATAGCTAAAGAGTAATTCTTGCAACGTAGCCAAAGGGCCAATAGCTGAGTACCATAATACAGCCCATCTCAACCAGGGAATCTTTTCCTGTATAGTGGAAACTGTTTTGGGAAGCAACCCAGGTTATTTACTCAGAAAAGTCAGAAGAAAGCCAAATATCTTCATACAGGCCCCCAGATCTCCAGCCTGCTTGCTTACAACAGAGCTCCCCATGCAGCATGGGGCAGTGGGAATTGCACCCTGCCTGACAGCACCCAGTGAGCACCAGGGCTTTTTTTTAAAGCACCAGGATCTGGGGCAGGCAGGGCAGCCATGGGTGGGCTGGGGGAGCAGGCAGGGGTTGGTGGGGCTGGGGGAGCAGGGGGTCTGGCAGGGGTCCCCCCATGGTCCCCTCCCCCAGCCTCCCCTCCCTAACCCCTAGTACTTACCAGCTCAGAGTGGCTGCAGCAGGGAGCTGCCCAAATCATCAAAGCTCTCCGAATCTTTGCTAAAGATTCAGAGAGTTTTGAATCAATTTGGACCCTTAAATTGGTCCCCTGATTTGATCTGGATTCAGAGATTCAGCCACGGAATCAGGCCAAATCTCCTCTGAATCAAATCACCACCTGAAACTTCGCACAGCCCTACTGTCCATGACTCTCTAAACTAAGGATAGAAGGTAAACAACTTACCTTCACTGTCTAAACTAGGAACCTTAGCTGTGAGCAGGGGGGGCTGAGCTCTCCGACCCCAATGGTTAAAATAAGAACAGGGAGGAAAAAAGTGACAGTGGTGTATTCTCCCTAAAGCAACAAGGGGTTGGAAACTAAGAGGTCAGAAAAATGTTTTTTCTGAAGGTCTGTTAACCCCATGGCAATAGGGGAATAAGCTCTCCGAAGTCATTAAGAGTTATGTGAGCATTAGAGGAGGAATGTAAACCACTACAATCTGACAAAGCACTGTCTGAACCCAGGAGGAAGAAAAATAATAAGTAACACATATCTGTAATGTTAACTCCTTGCTGTCCTCTTTTATACCTTCACATTTACAATAAGAGGATCAGTAATGAATTCCAAGTTTGAAGGATTTAAAACATTCTTTCAATTGCTGATGCACAGAGGAAGCTTTTACTTCCCCTGCTTTCCCACAGTCCCAACTGCATTATCACTGTTCTGCTATCATGTTCGTTTTATATATTCTTTCCCCTCTTCCAAGAGTTTAGTACAATACCTTTACTTTTTTTAGTGTTTCCAGATACCCAGTTGAACTTTTATTTCCTTAGGAATGAAAAACCTTCCTGAACTTACACTGAGCATAAATAGAAAAGATTTCTAAAAAATACACCAAACACTCAGAAATGGTTGCAAATTAATAATATAAAACCTAGCCAGTAGAGAATTTAGAAAAAAATGGTTAACACGGTGGACTTCCAGAATGGATAATTGGTTTTTGGAAGCACAGGAGTTATGTCTGTTGGCTTACTGCATGCTAAGAGAATTCCCCTTGTGCCTATCTCACTGTTATGACACAACTTGAGGAATGTTTCTGCAAGCATGGGAATCCCCAAGGGGGTCTGCCACTTACAGGCATGCACCCTGATCCCTGAAGCTAGCAGCAGGGCAAAGGCGTTGGCAATATTGTAGAAGCCACATCCCAGCACAGGTGATCCTGCTCCAAAGCTGACATCTGTTTGTAGCCTAACTGCCATAAAACCACTGAATGCACTTTAGGTGACCTTTCATCTATTTCTTTTGATTTGTCTTTCTCATATTTGCTAAAATTATTCTTACCTCTGACATTCTCTCATTTGCTGATTTCATTTGCCTCTTCTCCAATTTGGTCAAGCAAATACGATACCATAATGCCATTAAGCATCTTCAGGACTACTGCAGTCTATAAAAGCCAGGACGTAGAAGTCATGCAATGCAGGGCTAAAGGTCCTGGGGTGCGTTGTGTAGATTTTAGCTTCACACAGCATTAGAACCATTCCCAGACATGCACGAGCATTTGTTCAGTCACAGAATCTTAGGACCAAAAGGGACCTGCAAGATCATCAAGTCCGGCCCCCTGCCATTGGGCTCAGACAAGCTCAACAAGGTGTTTTTCCAGTCTCATCTTGAACACCTCCAAGGATGGTGACTGCACCACCCCTGCAAGGAGTGTTTTCCAGATTCTGGTGACCCTTACAGAGAAAAAGTATTTTCTTATGTCCAGCCTCAGTTTACCTTCTATTAGTGTATGCCTATTGTTCCTTGTCCTCCCTTGAGGTGCCTTCCTGAAGAATTGCCCTTCTAGATCTTGATGCTCACCCCTGACATACTTGTAGGTGGTTATCAAGTCAACTCTCAGCCTTCTCTTACTCAGACTGAGTAATTCTCAGAGTCTCTCCTCATAGGGCCTATCCTCCAGGCCTCTAATGATACAGGTAGCCCTTCTTTGTACCCTCTCAAGCTTATCCACATCTTTCTTCAAGTCCAGTGCCCATACCTGGACACAGTACTCCATCTGTGGCCTCACCAATCCTGAATAGAGAGGGAGGAGCACCTCTCTGAATCTATTGGCAACACATCGGGCTGATGCATGCCAGAGTTCTATTTGCCCTTCTGGCAACCTCATCTCATTGTTGGCTCATGTTCATGTTCCAGTTGATCGTGACCCCCAGGTCCCATTCAGATGCTGTGCCAGCCAGTGGACCACCACCCATCGTGCATTTATAGTGAAGGTTCTTCCTACCCAGATGAAGAACCCTGCACTTCAGCCCTTAAATCCAGTCTGTCAGGTCATCCTAGATCTTCACCTTATCCTCTGATGTGGCCGCATTTCCCCACAGCTTGGTATCATCCACAAACTTAATCACTGAGCTTTCCATCCGCTCATCCAAGTCATTAATAAATATGTTAAAGAGCACAGGTCCAAACACCGATCCCTGGGGGACACCACTGGAAATGGCCCTCCAGGATGAGGCCATCCCATTGATTACAACTATCTGGGATTGGCCTCTAAGACAGTTGTCTGCCCACCTCATTGTAGACTGGTCCGGACAGTACCCTCCAGTTTCGTTGAAAGAATCCTATGGCAAATAGAATCAAAGGCTTTACTGAAGTCTAAGTAAATGACATCAACCTCATGTCCCTCATCCAGATGGTTAGTTACTTGGTAGTAGAAGGATACCAGGTTTGTCAGGCATGATCTACCCGCAACAAAGCCATGCTAGTTGCTTCTTAACAGCCAATCAGTAACCTGCATTGTAATTCATGGCTTCCTTATTAAATTTCTCAAAAATTTTATCCAGGACTGAAGTCAGACTGACTGGTCTGTAGTTTGCAGGCTCATCCCTCTTCCCTTTTGTCACTGGTAGGTGTTGTAAGGTTTTGGGGCCCTCTTTGTCAGTGCCTTGCCCCCCCCAGTGACATCAGGGTGAGACCCGGTTTCTGGTCTGGGCAGATGGTCCTTTCTTGTCTGCCATATCTTCAATGTTTTTGTTGGGGAGGCAGTTCCCTGTCAGTGACATGAGGTGTCTTCATGGGGCTCCAAACCTCCCTTTTACCCCACCCTTACTACATCCTTGGCCTGGGTAGATGCTGCTCCCCACAAGTCTTCCCATGCTGCCTGCCTTTAAAGGGTTGGGCCTTCCTGGTCATTACCCTTCAGGAGTCAACCCTTAGTCTTCATGAGGGTTCCCCCTCGTCTAAGGAATTAACCTGCCCTGTCCAGGGTCAAACTGCAACTTAACTGAAATGCCCACTTCTGCCAGTGGGGCTCCCAAGATCATCTCCCTTTCTCTCTTGGGGCCCTCGATCCCTTCGGGGGCTCATACGCCCATTCTCCTCTAGTAGGCATGGGTACAGGCAACTGGTCCTGTGCCCCATTTCTACCAGCTCTTCTGGCATCCCCTCCTTTTGGCCTTGCTGACCTGAAGACCAGTTGTCCTGGTCCTTCCAGCCAGTGTTACCTCTCTCCCTCTTCTGTGGGATCATGATCCTCCATTCTCTTCCTGCTCTGGGGCTGTCTGGAGATGGCTGCAGGCTTGAGGATCCAGCCCCAGCCCTGCCATTCCCCAGCAGCATCCCTTCTAGTTGCTGCCCCTCTCTGGGTGGCTGAAGCTGGCATCTCCCAGCTGGTGTTCTGCTCCTCTCATCCTGATGCTACCTCAACTGGTTCCCCAGCTGCCTTTTGAGCAGCCCGTGCTGCTTGGAAGTCACACCCCCAGCCCTCACCAATATGCAGGCTTAGGTAGCTGCGGAATTGCTGAGCCTGCACCTGTGTCTGCGTCTGCATCTCCTCCCAGCTGCCGCTAATCCTGGCTCCTAAGGTAAGTGCCAGGGCACATTGATCAGGGGTCCAGGCCACACTGGGGTGCTTCTGCCTCCCCTCTCACATCTTTCTTGAAGATGGACACCACATCGGCCCTCTTCCAGTTGCCTGGGATGACTCTTGAGTTCCACAACTCTTCAAACAACTTTGCCAGCAGTGCTGCTATAAGCTCAGCCACTTCTTTCAGGACTCTCAGATGCAGGTCATCTGGTCCAGCAAACTTGAAAATATTCAAGTGTTGTAGGAGATACCTTACCTGTTCGGGACTGATTTTACTTAGTCTGTTGTCTTCTCCATATTCCCTGGGCCTCTGGTCAGGTGAACAGCCCTTATTTGATTTCAGGAATACCAATGTGAAGTAAATATTTAGGAGTTCTGCCTTTTTGTGGGGATCAACTGTGGGCTGCCCCTGAGTATTCAGTAGGGGTCCCACAATGGAGCCCAATTTTTTTCTTGCTCCCTATGTAGCTATAGAAGGACTTTTTATTGTCCTTTATTTCAGTTGCTGGCTTGATTTCCACACTTGCCTCAGCTTTTCATGTCTCATATCTGCAGGTCCTGGAAATAGGGGTATATTCCTCTCTGGTTGCTTCCATTGCTTGTATGCTTTTTCTTTTTTTTTCCCGATAGTTCCCTAATATCCCTGTTGAGCCAAGCAGGTCTCTTAGCTCTTTTCCCAGTTTATGTCCATGTGGGGATTCTCACATTTTGGGGCAGTGAGAATTGTCTCCTTAAGGAAGCACCAGCATTCCTGAACTCCCAAATCTTCCAGTTGCTAGTCTCAGAGGGCTTCTCCAACTAGCACCCTAAATTTGCCAAAGCCTGCCTTTCTAAAATCTAGGACTTCTGTTCTTTTGACTGATTTCCCAGTATTATGGTCAATGGTAAACCTAATCAGGTCATGATCACTGTCACCCAGAGTACCACCAATCCTTAGGTCACGTATCATGTTCTCCCCTTAAGTCAGCACTAAATCCAGAGTGGCCTTACCCCTAGTAGGCCCTTCCACAACCTGTGTCAGGAACAGATTGTCTGTTGTTGCCAAGAAGTTGACTGACCTGCTAGAGATGGTTGAATGGTCCTCCCAAAAGATGTCAGAGTAGTTGAAGTCACCCATGACAATCATGTCTCTAGTGCTAGCTGCCTCAGTCTGTTCTCTGGTGAATGCCTGATCACTATCCTCTTCTTGAGAGGGAGGCCTGTAGTAGAATCCCACCATTATGTCTCCCTCTCCTATTCCCCCTTGTATTCTGACCCAGAGGGTCTCAAGGGACCCTTCCGTGCTGTCAAACATGACCTGTAAGGAGGGGTACCATTCTTTCACATAGAGGGCCACACCTCCTCCCTTTTTTCCCACCCAATCCTTCCTGTAAAGCCTACAGCCTTCAACTGCCCAGTCATGTGCGTCATCCCACCAGGCCTCCATCAACCCATTCAGATCAAATTCCATGTCTACCAGAAGGAGTTCCAGTTCCTCCTGTTTATTTCCCATCCTTCTAGCGTTCCCATAAAGACACCTGAGTTATCCTCTAGTCACCTCAGTTTTTCTGTCATGCTGTCAGTGTCTCAAGATGCCAGTACTCATCCAATGCTTGAGTACCCTCCCATGTGTCATTGTAGCTAGAGGATTTGTGTACAGCAGTGGAATCTTCTTCCCTGCCTCTGGACGTGTCTAGTGAGCAATGGGGTGAGCATAGTGAGGTATATGCATATAAAATTGTCTGTACCCAGGTGACACTGAAAACCCAAAAAGCAAATGAATATATTTTGCAGAAGGTCCACTGCAGGAAAATCTTAAAAGACTTCAGAGGAATGGAAGTGCTGGGACCCAGAGTTTCTGGGATAAGATTCTCCACAAATAATATTGTGCAGGATATATGCAGGGAGTAGCAAAAGTAAAATGGGTCTCTAAAAGACACCAAAGAACAAAATATTGAGGTTGTCTACTGCCTAATTTTGACCTTGAAATCTTCTAAGAGAAGAGAGACTAATTTGGTGTGGAAGCCAAAGCTGGAAGACATTTCTCAGCAAACAAAATATGAAGAAATTAAAAGTGAAAACTTTTGTGTGTAGCAGTTGGGAATTTTGAACATCAGTGAAGCTCAGCCATCACTTATTAGTCACTCCACCAATACTGAGATGGACCCACTAGCCTCAGCAGTGTACACTTGGTCTTTGAATCCTCTGAGGGCTGACACAGTCATGATGTAAGTGATCTTCAGGTAAGAGGGAGATGAATTACAATGTCATGCCTTACATCAGCATTACAACTTCAATTGTCACTTCAGTGCTGTTTAAAGGAAGAGGGAAATTAATGTGATTCCTCCTACAACTATGTTATTATGAGAAGCAAAAATATGTTATTTTTGACCCATTTTGGAATTTTCCGAGGCACGCAATTTCTGGCTCATTTTTAAAATGCACTGCCATTTGAGACTGCAGGTGGAAATGTCTTCATTTGTTGTTTTTAGTTTATCATTATATTGCCATCTAACACTCTGGGGTAAAACCAAACCAAGTTTGAGAGTTTTCAAATTCTGCAGCACCTCTACTGTGGGACTGTACAAAGCTCTGTGATCTGCTAACACACAAAGAACAGCATTGAAGTGAAAGTGCTAGTCTGTGAGTCAGAAGTTCTGGGTTCAATTCACAACTCTTGCACAGTGGGGATGCTACTTTAATAACAACGTGAATATCCAGACCATTTAGCTGAAAACATTCCTTGTACTTAGATAATTTGGCGATCAGGGCCATTATAAGTATGGACAAGAATCTAATGGACCATTTTTTCCTCAAATGGGCATAGAATTTTTAAGGTCTTCTTGAGGCATCAAAAGAGGTCCACTCTACAATAGGTTCAACATGCTGTGAGGATTTCTATGAAATTCCAGTACTACATATAACGCATAATTACAAAAATAAACTGTATCATAAGTCATAGGCACACAGAGACCCAGCCAAAGCTAAAGTCAGTCATATTAGTGAGGTTTTTTAAAATATGCGAGTGCTTCATTTCTCAACTTGAAGTCTCAGTTAGCCACTAAGCTTCCTACATGGAATATACCAAAGTTTATCTTTTTTGGATACATAGCGGTTCCTGGTGAAATGAATGACAACAGTCAGCTACCCTGAAACATGGAAGTAAATTCTGCCACCTTGTTTCTAACTTTCGGTCATCTCTATTTGTTATTCCAAATCGGATGCCCTTCCACATTTAAAAATTGCCAGTTGAGTACTGTTTATAAGATAATGCAAAACTCTAGAACTCTTGGCTCAGAGATGATACTTTTATTAGACCAACTAAGAAATCGCAAACAAAAATTACCTTTTTCTGCAAGCTTTTGGGCTCACACCCTTCATTAAGCTCAGGGAAAATAAAAGATGGTAAAAAGCATGAGTGATTGGTGCCTTCTGAATATAGGGAGGCACCTGCAGAAGCAGCTGACCCTATTGGGGGGGTACCAGCCCTACCGACAGCATCAGTGTCAGCTGATGGGGTGTGGGGGGGTCACATATACCCCTGTGCACCTCCTGCCAGTCACCTATGGTAAAAAGTCCCCATAGGTAGGAAATAAACTTAATTTTGCACAGAGAAAATTGAAGGTGGAAGCCTGTTCCTCTGGGTCCAGAAGAGCATCTTTGTGAGTTGCTCTTTGATGTGCACCTAAGACAGGATTCCTTCCCTGGTGGTGTCAGATGGCAGACAGGCAGGAGGTGTAGAAATCTTTCTTGTTGTTCAGCAATGAAATTTAAATCCAAAATCGGCTAAGAAACATCTTCCATGTTTCAGGGATGTATTTGGTAGCCATGTTGGTCTGAGACAAAAAGAAGTGCATAACTCTAAAAGTCTAGAACTATAGAAATTAATTTTCCTCAGGCTCTCTAATTTTCCCTGAGCCTGAGGAAGGGCCTATGAGACCAAAATTTTGCAGGAAAAGATATTTTTGGGGGGATTTCTTAGTTGGTCTAATAAAAGGTATAATTTCTGAACCAATAGTTCTAGAGTTTTACAGTTCTTTTTGTCTCAAACCAACATGGATCCAAATACATCCCTAAAACATGGACTTATAAGGTAACACTTTTCTATATAAAAAGAATGAGACTGTGGCATACACCCACAGCTGTGCATTGTGGGTGACATTCGGATACTTAGGGAAACTCCAGTCCTTTCCCATACCAAAAAAAGGTACCACATTTTAACAGGATGGGATCCTCTCCTGCCAAAATGCCCAGTCTGTTCTATGGACAACTGGCAGAGGCAGGACATGGCCATAGCCTTTCTCCCTCTTTGGGTCAAGGTATAGCAATGCTTCCATGATTTTGTTGTTCATCCATGGTTGATTCTTTTTCTTAGCTCTTCTACACAAATCTGCTGTTTCTTTGAGCACTTGAGTAAATTCATCTGTAATGTTTTGTTAGTCAGTTATCATTAAGAGTGGTTCAAATTTTCCTCCAACTTTTATTTTGAAGTCAGCCTTTATTCTGGAATCCCTGAGCTTTTCTAGGTCATATATGATTCTTGGTGTATTTTTGTTTGCAATCCTCTTCCGTTTCAGTTTTATTGTCATCATTACTAAATAGTGGTCACTGCCAAAATCACCTCTGGGAAATGATCTGGTCTTATTCAGGTTGATGCTTGATCAGAATTGACTGGACAAGAGAATGTAGTCTAACTGATTCTTGCAGATGCCATCTGGAGACATCCATGTCACTCTTCTTTATGGTTTGGTGGGTAAAGTGTGTTGGCAAGTACAATGTTATGCAGTTGTGCAAATTCTAATAGTCTCAGGCCTCTGTCATTGATTTTCCTCACTTTATGTTTCCCAGCTATGTTGTGCCATTCTTTATGCGTGTCAATGCCAACTTTCACATTTCTCAGTTTATATGACTTAGGGAAAAAATCATGGAAACGTATGACGCACAACACACACCGAAAGCTACTTGTTTTGATTCAGAGTCGTGCATTCTAAACAGGTGTGAAGACATTCTAAGTGGTTTTGAGAACAACAGCAGCAAGAAAGCATTTGAGAGCCTGAAGATAACCAAGGCAGACAAGGTTCTTTGGGTGAATCTGATATCTTTTATTAGATCAACTTAAATAGTTGGAAAACAATTATTAAGCAAGCTTTCAGGTTCAAAAACCCTTCATCAGGCTAAGGAAGTTTCAGCAGTTGGTGTGTACTCTTCCTGGATGGAATGACAAGTAAAGAAGCCAGAGGCTGGGCTGGTATGCATATAAGACTGGTAGTCAGGGAAAATGTAGATTGAGGAGTCAATGGGTGAGAGATAGGCGGGGGTGGGGAAGAGAGAGAAGGGGGATGAATAGTGGAGAGATACCTAGGGAGTCAGATGTCAGGCAGGTTATAACGTGTCATAAGTCCAATGTCTATATTTAGTCCATGATTTTTAGTGTCCGGGAGGTTGATGAAGTGGAGTTCATAGGCTCGTCTCTGGGAAGTGTTTTGTAAGTTTCCTTTGAGGATCAGGACTGAGAGATTGGAGAGAGAGTAGTTTTCTTGTGAGAAATGTGCTCCCACAGATAATTGGGTATTCCTGTCTCTGATAGATTTCTGGTTTGCATTCATTCTGGTGCGCAGTTGTTGTTTGGTCTCTCCTACTTATTTTCCATCTGGGCATTTGGTGCATTGAATGAGCTATATTACATTTCTGGAGGTGCAGCTGTAAGATCCAGGAATGCTGATGGCTCTGTTGTGGGGTGTAGTAATGGTGGGGGTGGTGGAGATGTGTTGGCAGGTTTTGCATTTCTTGTCATGGCATGGTCTGGATCCTTTTGGTGTGTTCTTGACTTGAGGAAGTTTGCTTCTGGTGATGAGGTTAGCAAGGTTTGGTGCTTGTTTGAAGGCTAGGATGGGTGGCTCTGGGAAGATCTTTTTAAGAATAGGGTCTCTTTCTAGTATGGGCTGCAATTATTTGAGGATTGTCCATGCAGGTTTGAGGGAGGGGTGATATGTCATAACCAGTGGTGTGCAATTTGTGGGGGGGTTTCTTCTGTACTGCAGCAGTTCAGAAGAAGATAACCAAAGCACACCAAGCAAGAACAATGGCAATAAAAGACAAGAATGGAAAATCACTTACTGAAAACAATGCAGTACACAGAGATGGGCAGAGTACACAAAGGAACTCTACAACTACATCATCCAAACAGAGCCCAAAGTACTTGAGCAACTAGAGAAAGGAGGAGCTGGAAACACTGAAGAGGAAGACCCAGACATCTCAAGAGAAAAAGTAGAAGAAGCTATTAGAAGAAGCCTGAAGAATGGGAAAGCACCTGAGGTAGACAACATACCTGCTGAATTCTTGAAGACAGATGACAAAACAAGCATGCTTCACAAAATTTGCAACATGATATGAAGGGAGAAAACTTGGCCAACCCAGTGGATGAAGTCAATCATCATTCTCTTTCCTAAAACAGGGAATTTCTACCAATGTACAAACTACCACACAACCAGTTGATCAGCCATCCAAGCAAAGTACTTGTAAGAATAATACTGAACAGACTCAAATCTCCAGTAGAGACTGTGCTGGCAGAAGAGCAAGCTGGGTTTAGAGTGAAAAGAAATACCACAGAGCAAATTTTCAACATCCAAGTACTGTGTGAGAAGTACCACGATCACCAAAAAGAACTTTACCATTTCTTCGTAGACTTCAAGAAAGCTTTTGATAGGGTGTAGCACAAAGCACTTTGGCTCATGATGTAGATGCATAACATCAGCAGATCCCTGATAACACTAATAGAAGATCTTTATAGCAATGTAAGTAGTGCAGTGCTGATCAACAACAACGTTGTAGAATGGTTTGCACCTTCAGTAGGAGTGTGCCAAGGTTGCCTGCTCTCATCATGCCTTTTCAACCTCTTCCTCAAGCAAATCATGTCAGATGCTTTAGAGAATTTCACAGGAACCGTATCAGTTGCAGGTGGAAGGTCAACAACCAGCGCTTTGCTAATGACATCAGTCTGGTAGCACGGACATCTGAAGAGCTTCAAGAACTTACAGAAATGGTAGACAAAACTGCAAAGAGCTACACAATGGAAATAAGCACTGAGAAAAGCAAAGCAATGACAATCTCCAAGATTACCAACAGCAATGTCAATGTGAAGATTGGCAATGAAAAACTAGAAAGAATAATGAGTTTTAAGTATCTGGTAGCCAGCATGACAGAAGACTTAGCATCTGAAAAGGAACAAACAAATAAAGCTAAGGAACTAACAAAGCTAAAGAAAATCTGGACAAGCAGCAACATTACACTGAAGATGAAGTTACATCTGCTGCTTGCTGTGGTCATCTCTATGATGCTTTATGGCTGTGAGGCATAGACACTTAATAAGACATTAGAGATCAGAACTGAGGTATTTGAAATGCACTGCCTTAGGAGACTGCTGCATGTCTTGTAGACTGAACAGTCAACCAATGAGTCTGTCAAGCAGCAAATCAGTCAAGAAATTGGAACCTATGAACTGTTGTTGGAGGTTGTGGGATGAAGGAAGCTGCAATGGTTTGCACACATCATGAGAAGGACAGGCACCCTTGCCAACACTATAATGCATGGCACAGGGGAGGGAAAGGGAAAACAAGGTAGACCCAAGAAGACCTGGGGAACCAATATTAAGCACTAGATTCGGGCTTCAACTGACAGAGTGTACAAAGCTAGCCAAAAACAGGGCAGAGTGGAGGTGGGCTGTTACAGCATCTAAGGAGCTCCAACAGTTGCAGCAGCCTTGGGACTGACTTGACTTAATGGCCATGCTTCAGAGCACTTCTGTGCTCAAGAAAACCCATTCACTTCAGTTGCTCTGATTGCAAGAATTGTGTGAGTAGTTAGTGAAATTCAGAGAAGCCAGCCCAGAGTAAGGAAAGTGGAATTGATAGGATAAGTTATTTACAGTTGCGCTATGGTTTTTTACCACTCAGTCACATGCACAAATTTGTAGTGATGAGGTTTTTAAATATTGGGCATACTTGTTTTTTGTGGGTTTTTTATGAACTGGTTAGAGAACACTAAAGATTACCTGTTGTATTATAGTTATTTTGAGAAGAAAAGACACCATCATAATGCAAAAGAAAAGAGTAATACAGTCCCTGACAACAAAGGTTCTACTGCCACCTAATACCAAATGAATACATAAAATAAAATAACCCATTATGAGGATAATTAGAACAAGAAAATTATGCAGTTGATTTTGGGGGTTTGGGGTTTTTTGGGGGAGTGGGATTGGTTGTGGGGGGTTGTTTGTTTTTTTATATTTCTGTTAGAAAGCAGTCATATGGATCTGAATCTCAAGGTAATCGCAATGAAATAAACTATTATTTTAACTGGCATTATGCTGCAATTTAATCTTTATAATCTCTATTAATATTTCTACCAGGTATGCTAAGTAGGCTTGCAAAAACAAAGAAGCAGAATTTGTATCCCTTGCAGTTTTCCTGTATTGTCTTTTCCTGATGTCCTAACTCAAAACAAGGAGCTTTATTCGTTATTCTAACACTAGAAAGCAGTCAACTACCTTTGTTATACCAGTTTTATGCCATTCTAATTCTAACAGTCAACTAGCTTAAATATTATGTAAGGTAATATAATTCAAGTTTAGGAACTCTGCACCAGCTTATTCCTATTTGAAAAACTCTAGCCTTGATGAAGAATCAGTATCTTACTTGCATGCCATAAAGTTGCCTTTTGATAATCCAAGCAAAGAATGCCGAAGTTTTCACAGGACTAGAACAATTTATTAGCAAAGCCAGTGGATGTCACTCTTCTCCAGACCTGTATAGTTTAAACAATAAAAGTGTGCCACTTGGAATTAGGAAGATACATTGGAAGTTCCACTGTGGGTAATTATTGAAGTGTCATTTTTGGCCTAGAGTGTTTGGAGTTTTGTTATGTTGTTATAAATACTGTATCACAGAGAATGCATCTTATTGTGACAGAAGAAAAGGAAAACTGCCACTCTTACACACTGTTCAGGTTGCAAACAAATGATCCAATTTTTGCTGTTAAGTAATGTTGAGTTTTTGTGAAAATAGAAACTTCATCTTCACTGCCACTGAAGTTTATGTAAAAACTTACTTTGACCCCACTGGTATAGTATCAGGGCATTATGTGCTTATATGCATTGCTAGTCTAAAGATGAATATGTGGAAACGGCACATCTCTTTTTATTTTTTACTGGCATGTTCTATAGTGAAATAGCTCTAGGGGATGGGAAAAGAGACAGATATTCAGCTCACACAGTGAAAATCATGAGTGATGCTTAAGTGTTTTTAAGCCAAAATAAAGGGTTAATAATAATTTTCCAGCTTGCTGTCTCTGTACCAAATTAAATACATCCATGCCTTAGTATTATTAAATATGGTCCAGTGATACGATATAGTATGATTTTTGCATTGGAAACAAATTGTGCTTTGTCAATGCCATATTTTGGAGACTTCCCCAAAAAAGAACTATTAAAGATTTAATTTCCCTGATACCTACCTAAGCCCCCAAGAAAGACATCAGAATTTAAGATCACATGGAGGCCTCACTGTTTCATTTCTAGCAGTGGTGACAGTGCACCCCCTGACAGGCAGTGCTGACTGGTCGTTGGGGGGGACATGTCCCCCCAACTAAGGTGGCAGCAGTTGATCATGATTTCTAGTACATGGCTTAGCAGCAGTGGTGGCAATCCCTTGATTCAAGGATGATCTCTACCACAGCTCACTGATGGGTCTTGAGGTGACTTACAAGTCCAATCCTTGACCAGAGACCTGTCTGAAAAAGTTGCAGATTTTCCACAGAGAAGGGTAGGCCATAGGCCAGGATTCTTCTCCTTTTATTTCCTCTGCTCTCTCTTCTCTGCTTCAAGGGTGAGATGATTTATCCCAAAATGGGCGGCTGCTTGTTTGAGGTTGTGGTGCCACTGGAGCTCATCAGCAGCCAACTGCTCCCAAGTCTTGACACTGGCATCCATTTCTTGAGGTATGCCTCCAGTGTATCCTTGTACCATTCTCTCTGGCCATGAGATCTCAGCTGAGAGTAGAGCACTTGTTTTGGGAGTTGAGAGTCAAGCATCCATACACAATGTTTGACCCAGCAAAGTTGGTGCTTGAAGATCACTGACTCTATGCTGGTAGCATTGGCTTCAGAAAGGCTGCTGGCATCTGTGTAGCAATTTTACTATTTGATGTGGAGGATTATCTAGCGGCATCATTGGTGATACCTCTCTAGGCTCTTGAGGGAGGGTCACCTGCATGTCACACCCACAGAGGAGAGTGAGGATGATGACTGTGTTGTAGACCTGAACCTTGGTCTCTTTTCAGACATAACAATGAATAAAGACATGCCAAAGTAATTTCTCAAAGGAGAAACTTGCACACTAGATCCTATGCTGGATCTCCTCATCAATAGCTCTTTGAGAAAATTATCCAGGAGCACATCTGCGAGGGACCAGCAGGCAGGATCATGCTTAGGGGCAACCAACACAGGTTCATTCAAGGCAGGTCTTGTCAGACCAACCTGGTGGCCTTCTAAGACCAGGTCTCAAAATCCTTGGATGCAGGTGTCGCGGTGGATGTAGTCTTTCTGGACTTTGGGAAGGCCTTTGACACTGTCTGTCAACCCATTCTCATTAAGAAATTAGGTGACTGTGGCACTGATGCCTAAACAGTCAGATGGGTCGCAAATTGGCTGGAGGGCCGCACTCAGAGAGTGGTGGTGGATGGGTCTTTTTCTCCTATCCTAGAAGAAGTCTGGCATGCCATCAAGGAAATCAAGAACAACAAGGCTACTGGACCATATGGCATATCTACTGAAATCTACATGGCTGGTGGTAAGGAACTGGTACCAGACACTAGATTCCTGGCTGAATAATCTGCGCTAGTAATGCAAGAGAACCAGCAGGAATGTGAGTCTGTGGGGCCTTCCCATTCCACTTTCTATCCAAGGTTTCCCTTCACCATTCACTCTGAGTGACAGTCTTCCCCATGCATTATTCAGATATACATTTAAACTTTGGCTTCTAAGGAGAAATCAAGCTATATCATTTTCTATGCATGTTGTGTAGAAGAGAGGATATGGATGTCTTTTCTCCCTTTCCTGTACTTGTTAAGCTATGTCATTGAGAGTAGACAGTTCATAACCAGAAGGATATCTCCCTACTCAATATCCCCCACTCATAATCCACCCTTCGGCCAGAGAATGATCAACAGATTTATTCAGTAGTAAAATTGAGGTAGAAATTCAGATTACAGCCATTTAGAGTTTAGCAACCCAACCAAATCAATTTACTGTTGTTTCTGTATGTTTTGCTTCTAAAACTCTCCTCAATAGAACTAGCTAGGAAAATGTCATGAACATTTTCAGGAATACAAGAATGTTCATACTTTCATATGTAACAAACTGAGACTTTTTGAAAATTGTGTTCTGAAAATTGGAAATGTGAAAGAAAGCACAAAAGCGAGTGAATATGAGAAAAGTTTTTCTGTGCATCTCAAAAATAGTCAGCAGTCTGGTAGTGATGTCAGTCACCTGGAATATGAAATTCCCTCCTCTTTCTGTGCATGGAGATATAGAGCTTTTCGATCACATGCATACTGAAGAAAACACTTGTTAAGTAACTAGTGTACTAAGTGAATACTAATGTTTATGTACAATATGGCTATTTTTTCTGGTTCTGTATTATTGAGATATGTGGAATTTTAAAAAATGAACAGCAACAATTTTTAATCTATTCCCTGTTAGTGGTGAGGTAACAACTTAGTATCAGTGATGTCAACTTTTCCCCACATTTCATAACAACCCCACTGATATTAAAATGCTTGATCCCATATAATACTAACCTACCAATTCACATAAACTAGAAGGAAAGAAGGGGTCACCACCAGGGAGGACTATTCTGTAGTTGCTCAGGGATGTAGGGGGGTAGTTAGGAAGGCCAAGGCAGAGATGGAACTGGGACTAGCTTCCCAGATTAAGGACAATAAGAAGTCCTTTTTTAAATACATAGGGGGTAAAAAGAAGGTCCCGGGTAATGTGGGGCCCTTGCAGGATGCGTTGGGAAACTTGGTCGTCACACCAGACGGCAAAGCTAACATGTTTAACAATTTCTTTGCCTCTGTCTTCCTAAGTAGGGACCAGTACAGCCACCTCCCTGCTGGGGCCCCCTCGGGCCCCGGGGGAGGCACACCTGGGCCACGGGTTAGCGAGCATTTAGTTAGGGAGCTTCTGGAGGGGTTGGACGTATTCAAGTCAGCCGGTCTGGATGATCTCCACCCTAGAGTTCTAAAGGAACTGACTGAGGTCATTGCAAGTCCCCTGGCACAACTTTACGAGCACTCGTGGTGCTCTGGAGTGAGGCCGGAGGACTGGAAGAGGGCCAACGTGGTCCCCATCTTCAAAAAAGGGAGGAAGGAGGACCCGGGAAACTATAGGCCAGTTAGTCTTACCTCGATCCTAGGCAAGCTGTTCGAGAAAATTATGCTGGCACACATCCAGGAGGGGCCAGCAGGGGACTGCATGCTTAGGGGCAACCAACATGGGGTCATCAGTGGCAGGTCCTGTCAGACCAACCTGGTGGCCTTTTATGATCAGATCACCAGATCATTAGATAAAGGGGTAGCAGTGGATATAATCTTCCTGGACTTCTGGAAGGCTTTTGACACTGTCTCTCAGCCTGTTCTCATTAAGAAACTGGGGGGCTGTGGTGTAGACACCCACACAGTGAAATGGGTCGCCAACTGGCAGGAGGGCTGCACCCAGAGAGTGGTGGTGGATGGGTCATTTTCGACCTGGAGGGATGTGGACAGTGGGGTTCCACAGGGCTCGGTCCTCGGGCCTGTGCTGTTCAACATCTTCATCAGTGATTTGGACGAGGGAGTAAAAAGCACCCTGTTCAAATTTGCTGATGACACTAAGATGTCACACTGGACACACTGGGCACACTGGAAGGATGCAACAGGCTACAATCAGACCTAGACAGGTTACAAGGGTGGGCGGACGAGAATAGGATGGGTTTCAACACAGACAAGTGCAAGGTGATGCACCTCGGGAGGAACAACCGGCACCATACCTACAGGTTAGGGAACTCCCCTCTTGTCAGAAAGGAGGCAGAAAAGGATCTTGGGGTCATCATTGACTCCAAGATGAACATGGACCAGCAGTGTGGGGAGGCAGTCAGGAATGCCAACCGCACCTTGCCAGGCATCCACAGATGCATCTCGAGCAGGTCCAAGGAGGTGATCCTCCCCCTCTATGCGGCACTGGTCAGGCCACAGCTGGAATACTGCGTCCAGTTCTGGGTGCCACACTTCAAGAGGGATGTCAACAGCATGGAGAGGGTCCAGAGGAGGGCCACTCGTATGATCAGGGGACAACAGGGCAGGCCCTACGAGGACAGGCTACAGGACCTGAACCTGTTCAGCCTCCACAAGAGAAGGCTGAGGGGGGATCTTGTGGCCTGTTATAAACTAGTCAGAGGGGATCAGCAGGCATTGGGGAAGTCCCTGTTCCCCCGAGCACTGCCAGGAGTGATCAGGAATAACGGTCACAAGCTGGCGGAGGGTAGGTTTAGGTTAGATATCAGGAGGCGCTACTTCACAGTCAGGGCGGCTAGGGTCTGGAACCAACTTCCAAGAGAAGTGGTGCAGGCTCCTACCCTGGGGGTCTTTAAGAGGAGGTTAGATGAACATCTTGCTGGTGTCGTTTGACCCCAGTACTCTTTCCTGCCATGGCAGGGGGTCGGACTAGATGATCTGCTCAGGTCCCTTCCGACCCTAGAAACGATGAAACTATGAACTTGGATAAAAAATTACATAAAATCAGCACTATTGTCCTTATAAGAATTCCTGAGGAAAAAACCTCAAGTTTATGTGAAACAGGAGGCTTGGTAAAAATTGACCAAAATGAATTTACTTATATAGAAACAATACAGTGTCTACAGATGAAAGGAAGATTTTAAAAGACTGTGTGTAGAAAGCTGACCAGGAATAAGGAAAGGCTTCTTATGCCATGCTAGAGACCACATGAACAAAATTGTCAGGTTTTTTTTTATTTCCTCAGGTCTATCTTACACTATTCCTGCATGATATAAAGATCAAGTTAGGCAAGTATCTGTATAGATGTTGTGGGTTTGTTTTTTGTTTTTCTGACCTTTCTGCCTCTGACTAATCCTTGATTCTGTGGCTGGAGTACAAGCTAATGTCTCAGAGTAAGCAGATAAAAAATAGAAATCATAGAAATCATAAAAAATTAAGGTTGGAAGGGACCTCAGGAGGTCATCTAGTCCAAGCCCCTGCTCAAAATAGGACTAGCCCAAATTGATCATCGCAGCCAAGGCTTTGTCTAGCTGGGTCTTAAAAAGTTCCAAGGATGGAGAGTCCACCACCTCTCTAGGTAACCCATTCCATGGTTTTACTAACTCCTAGTGGGAAAAATCTTCCTAATATCTAACCGAAACTTTCCTTGCTGCAACTTGAGACCAGTGCTCCTTGTTCTGTCATGTGTCACCACTGAGAAAAGTCCAGCTCCATCCTCTTTTGAATCCCCCTTCAGGTAGTTGAAGGCTGCTATTTAAATCTCTGAGTCCTCTCTTCTGTCAACTAAATAAACCCTGTTCCCTCTGTCTTTCCTTGTAAGTCATGTCCCCCAGCCCCTGAACCATTTTTGTTGCTCTCTGCTGGACTCTCTCCAATTTTTTCACATGCTTTCTGTAGTGGGGGTCCAAAACTGAACACAGTACTCCAGATGCTGAATAGAGAGGAATAATCACTTCCCTTGACCTGCTGGCAACATTCCTACCAATGCAGCCCACTGTGCCATTAGCCTGCTTTGCAACAAGGGCTCACTGTTGGCTCACATTCAGCTTATTGTCCACTGTAACTCATATGTTGTGAGTTCAGCAACAACACTCTGGACACTGCTGTGTTGAACTAACAGTTATTTATTATAACAATTCTCTGGAATCATATCCAGGGTGGATCTCAACTGCTGCTTCAGTATATGTATGCAGATCTTATACCTGCTCTGCCTCTGACTTGACCCAGTCCAGTCCTATGGAGAGAGAGGAACCAAGAATGCCTTTGGCTCCTCATGGCAGAGAGCATGGAGACCCCAGTGCTGCAAAACTGCCACAAGCAACTGAACCCTGCAGTGCTGAACACAAGGGCTTTGGCCTTAAGAGGACAGTACAAGGAAAACACAAGACACAACAGTAACCAAGTCCTTTTCTGCAGAGCTGCTGCCCAGCCTGTCAGCCCCCTGTCTGTACCGGTGCATAGGATTGTTCTATCCTAAGTGCAGGACTTTGCACTTGTCCTTGTTGAATCACATGCGATATCTTTTGGCCGAATCCTCCAATTTGTTTAGGTCACTCTAAATCCTAGTCCTATTGTCCAGCATATCCACTAGTCCCCGCAGCTTTGTGGCATCAGCAAACTTGTTGATGGTGCACTCCATGCCATCTTCCAGGTTGTTGATGAAGATATTGAAGAAAACCGGCCCCAGAACCAACACCTGGGGCACTCCACTTGATATCAATGGCCAACTAAACATCGAGCCATTAATTACTACCTTCTCAGCCAGTGATCCAGTCAGTTTTCTATCCACCTTACAATCCATTCATTCAGTCCATACTTCCTTAGCTTGCCTGAGAGAATGCCGTGGGAGACTGTATCAAACCTTGCTAAAATCAAGGAGTACCACATCCGGTTGTCTCCCCACATCCATAGAGCCAGTCACCGCATCACAGAAGGCAATCCGGTTGTTCAGGCATAACTTGCCCTTGGTGAATCCATGCTGACTTTTCCTAATCACCTTCTTCTCCTCCACGTGCTTAGAAATAGATTCCTTGAGTATGTGCTCCATGATTTTTCCAGGGACTGAGGCAAGGCTGACTGGTCTGGATCCTCCTTTTTCCCTTTCTTAAATACGGGCACTATGTTTGCCCCTTTTGAATCATCCAGGACCTTTCCTGATCACCGTGAGTTTTCAAAGATGATGGCCAGCAGCTCTGCAATCACATTAGTCAGAACTCCCTCAGCATCCTCGGGTGCATCCCATCCCATGTACTTGTATATGTCCAGCTTTTCTAAATAGTGCCTAACCTGTTCTTTCACTGCTGAGGGCTGCTCACCTCCTCCCCAAACTGTGCTGGCAGGTGCAGTAGTCTGGGAGCTGACCTTACCTGTGAAGACTGAGACAAAAAAGGCATTGAGCAAAAAAAAAAAAAAAAAAAAAAAAGATGGAGCCTTGCCTGCATCCTCTGTCACAAGGTTGTCTCTTCCATTCAGTAATGGATCCATGCTTTTCCAGATCTTCCTCTTGTTACTGATATATTTGTAGAAGCCCTTGTTACCCTCTGCATCCCTTGCTAGCTGCAACTCTAATTGTGCTTTGACCTTCCTGACTTCACCCCTGCATGCCTGACCAATACTCTTATACTCCTCCCTAGTTGTTTGTTCAAGTTTCCACTTCTTGTAAGCTTTTTGTGATTTAGTTTACTGAAGAGTTCCCTGCTAAGGCAAGCTGGTCTTCTGCCATACTTGCTAGTCTTCCTGCTCTTGGGATGTTTTTTTTCCTGCACTCTCAGTAAGGCTTCTTTAAAGTACAGCCAGCTCTCCTGGACTCCTCCCCATCAGTCTGGCTTCCCAGGGGATCCTGCCCATGAGTTCCCTGAGCGAGTCAAAGTTTGCTTTTATGAACTCCAGAGTTCTTACTGCTCCCCCTCCTTCAATCATCTCATGGTCACTTCTGCCCAAGTTGCCATCTATGATTACATTCACCACCACTTTTTCCCTGTTTGTGAGCAGCAGGTGAAGAAGAGCATGCCCCTAGTTAGCCACTCCAGCATTTGCACCAAGAAGTTGTCCCCAACACTCTCCCAAAACTTCCTGGATTGTCTGTGCACTGCTGTCTTGCTTTCCTAGCAGATGTCAGGGTGATTGACATCCCCCAGGAGAACCAGGGCTTATGATCAGGAAACTTCCACTAGCTGTTTGAAGAAAGCCTCATCCACCACTTCCTCCTGGTCTGGTGGTCTATAGCAGACCCCCACCACATCACCCTTGTTGCTCATCCCTCCAATTCAGCATTCAAAAACAAAGGTTCAGTCAGCCATGTATTTTTGTCAGGGTAGATTTATAACAACAACAACAAAAGAAATCAATGTGTATTTTACTCCTACAGAAAAGGAAATGAACTCTTGCATTCGGCTGGGAACTGTGGCCTCCAAAAACCTTTCTTTTTCTTTCCATCTTCCCTACCCATAAGCATTTGCCCCAGCAGGAGAGAAAGATGAGTGAAATTCAGTCCCTTTAACCAGGCAGTAGGCCTGTGCAAAGCAGCAAGTATTCAATTCAGATTCAGCCAATTCGGAAGGACAGTGATTCAACTCGGTGATTCAAATCACTGTCCTGATTCAATATGGCCAATTTGGATTTGGAGATTCAGCCACAGACTATAATGGGGAATCACTAAAATACCTATAACTTTGTCTTTTTTTTTTTTTTTTTGTGCAGATTTGGATGAAAACAGCAGGGATGGTAGCCCTTTCAGAGGGCATGAAGTCTGCCAAGCTCAAAGAGATAGGTGCAGGGGTTTATGTGTAAGAGCTCCTCAAACTGTTGAAAGCAAAACTCATATCACTTGTGTGTGTTAGGGTAGAGCAGGATGAATGCAGCAGGGATGGTAGCCCCTTGTACAGGCATGAGGCCTGCTAGGGTTCAGCCAGAGTGGTGCAAGGGTTTCTGTGAAAGTGCACCTCAAGGCTCTGAAAGCAAATAAAAAAACAATTAGGTGCAGAGTCAGGAGGGTGGCACTCACTCCATCTACACGTGGAGCTTGGGGAACCCCAGCAGCAGGAGGTTCACCTTAAGGAATACCAGTTGCTCCACCAAACCAGTATCTAAGGAGGTCTGGTAGGATGTCACAACATCACCAGCAATGCTGAACATCCTCTCACTTGGAACTCTGGTCAGTGGACAGGACAGGTGTTCCTGGGCAACCGTTGCCAGATCCTGCCATACCTGGCTCCAGGTTGCCGAACAGGCCAAGCAGTTGATGTGCAGTGGCTCCACATCCTTGGTGAGAGAGGTAGCCACTGAGGCCTCCACACTACCTGCCAGATAGTGGGTTATGGTGCCTCTGGACCCAACACTGAAGCCATGTCTTTGGCCCACATTGGCAGCAACTGCAGTAGAGGATATTGGCTTGTGATTGGAGTGCTGGCATGGGAAAGTGGATTCCCCTCTTCCACATCCACGCCTCTGCCCTTCTGCCTCCCTGACTGTTCTCCAGCACCTCTGTCCAGTGATCAAGGGTTTTGCTACTGCAGACCCTCCCCTTCACCCTTGGGTCACACATACCTAACAGTAAGCAGACTGTACTGGACCACAACGGATCCACCCCTTTTTTGATGCCCTCCTTCAGCTGCTTCACCAGTGCCTGCACCTCTGGTGAAAGCAGCTTGTTCCAGCCCAGAACATCGATCCCCTGGAACTTTTCCATTTCATTCTCAATCTCCTTCACTACGGGGATCACCTGGCTAAGGAGGGCATCGCCAGTGCTGAGGCTCTCGGTGGCCTCAAGGAATGGCTTGAGGAACACCAAGATCTGGGAAAAGGTATCCCACTCTGTTTTGTTAAGGGGCCACTGATTCCAATCTCGCCGACCAAGGTCATCTCATGGATGGCCTTCTGGTGCTTGACCAGCCTTCCCAGCATCAGGTTTATGGATTTTCACCAAGTCTCCACCTCCTGCATGATTTTGTGCTGCGAGATGTTCAGCTCTGCCTGTTTGTCCTGCAGCATCTTGTAGGGCTGTGCAAAGCTTCGACTTAATATTAAATTTGGCAAATATTCAACATATTCAACCTTGAAAAGTGAAAGTCGAGTCAAATAGCAGCTGATCAAATAGCTGTCAAATCGAATACCAGAAGTCGAATATTAAGAGCGCGGGTCAAATATTAATAGCGCGGGTCAAATATTCGACTTGCCTATATGGAGGCAATGTGGTGGGGAGGGGAAAGGAAAGTAAGGGGAGGGAGGGGGAGGGGGGAAGGAGTGCTTTCATGACTGACATATGTGGCTGGCCAGTGACCTGTCAGCATTCTCTGAGGTCCCTTCCAATCCCAGTGCTCTGGGCGAGGGCCAGAGAAAATGCATAAAAGGCAGCAGTTTTTCAGCTCCCTGCTTTCTGCCTTGGGGTCAGTTTCTGAGCTGCTGGTGTTCTCCAGCACCTCTGCATCAGACCATGACAGCTAGAAGCCCTGATCTTCAATAGATTCCCTGCTTGCAATGTTAGCAACAGGGATTTCTGAGAACTTGGTGCTTTTATTTTATAACTACTTTTCATATTAGTTTACGCTTATATTGGATAGGGTTAGTAGTAGCCTAGGATCTATTCTATATATAGTTTATATATATATTTTATATATTTTTTTTTATACATCTTTTATTCTTTCCACCACACCAACGCTTCTCAATATATTATCTACACACACAAACACATTTACATAGCATCCAGAAATCTAATCCGCGGCGCACAGCACACTTAGAGGTTCCAGTTTACATACAAAGGAATACATTATGAAGCAGGGTGGAAAGGCAGGTGGCCACACTGGCCAGCCTGCATGAAGGAGAGCAAGGGGGGTTGCAAGCAGGAGAGCTGCAGTTTCTCCCCCCACCAAAATCAGACATGGCCTCTTTCCTCCCACTACAAGGGATGAGGCTGCTACAAGCAGTAAAGAGGGGAGCAGCAGTGCTACCAGAGCCACTGCCTGTGCCTGAGACTCTCTCATGCCCAGACACAGCAGCCACAACTTCTCCCACCATAACTGCAAACAGCACAGAAGTGCGCTCCACCCCTGTGTCGCTGCCTATGCTGAGCCTTCTCACGCCAGAAGAAGAGCTGGCGCTGGATCTGGATCTCAGTGCCCTGGCAAGGGAAGGAGGGGGAATCAGTCGAGTTTGTGCTCAGGTTTTTTCCTTTCAAGTCATGAGGTTTTTCCCAGAAGGAACTTCAGAGGGTGCCTCTGTACAGGTGAAGGCAAGCGGCTCAGCTGAGTCTGCTCTTTCTCTTGCTGTGCCTCTGACTGCTGAAGAGGGGGAGAGTTCAGCAGCATCCACAGATGCACCCACAAGCTGGAGGGAAAGTCCTAGTACTAGCATGGTCTGGGATCATATGAGCTGGCAGATGATGCCGCGTTTGCTATCTGTGTGCACTGCTGAGCCAAAATCAGCTGAGGCAAGGGAACAAAGCGCATGACCACCTCGGGGATGCTGAATCATCTCCACGGGTACCACCCCTTTGCCACAGAAATGGCCCCTGTCCCCCCACAGCAGAGGCAGGGCACCCTGGCACATTGGAGGCAAAAGGGACCAGTTTCAAATGCGAGCAAGGTCACCCAGACCACTGGGGAGATGCTTGTTCTGTATGGCCAGTCCTTCACCTTTGTTGAGTGGCCAGGGTTCAGGTGGCTTCTGGCACTACTGGCTCCATCCTACCAGGTGCCTGCATGCACCACTTTCAGCAGGATGGTGGTGCCCTCCCTATACGAAGCATGCAGGGAGCACTTGAGGGAGGAGCTGCACAAGGCAGGTCCGCCGGTGACTGTACGCTTCACCTTGGACATCTGGAGCAGCTGGGGTGGAAATCATGCATACCTCACCCTCACAGGGCACTGGTGTGGCCAGTCAGGCCATTGGTAGGCTCTCCTTCACACCAAGGTGATGGATGAGTCCCACACAGCAGCAGAGATAAGGGGGGCCATGAATCGCATGGTGCAGGGGTGTTGGGCGTTAGGCAGGCTGAGTTCACCAGCGGCTTCATGGTCACTGACAATGGGGCCAATATGATCAAGGCAGTCCAACTTTGCTGGTCTTCATGGTGTGGCACACAATTTACATCTTGACTGTGAGGGATGCCTTGGAGGGGGGACAGGGCTGCTGGTGATGGCACCAGCAACACCAGCAACACCAGCAGGCTCGTTTCCAGATGCAGGAAGGTGGCAGGCTACTTCCACCAGAGCATCAAGGGGGGCAAGATGCTGCACGACAAACAAGCAGAGCTAAACGTCCCACAGCAAAGAATCATGCAGGATGTGGAGCTCCACATACCTGATGCTCGAGAGGCCGGTGGAGCAACAGAAGGCCATCCATGAGCTGGCCTTGCTTGGGGAGATTGGGATCAGTGGCCCCCTGACCAAAGCTGAGCGGGATGCCATCTCCCAGAACTTGCTGGTCCTCAAGCCCTTCCTCAAGGCCTCTGAGACCCTCAGTGCTGCTGATGCCTTCCTCAGCCAGGTGGTCCCCATAATGAAGGAACTCCACAGCCAAATGGAGAGCTTCCTGGGGGCCAATGTTCCTGCCTGGGGCAGGCCACTTTCACCAGATGTGCAGGCACTGGTGAGGCAGCTGAAGGAGGGCCTTAGAAAAAGGCTTGAAACCTTGGGGTCCAACACAGTGCACATGCTGGCCGCCATCTGTGACCCAAGGGTGAAGGGCACCATATGTGGCAGGGAGACACTGAGTCACTGGTGGGAAAGTGATGGAGGTGGAAAGGCAGAGGTGGGGGGAAGTGGAACAGGGGGATCCACTGCCTGAACCCAGCTTGCCATCCACGAGCCAGTCTTCCCCTCCACCACAGGCACTGCCAATATGGGCTAAGGCCATGGCAAACTTTGGGGGGTCCTGACCCACCAGACCCCAGGATCAGGCAGACAGCCCTCACACCATGGTGTCTGCCTATCTTGCTGAGCCTGTGGAGCCCCTGGACTGCAACTCCTTGGCCTACTGGGCAGCCCGCAGCCCGATGTGGCCGGATCTGGCCACAGTTGCCTGGGAATGCCTGTCCTGTCCACCGACCAGTTCGCCAAGCAAGAGGGTGTTCAGCATGGCTGCGGATGTTGTGACACCCCACCACACGTGCTTGGATCCTGGTTTGGGGGAGCAGCTGATGTTCCTCAAGGTGAACCTCCCACTGCTGGGCTTCCCCAAGCTCCAGGTGCAGACGGAGCGAATGCCACCCTCCTTGCTCCATCTAGATCATGAGTTTTGTCTATCAGCAGCCTACAGTGCAGTTTCCCCCAAACCCCTGCACCTGTCACCATGAAAGTTGGCAGGCTTTGTGGGCTCCTCAGGGGCTAGCAAGCCTGAAGAGTTGAGCCCCCTGTGGCTTTCCACACAGAAGTCACAGGAGGTTTTTTCTCAAGAATTTGGGGTGCTGTTTCTCTGAACCCCCTGAACCTATATTATTGAAGCTTAGCACACTTTGTTGGCTCCTCAGGAGCTACCATTCCTGTAAGTTTCATCAAGATCAGACAAGAAATACCAAAGTTATAGCCTGCTTCAACCTTCCCCATTATGGCCTATGGGGAAGTCGAAGCAGCTCTAATATTCAACTGAGCTTCGACCTTGAGTCGAAGCGGATCTGCTTTGACTCAAAGTGGACGGCAAATAGAAGTGGGACCCAGTTTAATATTCAACATGGCTGTCGAATCAAATACTACCTGCTCTGCACAGCCCTAGCATCTTGCCCCCTTGATGCTCCAGTGGAAGTAGCCTGCCATCTTCCTGCATTTTGAAATAAGCTGGCTGGTAGTGATAGCACCATCACTGAGAGCCCTGTCCCCCTCCAAGGCATCCCTGACTGTGGGGTGGAACTTGTGTGCCACACAGCAGATGCCAACAAAGTTAGCATCATGCACCGCCTCGACCATATTGGCCCCGTTGTTGGTGACCATGAACCCCCCAGCTGAGCTCACCCTGCCCAACGAACCACCCCTGCACCAAGAAGTTCATGGCCACCACGATCACCCTTGCTGTGTAGAACCCATCCATCACCTCTGCATGAGGGAGAGCCCACCAACACCCTGACTGATCGCACCAGTGCCCTGTGAGGAAGAGGTAGGCATGATCTCTACCCTGGCTGCTCCAGATGTTCGAGGCAAAGTGCAAAGCTACCTGAGGCCCTGCCTTCCACAGCTCCTCCCTCAAGTACTCCCTGCATGCCTCATACAAGGAGGGCACCACCGTCCTGCTAAATGTGGTGCATCTGGGCACTTGATATGATGCAGCCATGAGTGCCATGAGCTGCCTGAACCCTGGACACTCAACAAAGGAGAATGGCTGGCCATCCAGAGCAAGCATTTCCTCAGTGCTCTGGGTGACCTTGCTTGCCTTCTAAATGCGCCTCCCTTTGTCTCCACCTTTCCCCCACTGTCTAGGGTGGCCTGCCTCTACTTCTTGGAGATGGGGGCTTTGAAGCGAGAGGGGGACTTCTTTTTGGGCATGCTCCCACTGGTGCCAGGCTGGAGAGGAACAAGGGCAAGGGGGTGCTGCCTCCTGAGGCAGCAGCATTGCTGAGGTCACAAAGTGTTTCACGTCCTTGTCCCAGCTGATCTGCCTTCAGAAGTGCTGGCAGGTAGCATACCTGGGATCATCTACCACCTCACTATGATCCCACACTACACCACCCACCTGCTTCTGGGTTGACGGTGGGGATCCTGTCCCCCTCTTCACCAAGTAGGAGCTGAGCCACCTGCCCCCACAACCTCCTCTGAAGTGCCTTCCAGAAAGACCTGCACTTTGAGGAGTGTGGAGCATAAACTCAGATTCCCCAGAATTTCCTTCATTATGGCCCTCAGCTGCTCTGCGTCCGGATCCAGCTCTTCCTCTGGCACTGGAAGGGTCATTCTGGGAACTAAAATTGAGGTGGAGAATGTCATGTTGCTGCTGGTTAGTGGTGGTGGTGCAGGTGCAGGCACTGCTACCACCTCCATGCTTCCACTAGCAGTAGAAGACTCATCGCTGCCAGGAAAGAGGATGCGTCTATGCTTGGGGTGGGATGAACTTGCAGCTCTCCCTCTGCCACCTCTCCCTCTGCTATCAGAAGACCTGGCACCTGCCTTTCCAGCACACTTCATAATGTTTGGTGTGATGCAAAATGTGTGTGTGTGTGTAAAATATATGTTGTGCTTTCCTGCACAGTGATGACATGCTGTCAGGAAAAACATAGATTTCTTTTTGTGGGGGGAAGGAATCAAGACAGACTAACAAAAACAAATAAAAGGATTTTGGGGGAAGAATCAGTTGAAAGGAATGGATAGGGATAACAATAGGGATTGTAGGTAAGGGGAGTTTCCTTCTTCTCAGTTTCTGTTTCCTGCAAGCCTTCCAAATCTCCAAATTGATTCAGACCTTTTAATGGGTCTCTTGATTTGATTCAGATTTGGAGATTTGGCTGCTGAATCGGGCTGAATCTCCTCCAAATTGAATCGGCTACACAGCCCAAACAGGTTCTTGTCACTCAAGTTAATATGTTCTTGTTACTTTTGTAACAGAAGCTTTGGATTACCTTATGTAGACACAAACCCTGCATAAGGAACCCCTCCACAAGTACTTTGATGACTACAAACAAATTTCTCTCCATTTTGCTTGCAAGCATGTTTCTCTCCCCTTTGCCTCAACATGGCATCACTAGCAGCTGAACATACAGAGACAGCAGCTTTGGGGCTTAAGGTCCCTTCCCATCCTCAAAAGCATTGAGTAGATTTAGTGAGCAAACTATTGAGGACAGTAAATTATAACAGCAGACTCAATTCCTGTGCATTATGCACTGATCAAAGCAGGAATGATAAATACCAAGTGAAGTCTGTGGGTGCTTACAGCTTGAATAGGCACTTTTAATAAATCTAAAGACAGAAAATAAGCATTAAGGACCAGCTCTGCATACATGCCTCTACACAAGTAGGATCAAAGAACCGTGCAGTCATTCCACTACAAAGCCTCTATAAAAGCTGGTTACAATTGTTGTCCATGTAATTAGGGACACACAAGGATGGTTCTCATTTGTGCACAACACAGCAACATGGATAAAGACATAGCTCAGCCCCATCTTTAGGAGGTAGCTAGCATGCAACAAGGAGGATGCTGCATCCCATGATGCAGAATTCAGGTCAGCGTAGTTCTAAACAGCCCTCCAGTGCAAACTTGACTAAATAAAGGGATCTGCATGCATCCCATGTATTATTAACAGAAGAGGAATTCCCTTCCTCCCCTTAGAGTCAATCAGCCAAGTAGGACATCTATTATTCCTTCCCTAGCATAGGTGGGCATTTGTGGGAAGCACATTTTGGAATCCTCTAATTGGGAATTTTGTGGTTTTGGACTCAGATGTGAAGTGGCAAGTTCCAAATCTTGGGAAGGCTGAGTCATCTTAAATTACCTGCACTTTTTACACAATCTATCCCAGGAAAAGGGAAGGTCTGAAACTAGAAATTCTTGGAGGATTTGGCCAGTTAAAGCACCTTCAGTTAGGCTCCCTAAATAACCAAAGACCCTAAAATTGCTAGTCATTTTTTAAATGCAATGCCAATATTTCTACCAATAAAAGGCTCATTCTACTATTTAGTTTTACAGGCAGTTCCAGTCAAGCCAGTGAGACTCAGTCTAACTGAGGGTGGCAGAGTCAAGCCCTAAACATCCCATGGCAATTTGTGTAGAAAAAGCTGGTGACTAAAATGCCCTCTCTCACAGACTCTATGCAGTGAGCTGTGTACTAAGTAACAGCTCTACTTCACCTCACAGGTGACTAAATTCTAGTAATGTCTGCATGTATATACTTTTTACTTTGATCTGTGGTCCATGTGACTATATATGTCTAAAGATCTGGGCCAGATCTTAGACTAGTGTAGCTCCATTGAGGTCAATTGCATTCCTGTCCCTGAAGATGTGTCCCCATTGTTTGTAATTTTTTTTTGTAGCAGTTTCTCTAAGAATCCTGAAAATCATTGGAGAATGTGTATTAAAACAATGAGAAGATGACCATGAAAAGTGAACATTTTAGGAATAACACTCCAAGACCCCTTTTCTACCTTTAGCTTCCATTTTGTTCCAGAGTTCAAGTGGTCTATTCAGTAGGGTAATTTGCTTACTTGTGAAATGAAGCATGAAGCCATTTCAAGAAAAAAATAATTATAATAGTGAATCCTACTATTGAGCAGTTAGGACTCTAACAGTTTGGCATTGTACTTCGAACAGAAGAGTTCAGAGTGTGTGTGTGTGTGTGTGTGTGTGTGTGTGTGTGTGTGTGCGCACGCGCATGCGCACACACATGCTGGAGACAGAAAAGGTGCAGCTTGCCCTTTCATCTATTTTTTATCAAATTCACTTACTGAGCAACTTTAATCAATTAACTAATTCACCTTACAAGGAAAAGTCAACATTTCCTGTCAGTGCCTTGTAAAATTCATGCTCTGCTGCCACTTTTCAATTTAAATCAAAAATAGGAATTTATCAATAAACTACTCAGAGGTGTGTCTGGCAACATTTTTTTTCATCAAAGGGATCAAAGACTTTCCAAGGATTGCAAATCAATAGTTAGAAATAGATAGGATTTTAATGGCTTGGGCTACTTGACACAATGCATTAGAGCTTCTGATGTGATATAATTTATGAAACGGGTGACAAAACCAGACTGAGTTTCATCTGTCCATATGAGCATGCTAATAGTGGTGGAAAGGAATGCATTCCAAAGCCGGAAAATAATCAGTGCTTCAGGAATTAAAACATAAATAGCACATACAATTTATAGTTCTCATAGCTGTCCTTCATAGTTATATGTATATATACATATACATACATATGTGTTCTGTTATACTGCATTCCACTCTGCTATATTCTAATCTACTATGTGCTATTCAATACACATACCTCAAACATGTTATTTGTAAATCATGGGAGTTTCAAGTCTATGTCTCAGGTTTTGCAGTGTGATCTCATTAATTGGAATAATAAATAAAATTGCTCCAGACATGCACATCCTTATAAGGTTACACTTATCGTAGACTGGTGTAAGGCAGCATAGTTCCATTCAGTTTAACAGAACTACTTCATTTTATACCAGCTCTAAACCTGCCATGCAGCATTTATATTACAGATGATTAATAAAAATGGGTGGGCAAAACTCAAGGCAACATCAGGTGAACAAGTGCAATCTTTGCTTGCCCAACTATCAGGACCACATACATAAAATAGAAAAACTTGCACTTCATCCACAATGACTTTATACATTATATTCAAGTGAACAGTAGAAAAATGTGTTAGATCATAAAGAGAGTATCCCATGAATCACATTACACATAGAGGCCACTGTCACTACAAGGACAACAAATGCATAAACGTGCAGTGTATGCTTCTGACATTTTCAAGAATGACCCAAATTCCACTGAAATAAGTGGAAAGACTCCCCAAGACTTGGTGGGCTTTCAGATTCCAAGAGCAGGTCCCCATGTGCAAGGGCATGTGCTTGCAGCAGCAAAAACAGTAGCTACACAAATCTGTGCTACTCCTTTTTGCCACAGTGCACACTCCTCCACATGTGCTGTGGTGATATACAAATCATCCCAACTGGGGCAAACTGTACCGGAGGAGCTACAGCTGCAGAAGTGGAGATGCCATAGCCAACATTCAGAGCATCTTCCCGGAGGAGCGAGTCTCCTTGTCTTCTTTTTTTCCATCCCCAGTGCTTTCTTTTTTATGCTACCACAACTTCCTACTGGCAAATTTTGACCTCTCACTGAAATTTTGCACTGCAGGGCACATTTTAGCATTCTCTGTGTGGTGTTTGTGGTGCTGTAAAGAGGTTTGTGGCACCACAAACCACATGTGCCTGCATGTCAGGATGCAGCCCATGTGTCCAAATTGGGCCTCTTGACTTGGCTACTCAATGTAGGACTAATTTATTTCCAGTAACTCAAAGAAACAGCAATTGGCCTGTATCCAAGACTGACTACATTTTAATTGAAAAAATAGAGATAGTGTTATTGGTCATACTTTATGCAAAGGAATCATTTCTGCATGACTTAGGACTGGTTAATAAATAAGTACTAAATAAAGTCTAGTACCGACATAATGAGTGATTGATTTAAGCATAGTAAAAGGTGTATGAGAAGGCTGCAAACCATGTAATAAGCAATCTATTGACCTAAATAATGCCATTAACCCCTTAACCTTATTGACTTCTATACTACTAGTGGCATCCATCCCTAAACTTTTGATCATTGTTACTTTTAAAGAAGTTTTCAGGCTTAGCAAAATCAATTGAATACAGTAGCAGTGATACAATCCTTCCTCTTACAGTAATGAATAATTTTCTACATAATGCATAATTAACCTATGGAAGTTAACAGCCACACACTATTGAGGGTAAGCGGGGAATCCTATCCCCACTGAAATTAATGGCAAAATTCCCTTGAACTTCAGCTGGGCCAGGATTTCACCCCAAGACTAAAGAAACAAAACAAACATGGGGTTTGATATTTATATAGAAAGTTAAAATGTCCAGACTTGTTCCAAACTTTAAAGAAAGATTTAAACAATAACAACAAATCCTCAAGATTTGAGAAGACAAATCTACATGTTCCAGGACATAAATTAACCTCTAGCAAATGGAGACTAGGAAGAAACATTCCCTGTGAACAACTTATTCCATGTGCTGCCAACTTCCTTAGAACCAGCTAATTTTATCTTATTTTTGATGTGTCAGAGATAAGACTGATCCAGTCTGAAAATTCCTATCTTCCTTTAAAACATTAGTACTTCATCTAACAAAGAGCATTTTTAAATAAGTACGCAGATAGAATATTTTGGAAGAAACTTGACTTTGAACTTCACTAGCAACTCAGTTTTAAGATTCCCAAGTCCTGGAAAACGCCAATAGATAATCCACATGGACAGCACAAAAGCTTTTTAAAATAAAATAAACCCACTTCCATGCTTCTATTCCATGCATACTCTTAATAATCTTAGTCAAATCATCACTTTGCATTGGACTAGGAAACAGAAAAGACATAATTTACAAAACAATTAAGAAGTCATGACTGAGTGAAGGAAGAAACAAGGTTGTCAATAGTAACAAGAGTTATGCCTTGTCCTTCTGGCTCTTGTATCTCACTTAAACTGCATTTAGGGGACACAATAAGTGGAGAGTACTGGATCACAAAACAATTACTTTTGATTGCCAAGCAATGGGTTCTTTCCCCACTTATCCCCCATCTCACAGACCTGTTATTTGCTGAGAAAAGGGAGTCAGTCTTCTGGGTCAGGCAGTGGCTTAGGCTCCAAGAGACTACTTCATTTACCAACTCTTCCTCAAGGCTGATTTCAGGTCCCAAATTCACAGAGGTACTTAGGTATCTGAATTCTATCTAGTCATCTAACTCAAACAGACTTAAAAAACAGAAATCAGTGAGGGTTAAGCACCTAACTACCTTTGAGGAGCTGAGTCTTAATATCTCTGGGGAAAATGTTCATAATTGCTTAAGACAAATTGACTTTCAAGATGAATAACTTTGGGGAATTTTTACCCTCTGTTGCTTCAGTTTCAAGTTGTTGGACCTATATTGTAATCCTTTCCATCATTTTTCTATCTTGATTATTTGGGTTGTCAACTCTATGAGTCAGGGTTTCTAATCTCCTTTAGCAACTTAAGGCAATATGTTTATCCAAATGCATGTACGATTTTTTTTTAAATAAGCAATATAATACACACTACTGCAAACCATTGCCTGATTCATTATTCCTGATCATGCTAACCAAGAATTAGTAACGTAGTAACTTAGGAAAAAATCCTATGGTGGGATAAATTAATATTTGTTCAAAATCCTCTTCCCAATCAAGCCAATCACATGAAATTTAATTCTAACAAGAAGTCAACAGATGGATGAATGCCTGACAGACTTCATCTCCATAGTTCTCTTAATACATGTCCCCATTTTCATCAATTGGTATAGTCATTTACCAGCACTACAAAAAGAATATCAACCCTGGAGCCTTTGTGCTATGTATTAGATTTTATTCTCCAAAGAACATCAAAAGTGGGTCACGCTATTACTTCACTAATCATTTTTTTCCCAAAGAACTCAGCAGCGCTCAAGACAATTGCTACAGTGCACACAATCTAGGAAAAGTCTCTATTCATCTTTCACCTTCTCTTTTTCACAATGATTGATGAGGCCATCTTAATTTTTAAATTTCAAATGAGCTTGATCCTCTGTTGGATCTCAAACATGCATCCTACAACTGTGACTATTGGAAGTGAATATTTGCTGTAAAATTTAAGTAAGAATTATGAAAGAAAAAGTTCCATAGGCTACAAAAATAAGTAATTTTGATTTTCTCTTCTATAGTATGACTTCATTTGGGGGGGAAAAAAAGTGTTTTCAACATAACACCCCAGTGTCACCAAGAGATGAGGAAAATAGCTAGCACTGGAAATTTAATAATGCAAGTACCAAGAGCATAGTTAGGTTATAGATCTCCTTATTTCCAGAAAATGAAATCAAAACTACAAAACATGGCACTTATATTGTTGCTACACATAATACTCCAAGAAAATAGGACAGTTACAAGTAAAGAGACTCCCTTATTTCAGCTGCTAATCTTTCAAAGGGCACTAAGGTATAAACTCTTGTCAACGATGGGCAGGGTGGTAAGGTTCTCTCAGGGTATGAGCCCTGGTAAGGTTACAAAAAGCAGAGTACTAAAAACATTATTAGGATTTGAAATATGGAGATACTGATATCTGATATCATTGCCAAAAAAAATTCTGCCGGGTTTAAAGTCTAAATTGAAGCGCTATGGTGAGTTTCCCACAACAGCTGCAGGTAATTCAGAATACCGAAACTCTTCCACAACAAAATCACTTCTATGTTATGGGGGAAAGGAACAGGCTCTGATTCAGGAAACTATTTAAATATGATTTCAAAGGTAATTAGATATGTAACAGCTTTGCAGGAAAAAAATGCTTTCCTTCATCGGAGGTTCATAATGACTGGAGCTGCAATATTTGTTTTTCAATACTTTGAAAGAATTTGGGATTTGCATCCTTTCCCAAGTGAAGTTTCATTGCATCTGAGTGGGCAGATTCCATAGTATATGGTGGCGGGAAAATAACTGCAAGGGCTAGAATTTGGACCAAATACATCAAACTGAGAAAGAGGCCAAATAATTAAGGGTAAAAAGTGTTGTCTCCATCACAATGTAACAGCTAAGATAAAATCAGTCCCCTTCCTCGCCCCCCCCCCCCCCACAAAAAAAGGTTACCCATTAGGCTGATATAACACACTTTATTCCTTTCCTTATACAAAAACATGCTTCATTCCTATGCCTTTTCAGATTTTTCATGGAATAACTATTTTAAAAAACTTTAAAAAAATAAATCCTTGAAGACAAACACTGAATTCTGAAGAACTTGTCCTGAAAACCAGATACGTTAAGGATAAGTAAAGAGATAATGATGTTTCCTGCACAAGAAGAGGGGTGCACTTTGAATAAAACATTTTAAGGACTGATGCAGAAAACAGAGATAAGCACCTTGAGTGACTTTGGCTGGGGAAAGGGATTTTTAAATGTTTACAGAACGCATCTCCTGGCAGAGCATCTTTCTGGTGGCAGCTACTAGAAGACTGCAGTGTAAACTCTTCAGACTTACAAATTCTCATACAGTTAGCAGATAAGTATTAGGAGAGGACCTTTCCCCAAGTGAAGTTTTGAAAATGAAGCCTAGGCTAGGTTCTTGGATGATATAAATAAGTATAGCTCCTATGCAGTCAATGGCAACATACCTATTATACCACTTGAGGAACAGACCAATAAACTGGTACCTTTATTTTGGGAAAAAGGGGGGCATTTATAGACATGTTCCAAGCTCTGGAACAGCCTCTCATCGGAGATGGTTCAAGCACCTACATTGAACACCTTCAGGATCAAACTGGATGTTTATGTTGCTGGGATCCTATGACCCCAGCTGACTTCCTGCCCTTTGGGCAGGGGGCTGGACTCGATGATCTCCCGAGGTCCCTTCCAGCCCTGATGTCTATGAAATCTATGAAAAATATAATCTTACATAAACCTGCTATGAAATACTGATGATATTTTTCACCATCAATGAGTAAAAGTTCACAGTTGGGGGCTTCAGTCTCAATAAAAAGTGGTATTTCCAAAATAGAAAATTCAAGATTCTTGAGAAAAGGGCTTGGGGAGGGTACCTTTCAACAATACCAAATCTTACTGTTCCCTCATGTTTGCACCAGTAGAAAATCTTGCTCATCTTCACTGTGAGCCAAGACACACCAATTAAAATGAAATGCAGCTTATTCTTAAAAGGAGTTGTGCTCCTGGATAAACAAAAATTATCTTTGGACTCACTGGAAATTATTCTTCTACAAATGCAGCCAAAATAAGTCAACTGACAAAAAAATTCAGTGGCTTTTGGGCATTTAAATCTTTTAAGCTACATAAACACATTCAAATAATCCAGGACAATTCTCCCAGGTTTGTTTTCTTGAGAGAAAAACTGACCTGCAGAGACGTCAAGACAGAGAAGCAAAGAGCCTGCAGTGTGGCCACTTTTACTCTGGGAGAAAAATGACAACCTGTACACTTGTGGTTTCTTCAGAGAGAGCAGGGACTCTCCCTGGAGGAGCTGAATATTTGTCCAAGGCCCTAGTCCACCTTGGAAATCTCAGGTTCAGTGTGCACTGATTCCATTTAGTAATTTTCTCCCCAGTGGACAACCCTGTTCCCGCATAAGTCAATGGCAATTTTGCCATTGCCTTCAGTGTGACTGAGCCTTAAATACATGTTGTTGTTTTTTTCAAAACACCTTAAGATTAACCAAACAAAGCAAATTTTACCTCACTTATTATTTCTAATAAAATATAGAATGTGGGAGAAAAATAGGAAAGTATTGCCTTGTGATTTTATATCCATGAAAACCTGGATTGTACAAGTACCCTGGGAACATTCAAAACTTTAGTAAAATGAGAATTTCATTACTTCAGGTGAAATCCAAAACAGTGATAAGAAAGAGGAGCATAAAGGTATTTCAGAGAAAAGAGCTTTGTGAAACTAGATTTCACAAAATTGGGGGTTATTGTAGTGTGAGGAATTGTGTTTACCTATATGTGAGGAGTCACCTGCTTGGAAAGACAACAGGCTTCCTCCCATCATGTTGTTCAAAAACAAAAACAAAAAACTTAAGAAATGGCTTAGACATCTGCTTAGACTCTCTTTAATGGAATATAATGTTGATAATGTATTCTGCCTTCCAAGAGAACTCACAAGCTCAATTTATTAGTAAAATCCAGAAGTGAAAAAGAAAATAGTTGTTTTTCTCTGCCCATATCAAGAACAATCGGATTACTCACAGAATAAAAAAATCATTGGTTAATTTTGTACTTTATTTCAGTAATTATCATGTCCAAATGATGACAATTTGAGCTTAAAAGATTCTAATCTTTTTCAAGTTCTAGGAAGAAATTAATTCCCACAGTTGTGTGTGTGTGTACATACACACACATCCAATTACTTTTTGAAGATGGCTAAAAGCTTCAGAAGGTCCTCTTTTCCTAGGAAATATTACTTTGTCTTTACTGACTCACATAGGATGATAAAGTATCTTCTTCCTAGTTAATCCTTTTCTATTTCAGCCACTGAATATTACACATAAGAGAAAACTGATAGTTACTTTGATTTCTATAAAATGGCCAAGAGAGTAAGTATTTATTATTCTTAAGATAACTTCATATCTTTTATTCATGGATACAGAACTTAAAAACCATCCTATATTCATTAGGACTACATTTCTGGAGGGGCTACAATTTAGTTCCACTAAATTTTTTTAAGGCCACTGTTAGTGTTCTCTATAGGACCAATGCTGGGGATAGTGCAAGGGGAAAGTACAATTCAGCTTTAAAATTAAAAAATTATCAAACATAACTATGGAAGGCTCCTTACTCCCTCCTTACTTACTAGCATCTCCCTTTCCCCATTCTAAAAGTGTGTTACATTCACTAATGGATCAAGACTGAAAATACTATGAAATTGCTCAATGTTGTTACCATCCACATTTAAAAAGGGTAAACCGAGACCTGGAGAGGTTCTGAGTTGCAACCTAAGCTAATGCAAATTGGTCTAACTAACTAAAATCAGTGGAGCAACACAGCCTGACCTCAGAGGAGGTTCTGGTCCTAAACATTTCATCTAAGGGGAGACTACAATCATCAATAACCAGGAAAAGAACTCAGATCTCCTTATTCTTACTTCTATTCTTTCATCACAAGACCAGTTTCACACATTTCTAAAGCCAATTCTAGTTATTACGGGCAGCCCAGCAGCTAGAAGTGATTATTTGTACCTTTGCTACTTTGAAGTTGGATGATCTTTTTTACTCTAACAGCTTAAAATCTATATGCTTTTCTTCAGGTGTCAGGTCATAAATGTTATTGATATTAATTACCACATACATTTTCATGTACCTTTCATAGGTGTTGTCTAAATATGGAAGTTAGAAATATATTTCAAGTCAATGAAGAAAACTAAAACATATTCATTTTATTACAGACAGTATTTGAGTCACCTGTCTTAGCTTTAACCCCTTATTCTTCTTTTCCACTGTGTCCCCTATTCAGTAGCAGTCTGTCTGCCTGAGCAGAGCAGGCAGCACTGAAACTATATTTTGCCCAATACACCAGGTTTGTGTTGCTGCTTGAACCTACCTGCTATGAATGAACATATTAACATATCTCAAGCAAATGAATCCCTGGAATTTTTTCCTGAAATTTCATGGGCTCTCCTCCTCCAAATACTTTCACCTGCTGTTTTCAAGCATTGAAACTGGATCTTGACATGTTGCACTTGAGAGATCACTTGAAACAAGAGATATATTGTTTTTCACTGAAAAATGCTATTACTATGACTAAGCATATAATTATAAATGGAAATCCTCATTTAAATGATAATGAGCAGAGCTCTTATGTGCTCTTATCAAAGCTGCAGTAATCTACTGTGCGTTAGCTCCATAACGACAAAACACATAATTTTTTGTATGGCAAAGAGATTCACCAAATGAAATCTCTCACCTCAAAGTTTCTACTTTTCACATTGGATGATGGTACCTTCAAAACAGCAATATGCTAAGTTTGAATATGGAAAGAAATCCTTTCCAATGCCATGATATTCAACAGTGTTACCTCTCAGCTCCATGTTCTTGGGGAACCCTGACACAGGATGCAGACTGTCTGACTCACAAAGAATCCTGCCCCCCTCCCCCCCTCTAAACAGAAATTGATTAAGATGCAGTGAGAGACACATCTAAAAGCCTCCAGATAAGGGTGACAAGAGTGCAACAAGTGCCCTAGGTCTCATTTGTATCCGAGATGGAACCAGATGACCATCATTTACATGAGAGATGGAGAACAGAAAGCCTGAAGCAGAGACTGCAGTGAATCCTGGGATCAGCGAAGCAGGGGAGCACTGCATGATGGGGAAGCTGTGCTCCAAATGCTAATCAACCCACACACCCAGCTCAGCATTTATCAGACCAGTTCTAATCTGGATTTACAAAGGACTTTCCCCCTACACACACACACCTCTAAGCAAAAGTAAGTTTATTAGGCATCTCGGGCCGTACGTTCCCCAGTCCCACTATGGGAGGCCTATTTAAACTTAATTGGCTAAAACTCGGTTGCCGGGTTAGGAAATGTTGAGTCAAGACACTGAGCCAATGGGTGTGGGCAACATTTGAACAATGGTACAGGGTTTATCACAGTGTCCAGCCCATTGGAGCCCTGACCACAAGTGTTGTCATACTTTTCCCGGGACGACTGATGGAAGTCCTCTCCATAACAGGTTATAAAAACTCCAGTAATTGCCTTAAGTCTGTTAAAAGGCTACAGTAAGATCTGGAAAAGTCATGCTAAACTGAGGCTTGTTCACAACAAGTAAAAATCCAAAACCCTGATGCTGCAAGCTATCTATTGTTTCTGAAGAAACCAGGAGATATCCCATCAGTATATCTGCTATCCATAGGAATGCCAAGCTGGCTCCCAAGTAGGTGTTTCCTGAGTATCAGTCAAGTTCCTGAGATGTTCCAACCAGACAACCCCTTGTCAATAGAAAAGACAATTTGATTTACACTATTGAGAATGCCTGAAAGAAGCTGAACTGAGGGTATAAAAATCTGTAACAAGCAGCAGTGTGTGCGCTGACACCACCTGCTTTCTTCTCGAGAGGCTGCAGGAGGCAGATCGTCTCCCTTCAAGGATCGTGCTGAGAACTTTGACCTGTCAGCTCTGCAACCCGAGTGCCTTGGACTGGTGAGATCCCAGCTCTCTCTCTTTTCTCTTCTCTCTCTACGCATACATTTCTGAACCTGAACTGTATTAATTAAGCTTGAGCTAAGTTTCCCCAGATACTTAGTGAAAACAGGGTATACTGTGACTGTTTGTGTTTGTTTTTCCTTTGTATGTCTATTACTGCTAGTGCCATTGTATATTTCATATACTTAGCAACAAAAAACTTGTATAGTCAAACTGGTGGTAACTGGGTATATTTTTCCTTCTTTGCTTCTCCTTCCCCACTTGCTCCACAGCAACATTTCTTTTACCTAAGCTAAAGATCCCTGTGTAGCCCAAAAATACTGTGGGGTCTGTTCATCAAGAGGCTAAAAAGATTGGGATGTGCTGAGTTTGAAACACATAAGGGGATCAGCTTGTACAGGCTGATTGACCCAGTTTGGCTCAGACGTGCCCTAATGAACTGAATGCTGGCCCATGAGGATGTCATCTGGACACCTGGCTGGATTCAGAGGTATTCTGTTTAACTGTGTGCTTGTGTCTGACTGTAGTTTATTGTTGCTCTGATGAACTGATTCGTGGCATATGAGGGTGTCAGCCTGTCCATGCTGATCAACCCGGCCAGGTCAGGTGTGTCACGTTAATCTGTGTGTGTTTGTGTGTATGACTGATTTGGGGACTGGAGGAACCCAGCCTCACTGAACTGAGTCCTGCAAGATAGCTCCACTGGGGGTGAGGGCTTGCAGAAGGGAGAGATACAGCTCCGTGTAGAAACACAAGTAACACAAGCAGCACATTGATAGAATTACCAAGACCCTAGCCCTCATAAATGAGCACACCCCAAAGTAGCGGGCAAATCTGGTAACAACAGACATTAGTCTGTTACTAGGCAGGCATTCATAAGTACTAAGATGTCCATTATTGAAATAGTCTACCAAAGGATTAGCCATTCTTTCTTGAAGAATTTATCAGGTGGGAATTGAAAGAAAATCCTAAAATACAGTTTAGACATCTAAAGCAACACTAATTGTAAGAACCACATAATATCATATGCACAATTATTTATGTGTGGACAAAACTGAAATGCAATTTAATGCTCAAATATTGACCTTGAAACTTTGATAGCAATCATCATTCTCAGTGCTGTTGTTTATTCTTATTAGGCCATAGCCAAAACTTTAATATCCCTGTACTAACTGAGATGGGAAGGAACAAAAATGTTTCAATTATTTTGCATGGTCTTTACTGGAATTTTAAAATACTTTTCCCATGCCCTTCCTCTGGCAGGGCAGTGTATTATGGTCTTTTGATCCTGAAGACCCTGGGTATCTGTAAAATGATTTCATATGTTCATAAATATTCCAATAGCAGAGCACTCCGTTTAGTCATACTGCTTCCCCAGTGCAATACTTGCAGGGAGCTAGATTCTGCCATTACACAGTCCAGGATGGGGAGGTAGCCCTTGGGGCATTCTCTCTCAGGCACGTCTCAAGCACAATTTCTCCCAAACTACCTGGAGTTAGTAATTTACTGCTGGCCTCTAACAGCATCCAGTCCTGATTAAGAAATGGAAATTTATAGAGTGAAACAGATCCTATAGTCATTTCATTCTAGTCAATTTTAAATTCTCACCAAGTGATAATAGATTATAACCTTCAATAATCTTGCCAGATTACTTTATTACATTATTTAGAGGACTTATTGCTCCAGGACTTGATAATGGAAGGTGTCACCTGACTCCTTTCCACACAGCCACTCCTTAGATCTATTATTCATGTTAAGAAGAACCAACTCTCAATTCACACATCAGTATTTAACTCTGCCTCCAGGCAGCTGTCCATCTCCACAGAGCCAGCTTAGGTTTGCAGTATTTTATGGGCATGGACGGCTATAGGGCTTCCTCCAATCTGGGCTCAGGCACCTTTTTTTGCTTACACATAAAACAGCCTTCTTGTGACCCCGACCCAGATCTCAGCAGTCCTCACTTCTCATCTGGTTGTCTCTAATCTGGTGACCACATTTTGGGGGATCAAGTAATCCAGCAGGGAGCCAAAGCACATTTTTCCAAGTGGAAGTAGTGTTATAGAATTCTATTTTTTGGCAGGAGCTGCATGCATTGAGGTCAGGTAAGGACATCTGGCTAAAAAATAGCCACACAAGTCAAAGATCAGCCCTTCTTAGTGTAGCACAATACAGGAAAGAAATAGAATTGCCCATTTCAAGGCAATGGAAGGTAAGGAAAAGATACACATTTGTCTTCTGCAAGTTTGGCTTGGCTGCAAACCAGCAGCCCTCCCTTTGTAGTAGACTTTGAGAGTGATTAAACAACTCAGCTCCACTTTGGCATCCAATAAATCTCATCAGCAGTTTGCTGCTCCCCTACCACAAAGCAATAGATGTCAAACCTTAATTATGTGTGATTACATTTTCCTCTTCTAAGGCCTTACTTGTTATTTAGTAATTTATGTTACAGCAGCACCTAAAGGACCCAATCAGCATCAGAGCCCCATTGTTTTAGGCACTGCACAGATGCATCTGAAGACACACTTTCACCACCAAGGAGCTGTTGCTTGCTACAGATTAAAGCTCAAATATAAGGAAAAGATCGGTATAGAAAACATAGATCTTTCTGCCTTGTACCACAGATATTATTGTATTTAGTTGAATATAAGACAACCCTGAAGAGAAGATCCCCAATAATTAAATTCTATGTACAGAAAAATTGAGTAAATGTTACCTAGGATGTACAGAAACTAAACACCTAGGCAAAACATTGGGCAACAGTAAAATCAGGCCCCTGGTTGATAAGGTGAGGGCCTTGGTTGAGCTGGCAGTGCCAATGACTAAGAAGCAACTGAAGTCCATCTTCAGCCTCGCAGGTTATCATCGGTGGTTCATCCTGCAGTTTGCTGACATTACAGCTGCACTAATGGATCTGTTATGAAAAGGGGCACCACAAAGTGTCCAGTAGTCACCAGATGTGAGACAGCTTTCGGAACTGTAAAATGGCACTTTCCTGCTCACGATGCCTTGTCATTCTACTGTACACACTTTCAACAAGATGATTTGACTTTTCTTCCATTTGTTAAGCCACCTGCTTAGTCAATGTGTTTAAAAGCTACATTGTTTCCCACCAAGGTCACCACAGCATGCAGACCCATGGAGGAAAGGCCAGAGGCTGGGGTGCTGGCTGCCTGTCCCCTAGGCACACTCACCTTATGGCCCCCCACTCTAGGACTCCACAAAAAACACACCTTTTACATGGTTTCCATGGGGAAGAGGGTTTATTATCATTGATGGATGGGGAGGGTGGTCTGGTTCATGTGAGGGAAATAAAGACATTCTTCTAACACGTGTCTTCAGTGAGCATGGTGCAGGGGGTGGGTGGGTCTGTGGGCAGTGGTGCAGGCCAGCTACAGCGGATAATGCAGGAGGAGGTGGCCAGCCAGGGCCTCCCACACCTGGTGCCCTGGCCACAACTGGCAGGTACATGGCTCTCCTGGGGCCTGGGTGGGGGGTGCCTGCTGGAGCCATCATGGCCAGCAAGGGCATGGGGCACTGGTCATTGCTGCCAGGGGCAGGGGCTGGAGCAGCCATGGTTCAGGGAGAAAGAGTGGGCAAGGAGGGAGCTGCTAGGTGCTGCCTCTGCATGGGCACACAGGGGGCTGCCCAGAGAGCAGGGAGCAGGGCTGGCTTCTGAAGATGGCTGGTAGAGGCAGCTAGAGCCTGGAGGTGCCCTCAGTGGTCACAGGGATGCATTACAGGGCTGCAAATCTGCTCCTTATTTCTTGTATGTGTAGATACCTACTCAAAAAACCCTTAGCTTACTGCACAGTAAATCTAGGCTGGAGTAAATGCATGTGTAGACATACCCAGTGAAATGCAAAATGTACAGATCTTGGGTAACAGTGAGAAAAGGTAGCAGAGCCATTGTGAAGGGGATTTGGCCTGTCATTTTCAATACAAAAATGGTTCATGTACATGGAGATACCACACTGTCAAACGAAATATCAGTCACTGGGATGACAACAACATATACCAGTGGTAGAAATCCTTTCACATCCTTCTTCACATCCTAACCAAGCAGACAGGAATAAAAGTTAACTAACTACTTATTACAATTATATTCCTCAGAGTTCAAATACTCTCAGATAAGAGATTACTACTAAAATCCACTGATCTGTTTTCTCCCCCAAATTGACTAATATTTAGATCATTTGAATAGAATCAGAGATATTTAGCATATTGACTTCACTGCCTCCAGAATGCCAGTTATCTTGTTTTTCCCCTCCCTGCATTCAGTATCTTTGTGTTACATTACATAGTAGCCTTACTACACTGATAAAAAAAAGAGCAAGCATACACTGTTATTAATGTTACTGTAGCGCCAACAGGCCCCAGGTGAGATGATAATGTCACTATGCTAGGCACTTATCAGTTGCATAGTAGGAGAGAGTCACTGCCCTGAAGAGGTTGTCTCTCCCCTCTAGTCTAAGACTTGGAGAACTGATTTACCAAAGTATGCAACAGACTTGTAGCAGAATAGCAAACAGAATCCAGGCTTCCTGACTCCTAGCTCCCATTGTCTCCAGCACTAACAAGTACTATGAATTAAGAGCTCATAATAACTCCCTTCCCATATGATCAAAGCTTTCCTTAAGCTAATTAATTATAAAACAGGATTACCCACCTCCTCTGCAAAGATGTGTTCTGACCAGAGACTAAAAGAGAGATCTCAGAACAAACAAAAGCCTTTTAGTTTTTAGAGTTGAGGGGAAAACTACATTCACTACTTTAGTCAGAGACATTTGAACAGCATGAAAATACTACTTTTTTCAACAAGTGCTCCATTATTTTCATGAATTTTTTATACGGTATGTACAAGCTGAACATAATTACTATATATAATTACTATTGATTGCTGATGCCAGTATTTGTTGCTATTTTAATGGATATAAAGCTTTTAAGTTTCTCATTTTAAGCAAGTATGATATATGCCTATTATTAAAATACTTAACCTACCCTTAAAACTCAACTATCCTGTAGTTGGCAAGGTGTTTAACTCTCTTCTGAAAAGAAGAGGCTGGAGGAAGAAGTGAAATTCATCTGAACCTAAATAGGCCCATGCATTCTTATCTGTAACTGCCCTTATTATAAGATGGTTTGCAATACATATTTCTGATTATCTGATTCCTCTTTGTCTTTTAAAGGATGAAGCTTGGTTCTAGGGTTGATTAATTAACTGTCTTAGAATCACAGAATCATAGAAAATTAGGATTGGAAGGGACCTCAGGAGGTCATCTAGTCCAACCCCCTGCTCCAAGCAGGACCATCCCCAACTAGATCATTCAAGCCAGGGCTTCATCTCCTGGGCCTTAAAAACCTCCAAGGATGGAGATTGCACCACCTCTCTAGGTAACCCATTCCAGTGCTTTACCACCGTCCTAGTGTGAAAGATTTTCCTAATATCCAATCTAAACTTCCCTTGCTGCAACTTGAGCCCCTTGCTCCTTGTTCTGTTACCTGTCACCACTGAGAACCATCCAGTTCCATCCTCTTTGTAATCACAATTCAGGTAGTGAAAGGCTGCTATCAAATCCCACCTCAGTCTTCTCTTCTGCAGACAAAATAAGCCTGGCTCTCTCAGCCTCTCCACAGAAGTCATGTGAACCAGCCCCTGAACCATTTTTGCTGCCCTCCACTGGACTCTCTCCAACTTATCCACACCCATACAGGGGGGGATGTTGCAAAAATGGACACCATATACCAGATATAGCCTCACCAGTGCAGAATAGAGGGGAATAATTACTTTCCTTGATCTGCTTGCAGTGCTTCTACTAATACAGCCCAGTATGCTGTTAGCCTTCTTGGCAACAAGGGCACACTGCTGACTCATATCCATCTTATTGTCCACTGTAGCTCCCAGGTCCTTTTTTAAGAGCTGCTGTGTAGCCAGTTAGTCCCAAGCCTGTAGAACTAAGGACTTGCAACTGTAAACCTCATAAGATTTCTTTTGCTCTAATCCTCCAATTTGTCTAGGTCTTTTTGAATCCCAGTCCTACCCTCCAGCTTGGTGTCATCTACTTGCTTAGGGTGTAATCTATCCCATCTTCCAGATCATTAATGAAGATATTGAACAAACCAGCCTTAGGACAAACCCCTGGATCATTCCGCTTGATACCGGCTGCCAACTAGACATTGGGCCATTGATTGCTCCCCATTGAGCCCGCCAGCTTTCTATCCACCTTAAAGTCCATTCATCCAATCCATATTTTCCTCAGCTTGCTTACAAGAATTCTGTGAGAAACCATATCAAAAGTAAGGCTGCCAATGACTCACAGTTAACATGTGCGATTAACGGATGAATCGATTCTTGCATTAACTTTTTAACGTGTTAATCGCGTACATGGTATTGGAATCTGCACCCGGGCTCCGCTCTGCTGCTTTCACCACCACCTCTGGGCTGCTCAGCAGGGCAGTGGTGGCACTGCAGAGGACTGCAAGGCAGCCCAGTGTGGGCTCCAAGTGGCTGCAGCAGGGGGGGAGGGGAGAGAGGTGGCATGGGTGCACAGGCACAGGTATTGACACAGGTACAGGCACAGACCAGCTGCTGCAGCCTGCACACGGCCAGGAATGCAGCTGAGCTGTGTGTAGAGCAGTGCCCTGCATGTAAGTCTGTGGGGGGGGGGGGGGGGGAGGGGGGGGGGGGGGGGGAAGGGGCAGGCAGGAAGATCAAGGCCCCCATGGTGTAGGAGGGGCAGGGACTGGGGTGAATGGGGCCCCAGGGTGGATCATGAGCCGCAGGTGGCTCATGCAGCAGGCATGGCTACCCACTGCTACACACACCCCCAGGGGAGGCATGGGGAGCAGGTGCCCCCCAGATTTGTGCGCAGGATGCTTGCTGCAGACTTGGGTTCTGTGCCCTGCTGCTTTTGCCCCAGGAGCTGCACACTGGCCGCACCATATGTCCCGTGCTCACCCAGCAGCAGGAAGCACAACATGGCATTATGTGGCTCCCAGGGCAAAGGCAGGAGAGTGCAGAGCAGCATCCTACAGTGGGCAGCCCACCTCTGCCCCACGCACAAATCCAGGGGGCACATGCCCCCCATGTCTCTCCCAGGGGTGCATGCAGCAGTGTGGAGCCATGCCCACTGGATGAGCCACCCACAGCCCCATCCCATGATCCATCCCAGGGCCCCATTCAACCCAGTCCCTCCCCCTCCCCCTCCCCCTGCCTTTTTCCCTCCCCCACCATGGGCACCTCTTCCCTCTCTCCCCTGACCTCTTCCCTCCAAAAACTTATCTGCTGGGCACTCTGTGTGTGTGTGTGTGCGCGTGCGTGTGCGTGTGTCCCTCACTCCCAAGCCACAGCCCTGTCAGCCCTGCTGCTGCCCCTCACTCCTGACCCACAGTACCCAGCATCCTGCCAGGGTGTGTGGGGACCCTCCTTCTCTGGACTCCATACCCCCCAGACACACACATCGTCCCCCACACTTTCACAAATCCCCACACACACGCCCCCTGTATCCACCCCAATCGTACAAAGTGCCTGCATAATTTTGAGTTTTTCACTGTGCAATTAAAATTGCAATTAATTATGACTATTTTTTTAATCACACAACTAATCACGATCAGTTTTTTTAATCATTTGACAGCCCTAAGACTCAAAAGCCTTGCTAAAGTCAAGGTATATCACATCCACTGCTTTTCCCACATTCACACAGTTATCTCATCATAGAAGGCAAATCAGGTTGGTCAGACATGACTTGACCTTGGTGAATCTGTGCTGACTCTTCCTGATCACTTTCTTCTCTTCTAAGTGCTTAGAAATGGATTCTTTAAGAAACTGCTCCATGATTTTTCCAGACTCAGGTGAGGCCGACTGGTTTGTAGTGCCCTGGATCCTCCTCCTCTTCTGTCTTAAAGATGAGCATTATATTTGTCCTTTTCCATCATCTGGGTCCTCCCCTGATCACCATGAGTTTTCTAAGATAATGGCCAGTCACTCTGCAGTCATATCAGCCAACTCCCTCAGCACTCTTAGATGCATTGCATCTGGCCCAATGGATTTGTACATGTCCAGCTTTTCTAAATAGTCCCTAACCTGTTCTTTCACCTTCTCCTCAGACTGTGCTTCCCACTGCAGTATTTTGGGAGCTGACCTTGCCTGTGAAGACTGAAGTAAAAAAGGCAGAGGACTTCAGTCTTTTCCTCATCCTCTGTCACTAGGTTGCCTCCCCCTTTCAGTAAGGGACCCACACTTTCAATGACTTCCTCTTGTTGCTAACATACTTGTAGAAACCCTTGTTTTTACCCTTCACATCCCTTGCTAGCTGCAACACAGGTTGTGTTGTGGTCTTCCAGGTTTCATCCCTGCATACCCAAGCAATATTCTTATACTCCTCCCTAGTCATCTGTCCAGGCTTCCACTTCTTATAAGCTTCCTTTTTGTGTTTGAGTTCACTTAAGAGTTTATCTGCTAAGCCAAGCTGGTCACCTGCCATATTTTCTATTCTTCCTGCATTCTGAGGTAAAAAATATTATTCATCCCATTTGATAAAGACATCTCTATTGTTACTATTTCTAAATTGATCTTTTTCAAGTCTTTGACTTAGTAAGTGACAGATACCTTCTCTAACAGATAGTGTCCAGATTAACAGCTGTATTTCATCAGGACCCTACTGTGGTGGGCACAGTGCAAGCATTTAAGAACAAGATAGATATTGCCCCATGTTTCATCATTTCATAGTAGCTAGAGTCAGGAGGGACCTGAACAGATCACCTACCCTGACCCCCTGCCACAGGCAGGAATGAAGGCTGGGTTCACAAGACCCCAGACAGGTGATCATCCAACCTCCTCTTGAATTTGCCCAAGGTAGGGGTGAGGACCACTTCCCTGGGAACTTGATTCCAGATCTTGGCCACCCTAACTGTAAAATATTGCCTTCTGATCTCTAACTGAAACCTATTCTCCATCAACTTATTACCATTGTTCCTCGTCACCCCAGGTGGTGCTGGGGAGAAAAGGGCTCTACCTATTTGCTGTTGATGTCCCCTGATGAGTTTGTAGGCAGCCACCAAGTCCCCCCTCAGCCTTCTCTTGCTGAGGCTGAACAGGTTCAGGTCCCTCAGTCTCTCCTTGTAGGACCTGTCCTGCTGCCCTCTCACTAAATGGGCGGCCCTCCTCTGAACCCTCTCCAGGCTGGCTACATCCCTTTCAAAGTGTGGCACCCAGTACTGGACGCAGTACGCCCACTGCAGCCTGACCAAAGTTGCACAGAGGGGGAGTATCACCTCTCTGAACCGGCTTAAGATGCATCTTTGGATACATGACAAGGTATGGCTGGCCTTGCTGGCTGTGGTTTGGCATTGGCAGCTCATGTTCATCTTGGAGTCAATAATGACTCCAAGATTCCTTTCTGCCTCTGTGCTTTCAAGGAGGGGAACTCCCCAGCCTGTACGTATGCTGTGGATTCCTTCTCCCAAGGTGCAGCACCCTGCATTTGTCTACATTGAACCCCATCCTATTCTCGTCTGCCCACTTTTGTAGTCTGTCTAAATCTATTTGCAGCCTCTCTCTCCCTTCAAGTGTGTCCACCTCGCCCCACATCTTAGGTTCATCAGCAAACTTGGACAGCGTTCTTGCCACCCTCTCGTCCAAGTTGCTGATGAAGATGTTAAACATTGCGGGCCCAAGAACTGAGCCCTGGGGTACCCCACTGCTCACATCTCACCAGTTTGAGTACAACTCGCCCACCACTACTCTCTGGGTGCGCCCCATCAGCCAATTTTTTACCCATCCAACTATGCAGACATCAATGCCACAGTTGCTTAATTTATTAATGGGGACGGGGTGTCAGACAGTGTGAAAGGCCTTCTTAAAGTCTAGAAAGACTACGTCCACAGTGACACCGTCATCCAAGGATTTAGTTACTTGGTCATAAAAAAGCAATCAGGCTGGTCAGGCAGGACCTGCCTTTGATGAACCCATGCTGATTGCCCCTGAGCATGGTCTCCCCTGCTGGCCCCCCACAGATGTGCTCCTTGATGAGTCTCTCCATGTAAACCACATGAATTTTAAAAATAAAACTATAATGTTTATGACTTAGTTCAGACAGAAGATTAAAATCCCTTCTGCATAAATAAAATAACTTTAGCATGAAAGAACATGGAAAGTTTCTGTTGCTGCCTGCACAACTTTGTTCATGATGAACCATTTCTAACCTGAAAGGTCCACACATCCTGGGGGTGTGTCTACATGTGAATATTAATGCGATGCGATAAACTCCGATGCATATCACACTGGAATTTATTGCTCCTGGGTGCAGCATTAACAGATGCACCCAGCATGCATCACATTGAGCCAGGGCAGCACAGCCCCAGCTGGCACAAGGTCCAGGGGCTGCTCTTGCCTGGCTCAGCATGCAGCACAGGGGCTGGCTGGGGCAGGAGAGTGCTACAATACAGGACTAGCCTGCAGGCAGCCCTGCACTGTAGCACCCGCATGCCCCAGCCAGCCCAAGACACCATCTACAAGTGCATTGCAGCAGACTAAATAATTCTGCCATAGAATAGTACTTGTGTTGGGCAGTTTACTCTGACCTAATAGAGCTGCTCATGTAGACCAGTGACGCTTTACTGTGGAGCTAATGAGGTAACTCTGCAGTAAGCATCTCATGTAGATGCACCCTGTTTGTCTGTTTAGTCCTTGCTTTTCCACTGATGCAGACAGCAAGAGGGTGTTTCCACTGCCAGTTCTCATGAGGCAACACAGTTGCAATGGGATTTCACTCAGTCTAATTTGTTAATATTCAATTCCACACCAGCACGTGCAAAATTCAAATACAGGTAGAGAAGATTGCCACCTGTGCTCTGTATAAAAGAGTTTAATTCTACATGCATTGGGAATGATCATTAGAGTAGCTGTGTGTTTATTCATCTGGATATTTAAAACAAAGAAATATACTGAAGGGCTCAATTCTGCTTTCCCATTACACCAATTTGCCTTCTGAGTAACTTGTTTGAGAGCAGTGGGGTTCCTGATGATCCAGGTCTCAAGGACTCCAATAATGAAAATTTAGTACATCTTTCTTATTCCAAGTTTTTAATAGATTTCTCTCATAGAAAATGTAGTCAATCCTACACAGATAAGCAAAGCATAAATTTAAGCCCCACTGAATTTGATTTAAACCTTCTTAACTACTCTTCTGTTGGGGTGGCAGATTAGGAACATAGCAAGAGTCCTCCTGGGCCACTGAGTCCATCCCTCCTCCTTTACGAAGAGTCTCTCCTTCTTTATGAGGAGAGACTGAGGGACCTGGACCTCTTCAGCCTTCACAAGAGGAGGCTGAGAGGTGATCTTGTGGCCTCCTACAAATTTGTTAGGGGAATGCAGCAAGGGATCAGAGATGATTTGTTCACCAGGGTGCCTCAAGAAGTAACAAGGAACAATGTTCACAAACTGACAGAGCAGATTTAGGCTAGATATCAGGAAAAACTTCTTCATGGTTAGGGGTGGCCAACATTTGGAATGGGCTTCCAGGGGAAGTGGTGCTCTCCCCTACCTTGGGGGTCTTTAAGAGAAGGCTGGACAGGCATCTGGCTGGGGTCATCTCACCACAGTACTCTTTCCTGCCTAGGCAGGGGGTTAGACTTGATGATCTGCTGAGGTCCCTTCCAACCCTAGCATCTATTTAAAAATATTTATTTAAATCCCCTGTTTCTAGAACAACCATTTACTCAAGGATTCCCCAAATAACCACTCAAGCCCTCTCACCCAACTACAAGATACAAAACCATAAAGTACTGGTATCATAGGGGGAGATGGGGACAATGCCAATTCCATGACATGGCAGTGACAGAAGTAATGGTTCATATATGCTCGGACGATCATTGAAGGATCCCCATGTCCTACACTGCATGGAAGGCAAAACTCCCTGTAAGTCTTTGCTAACCTGACCTAGGCAAAAATCCCCTCTGAGCCCTACATGGGCAATCAGTATGAGCCTGAGCAGATGAGCAAGATGCTTCGGCCAGGAGCCACTGAGCTTTCTAAATATGTTCAGAAGCAGAAACATAACCCATCCATAGCTGTTATTAGCATCCCAGTTATTCAAAGGAAGGTGACACAGTCCCTAGAAGCCAAGAGTATTTATGAGAGGAATGATCTTTAGCCCTCTCAGGCTACCAGAAAAAGCCCTGCAGCATAAGACTGCCAGGCAGTTACCATAATGAAAGGGTTCCTGCATATCCCAACTGCAAAATCTTATACATTCCATAAATTTACCAAATTCATTCTAAAGTGAGGATTTGCTTTCCTTACTAGCCAAACCATGAAACATCTCTTGGATTCTATAAAATATTATGCTCCAGGGTTTCATTAAGAGATTTTTGTGATTTCTCACTTGTGTGATTTTATTGATATAAATTTTATTCTGGGGGGAGGGGGGAGTGTTCCCCATTAATCTCTGACAACAATCCAGGCAGTGCATTAATATACCTGCTTACCTATCTTGTACTGGACTGGATAAGATATAACTTTTAGAGGCATTACACATCATCAGCAAAATCTATGTAATTATTAAAAACACCTTTTCCTTGTTATAACAATAAAGTTTCCTCAAATTAAATGCTCATTTTACTACTATCCCCATCAAAGCATGAAAACCTCTGATTGTTGTAAAGGGTGCTTTAGTCTCAAAACGGTGTTCTTTGATTGTTTAAAAGCAATTTAGCACACAGGCAAGAATGTTTCACATTAAATATCAGCCTAGAGAAATCAAGTGGAAATGCTGCAGGCTGACCAAATTAAACCAGTAAACACATTTCTTTTCTGGTTAACAATATACCTTCAGACAGAAAAGAAACATGCAGCAATTAGTACAAGCACTTAGTTATTTATAATGTCTGGGGGGGGGGAGTGCAAGTGCAAGTGCGAGTGCACACTCATGCATTTGTGTATATATGCACACACATTCATACACAGACACACACAAGGTGGAGGGAGATGGATGCAGGAGAGAGCAGGAGAACAATAAATAACCTACACTCGTCCCTTGCCCCCCCCCCCCACCCAGTGATCTTACTTTGCTGTCAGAAAGGTGACTAACTGGGGTAAAATAAACTGAAATGGATCAAAATGTTGGAAACACACATCTGACCCATACCGTGAAAAACTTAACAAATACTGAGCAAAGTGATATTCCTATAATCGGGATTTATTATAAAACTGGACACAGCTAAGTGTTTTTTTCAAACCTACCTGTGATTCTGGGTTCATTTATGAGTTAGCATGAAAATAGATGACGATCTTGACTTAGAAAAATATTATTACTTTCTTTTAAATTTTTACTTTGAGTTTTTGGGCTTATTTGAATCCAGAATTCAAAGCACAACTGGGGTACAAGAGTCTGAAAAACCAAAACAGATATCCTTAATTCTTAGCAAATGAAAACTTACCAATGTGAAATTCATAGTTTATGTGGGGCTCCAGTAAAAATCAATCTAATGTGTTAAAAGAAAGACTGATTCAAACCAAAGGAGAGGACAAGTGATGGGAGATAATAGTGATAACAAACAAGACAATCAGCATCAGCATTGGTCAGCTCCCAGGAGTGCTACAGGAGATTAACTGCTGCATAAAACAAGATATTCAAATAAATGCTGACCCTACATTTTGCTGTCACTCCCATTGATCTCATTCTGCTATTATTACATTACAAAAAGGGGTGCAGTGGCAGAGTGGTTAAAGCATCTTGCTATGGCTTTAGAGGTGCTCTACTATGGATCCATGCCAAAGGCTGCCCCCAGTTGACCCAGCTGTAAATGAGTACAGGAGTCAAAAGCATCCAGCCAGACTGCATTATTACCCCCCACACCACTGACTGCAGAAATTGGTGTGCCTTAACCACAACAAAGGCAAGAATTTCTTAGGAACCTACACTTAACTACACTAGCTCATTTGGCTTAGATGGGCCTTTGACTTTGATACCATTGTAACACTGTAACAGTTCCTTTCAAAGCAGGAGACACACCTGACCATAAAGAGCTTATAGTCTAAACAGGCAAGGAAGACAAATGACAAGAGGAAATGTTGCAATAACAAGCTTACAGAAGATTGGGTATAGAGGCACAGGGGAAAGGTTAATTGACTTGATTAAGGTCAAACAGATTTTCCATAAAAGAACAGAGAACTAAGTTTCCTCCTTGCCAGAGGTTCATGAAGGAGAAATTTGGGATTGTATTACTGTGTATTTCTTCAGATACCAATGCAACTTTTAAAAAGGCATTGTTTATAGCAGTTCTTGGGAATTTTCCAATTAAATGTTTTTCCATCAGAAAATGTAAACCAAAGCTGATACTGTTTTCAGGAGAGGTCCTGGGGCTCAGTCCTGGGGCCTACACTGTTCAATATCTTCATCAGCAACTTGAGCAAGGGGGTGGAAAACACATTGTCCAAGTTTGCCGATTACACCAAGATGTGGGGAGAGGTAGGCACGCTCGAAGGGAGAGAGAGGCTGCAATTAGGTTTAGACAGACTACAGAAATGGGTGGATGGTAATAGGATGGGGTTCAACGTAAACCAATCTGGTGGCCTTCTATGACCAGGTCACAAAATCTTTAGACACAGGCGTAGCAGTGGACGTAATCTTTATGGACGTTAGGAAGGCCTTCAATACTGTCTCTCACCCTGTTCTCATTAAGAAACTGGGGGACTGTGGTGTTGACACCTACACAGCCAAATGGGTCACCAACTGGCTGGAGGGCCACGCCCAGAGAGTGGTGGTGGACGGGTCATTTTCGACCTGGAGGGACATGGGCAGTGGGGTCCCCCAGGGCTCGGTCCTCGGGCCTGCAGTGTTCAACATCCTCATCAGTGACTTGGATGAAGGGGTAAGAAGCACCCTGTCCAAATTTGCTGATGACACTAAGATGTGGGGGGATGTGGGCATGCTAGAACGGAGAAATAGGCTGCAATCGGACTTAGACAGATTACAGGGGTGGGCAGATGAAAACAGGATGGGTTTCAACACCAACAAGTGCAAGGTGCTGCACCTGGGGAGGAAGGACCAGCACCATACCTACAGGTTGGGGAATTCCCTTCTCATCAGTGCAGAGGCAGAAAAGGATCCTGGAATCACAATTGATGCCAAAGTGAACATGAACCTATCATTTTCAAAGGAATTTGCTACTTCAAATAAGTTGAAAAAATTGAAACGTAGTATTCAAATACTATTATGTTTGACATTTTTTCAAAACAGAAACAAAATACTATTTTGGGGGATAAAATGAAGTTGGCATAGTTTATAATAAAAATATAAATATTTTTTAAATGGTGCAGTTGAAATGAAATAGTTCAAAACTGAAAAAAATCTTTAGATTAACCTGGCTTTTAATCTAAAAAATCCTCATTTAATGGGAAAACTGTTTGCCCTCTGGACTCTAATTATTTATCATAATCTGCCCTCAAATCTTTTTCTCAGAATTTCTGTTCTTTCAATTGCACTCAACCACAATCGCTTAAGATAAGATCTGGCCTCTGGGTTACCATGCAAGGTATGAAAGTCTTGTGAGAGAGACAATGGGATCCAGTGATGGAGAAGTGAATGGAAAGACTTGGGTTCTGCTACTGACTCTGTGTGTGATCCTGTGCCAGTCAAAAAACTTTACATGCCTCAGTTTTCTCATCTCTAAAAAGAGAATGCTGCCCAACACCATAAAGCACCTGAGAGATAAAGGTAAAAAATAAAAAACTGTTGTTCAAATTAAGATTTAGTCTGTTCATATTTGTCCCCAGTAAGAAACTTCATGCAGAAATATAATTGTCTGTACTGGAACAAGCAGAGGAAGTTAAAACACAGCAGGACATCTTTCATAACCAAATGCAGCACTTAGTTGCAAGTCACATGGATCAGTTACAGCATTTATTTACAGACAAAACCTCTCATCCACTATTCCAGAAATATGCCCTATGTGTACTTTAAAATTGATCTAACAGATGTAGGCATACACACTTGCAGCCTCGGTGGGTGTAAACTGGCACAGGCTCATTTATGTAAATGAGGCTATGTTAGTTTACATCAGCAAAGGATGTGGCCCTTTGAATTCAATTTTATCTTTTATGTTGAACTCAGGAGAGTTCTGGGAATAAATAGAGCCCAATTTTCCATTTTTTGTAGGCAAGTTATCTAATTAGCACTTTGTTAACTATATACCGGTAATACATTTATTCCGCTGAGCTACAGCTCTAAACACATTAAGTACACCTGAAACAGTTTAGGAATTATCAAATGCTATTAAAGGCAAGTGAAAATACCTCTGCTTGTCCTCCACTCAAAGACTTTTGGGTAAAACAATGTTTGAAATACTATGGGGGGCAATCAAACAGAAGTTTAATAATTTTTTGTTCGTTTGCCTTAACAAACAACATCACTACTGTGCACATTGTCATTGCCAATTGGTATTTTCTAGTTGTTTAATTTAATGATAAATGAGTAGGAAATATCAAAACCTAAGCTCATCCCTGGTATAGATAGACACAAAGGTAATAAAGTCAGTAGAGCTGTATATGGGATAAATTTAGTCCTAGATGTTATATAGTCTGGAATGTAACTGCACTGACAGTGATATGAATAAGCTGCACACTCATTTCAAGACTGATTGCAGTCCTGGGGCACATACTGTCCTCTGTAAATACTGTCTGCACAACACTAACCCTTAGTACAACATGTTAATTACATCCTGTTATCGAATGATGATGCAATTAACTGGGGGTCACCAATTTGCTATTCTGAATGACTCTCTGCTGACCTAAGAGGAACTAATTTATGATACAAATTTTAGCTTCTTAAATTTCCAGTCATGCACTACAAAGGCTGCTCCCTGCATTGCCGTGGTTTACGGCTTTTTCTTATATCTCAGAACCTGCAAACCCTGTAAATTACAAAACTTAAGGTTAGGTAAACTAGGGATCTTGCACCTTTCTTGGGATCTTTTTCTTAAAATCAAAAGGTCACATAACTTGGGGACCATTTTGCACTTCTGCAGATTTAATTTCTGGTGCATTTTCCTAGCCCTTCATCTGATATAAATTACATTACTTTCTTTGCTTTCAGTGAGTTTAAACCAGGGTATCTGGCCCTAATTTGCAGCACACAGCCCTTCACCACACTGAAGCTAATTAATTTGAAACTTAGCTTCCTTTCATTAAGGTGAATTTTGTGTTAAGTCTCTGACTCTGAGACCCTTAGTAAAATGCAGCCAACACCACTCAGAAAAAAAAAATCAAGGAATCAAACAAACAACACAATGCATCACTCTTCAAGTTGGTACAAGAAGAGTGGTTATAAGGTAACTGTCACTTTGATTTTACAACATATGGGGAATTTCCTGTTGTTCAATAATACATTGCACTTCTGTATTGCTTTGCAGTCATTGAGCCTGATTTTGCCAGCCTTCAACACCCAGAATTCCAACTGACTTCATGTCTTATGGGAGGCTTTAAGCCCCAAACAGTGTGTTCCTACAGCTGAACATTTCAAACCACATTAAAAATAACCTTGGTACCTCTCAACTCACTGACCTTCTAAAGCATACACAGGATAGAAAAGAAATTGAGTCATGAAGAGAACTCCTCATGGGAGAGGAGAAAAAGAATGGGAAAAACATAGAACAGCATAAATTAGTACATCTTCCATGACTGTTATGTTAGATCAGCAACTAGCAATTCCAGTCAAGAATCAGGGCCCCACTGCAATACAGCTATAATAGACAAATGGACCAGCCCCAAAGTTCTTCAGCCCACAGCAAAAAAGCTATTACGTACATAACTTTTTCGAGGCCTTACTGACCTTGACATCTTAAACAGAGGTTAAGTAAGTGTCCAAATAACTGTGTGGATCTGGCTCTCAGGGTGTCTGGACAAGTGCACAAGTGCATTTCCCCAGGGATAAACAGCAGTGGCTCATAGTTGGGCCGCTGCTACTCGTCCCCAGGGAATGTTCATGCATGCATGCTCTGGTGTGCGGCAAGTTACCCCGAGTGGGGTAGGGGAAGCTGCAGCCAGGGCGTACCTGGGGTCCCTGGGGGCCTCCTGAGACTCTAAGGATGGCAGTTCAGTGTGTGGAGACTGACAGCAGCCAGAGCATGGTTCTGGTCAGCCAGGCTCTGGTTTTGGCAGCACACACTGCTGCTGTGTGCACTGCCTTGCTTTTTTCAGGTGTGGTTTTTTTGACATTGAGATCTGCCACTGTGAAAAAAAACCCACTGCACTGCAAATCAGCAGTGCAGGGAATGCCTGCATGTGCAGCATTCCCCACACCACACGCTGCACAAGTACACTCGTCTGGACACACTCTCAGAGTCCAAGGAGCTCTTCATCCAGGAAAAAGGTACTGCTACAGCTATACAGTTGTACGTATATCAAGGTGAGTTAGATCAAGCTAGCTATTCCCTTATGGGTAGTGAAATAACTATGCCAAGCAAAAAACATCTTTCCAAGGATATAACTGAATATACAAATGGGCCTTTCCTGGTGTATTTGTTTTGGTTAAAAAAAAACCAAACGAATGAAAGGATCAAACTCCTAAGCAAAATAGTTATACATCTTTTGGGTATGGAGCTGAAAAGTTAGTCCTATTAAGGTCAATAGGAGTTACTGCCATCAGCAAAATGGAGATAATATTTGTCCATAAATATATATCCCCTCCACGTTCATTTTTGTTCCACCTCTGAATTGTTCCTTCCCCAGTTTGCTCCCGAATGGGTATTCTGCCTAGAGTGTTAAAAGCAAATGAGCTAACATATTTTAGTGTAATTTCTCTGATATTTCAGCACATTCTGTTAGGGCCCAGGGAGTCCTCTCTAGCCTAGCTGTAGACAACACATTAGTCACAATTTTCTCACTAATATACCAACTCATTAGGGACATATTTCAGTTTGAATGGCTACCAGGCACAGTACATTCAAAGACACAGGACAAAAATATGGAAACTTAAGTGACTGTTAGTTATTATAGAGCATTTTGGTAAACATTCATACAGCAGAGCACATTTCATCCTCTATTGTCTTCTGGCTGTCCCTTTAAATGAGGTATCATATGAAGATGTTACAGATCTGCCTTTGTACTCCCAGTAGCATAAAGCACAAAAATGATCTTCCCTGCACTGGTAGTCACTCAGAATGGCTCACTTCTCGATAAAGTATTACGCACACAGCCAATAGAGCTTTGTGGCTTTCCACATCATGAGGTTTTTCTTTAATATTCAGAAGTGAATTATTCTTCAGTACTAACATCTCATTGCTGCAGCCTAACACATTCCAAACTCCATTGCCCTTAATAGAAATTTTCTATATTTTACCATGGGCAGATACAGGATTTTTTTAATGGAGGTGCAGGAACAATGACTGGACTGCAGAGGTGACTGCAGCCCCACTCCCAGATTCCTACCCCCACTGGAGTGGACAGACCATACCACTAGAGCAGCTGTTGGGGTCTTTTAAATTCCTGAATCAGGTAAAAATTCTCATCCTCTCCCCTACTTTTCCTCTCCTTGCTCAGCAGT
>JAVSML010001052.1:283583-314039 GCA_038503035.1 Crocodylus rhombifer
CATTGTTTCAAGCTTGAGACACATCAAAACAGCTTTGAAATGAAACACCAGGCAAACTTTCACACAGCCCTAATATGCTTGCAGAAGTTAGGATTCTGAATGACAGCCAGCATGGCTTTGTTGCAGGCAGGTCTTGTTTTACCAATCTCATCTCCTTCTATGACCAGGTAACATGCCACCTGGATAAGAGAGAGAAGATCAGCATTGTATACCTGGACTTACAAAAGGCCTTTGATCTTGTATCCCATGATGTTCTCACAGGAAAACTGGAGGATTGCAGACTTAACTGCTCAACAGTTAGGTGGGTAGGAAGCTGGCTGTGGGGTAGGAACCAGAGACTTCTAATGAATAGATCTATGTCATCCTGGCGAGAAGTGGCCAGTATAAGACTAACCCCAGATCTACTAGGGCAAGGCCTGTTGGGAGAGGAATAGGGCCACACAATCCAATGTTCCAGAGATCCTTATGTTGTCAGTCAGTCCCTACAAATGTAGGGAATATACTAAAACTACACAGACTGTTCTATGAAGCAGTCTCAGAGCCCAGTGTCCTTGGAGGAAGAAGTTTTTCTCATCTTATCCAGACCTTTTCAGCATGAATTTTACTACCATACTGAAGCTGCTCTTCTTTAAGATGGCAGGGTTAAATTTGGCACATAGTACATGAATGCATAGTGATCACTTCCAATAATCTGTTCTCTTCCCAACTAGTCCTTTGTCGATACATTTTGCACAACTAACGCTCTATTACTTGTTCTGAATGACATACTAAAGGTGCTTATGAAAATGGGCATCATCTTCTGTGATCAGCTGTAGTCTATTTAGAAAATGGCCTTGATTTCTGGCAAACTATGCAGACTTATCATGCCCCCTAAGTGCTGATTCTTGTCTGGCATAGACAACGATTGCTTTTGCAATCATTCTCACATAAGAATGATTTTCTTCATGCCCTGTTTGTCTAGAGCTGTCAGTTATAGCATTGACACCTAAAGCTACTTTGCATATTTAATCTACATGTAGTACATGTTTGAAATGTAGCAGGAGGGGACTTGTTAAATCATGCAAAACAACTAATTAAGTCCATATTTTTAAACTGTATTATACTGCCAGTCAGAATCTAAATGCTTGTATAAAGAAATCAAGCATAATGGCCTTTATAAGGCATAACAAATCACAATGCCCTTATAAAGTAAACAATCAATAGTTTAATCTGCTACCTAATTAAAAAGCAGCACTTGCATCACCTACACTAATTACTAGGACATAGAATTTTTTTATGCTCTAATTTGAGGGTTTGCATTTAGGATAAAGCTCCCAGAACTCTGAGGCTATTATCAAGAATTGTTCAAATATCTGTCTCTGCTTTTCTAATATGTCAGATAATTTTACATTTATATGGTATGGAAACTGATAACTAGAATTTTTTAAGGAGACTAAGGGAGTTTAATGCCTAACCTTCCTTTGAACCGCAAGTTAGTTGAAGGTCTGATCTACTTGGGTTTCTCTGAAAATTTTACACATGGGCTTGATCCTGCACAAAGGGAATTAATGTTAGTCTTGTTATTGACTTCTGCCTGCCTCCCAACAAGAGTCCCCTTAAAGGCATGTGTTTTTCAAAAACTGATAGCTTAGCATTGTATGGATATCTGCTCCCTTAAAAATGTCTCAAGTTGAGCAATCAAAACTGATACATCTATATTCTTGGGCAAAGTAAATTGCTGTCTCAGTACATCTGGTAACCAGTTCTGATCACAGTATGCATTCTGAACTGTGATCATCTCTATAACTGCTTCTACAAAAGGATTCATATGGAAAGTACTTGCAGACATTGCCAAAAACCTATCTTTCCTATATGATAGTCAAACTGACAGGTGTAAGAATGTTTATGGTTTGCTCAGGGGAAATTAGTCCTCCGAAAACCTGCAGGTTTCAAATATCATAGTGAAGCATTATGATCAAGGCCCAAATCCTATTAAAGTCAATAAAAGTCTTTCCATTGACTTCAGCGGACTCTCACTTCAGTGGTGTCAGAAACTGTGCAAGCTTTCCTTGAGAGTCAGTCCTGTTCTGCAATACCTCAGCACTTTGTTTTTCAGGTTTCTGTATAAGAGGGACAGTCCTTTGGGTCAGTGCAATAAGGAACAGGATGAGACCACCAGATTGTTCTGGGTGATTTAAGGTCTCTGGAAATGAAAAGCTATAGCCACAACCAGTTATGACATGGATATAGTAAACTAATGTCACTTGCCACTGGGAAGTTCTAAATTATACAAACAAGTCTAAAAAACTCATTGAATAAGGAAGTGGATCATTAAAACTGCCCAGGGAATACTAAGGCATCTTTGACATTTTATGGGTTTCCTAATTACTGGCCCTTGTTAGAGAGCATGCAGTCTGGCAAATTGCCTGGATTTTTGCCTAGTGAGGCAAAACTTATTAATTATGCTTAGCCAGGAAAAAATGCAGACCATTTATCGAACAGGTGAAGACACCTACGTGGAAATCTGCACCTGCAGGGACACTGAAAGAAGGATGCGTCTGTGCTTACGTTAAGAAGAGACTGACTGGGGAAGATGTATCTTAGATGGAATTAATGCACCCCTCTTTACTGAGGAGATGTGTCCATTCTGGCCTGAGCTCATAGTAGAGCATCCTGCCTGTGATCTAGCCAGTTTTTAATAGGAAATGGAGGCTGCTTGATATGGAGTTACTAAGATTCAATAAAGAATATCATCCACTCACTGTAACAGCCACTGAGGGATTCAGCATGAGCCATACATCTAAAAATGTGAAGCACAAACTCTGAGCATGAATCCCATTATACATGATGAAATGGCCTTTAAGATAAGAAGACATGATCTGGAACATTGGTGCAAACAAGGAAGTAATGGGCCCCACCCAAGCTCAGTCAAAGCTCTGGAAAGATTTGGCTTGTGAGCTAAATGGAGTTTCAATTACTATTTTACCTTTAAGAGAAGCTGAGATTCTGACTGCCAGTCCATGTGAATGGCTGCTAAGCTGCAGTGCCTTAGGAGTGTCTGGTGTGGAATTTCCAGGTCAACAAGGTATTTGAGCATCTCAATAGTCCCATTGAATTCCAAGAGGCATATTCACAGGCTTAAAGTTAGGCAAGTGCTCAAGTACCTTGTCACATCAAGGCAGAAGACACCAAGTCAGTGTGACAGACTAAGAATATCAGAGCACCAGTTAATACATATATTATTTGATGCTACAACAGTTTGTTTATTTCTTTATAGATCAGTTGTTCATATCTTTTAGTTTCTTTCTCTTATTTAGGATCCAATGTAAAATTCACTGAAATTAGGTATTTTCCACTGGCTCCAGTTGCTATGAATCAAACTCTATGTATGTGTTTAAAAAATTCTCAAAAAGAGTTGGAAAAAAACTTTAACAGGAGAATGAAGCTATTTGATGTGAAGTTATTAAGACGTGCTAAAGATGGAACCCCGCGGTGTTGTATTTTCATGAGTCACCATTTCAGAGTTGAACCAAACTGCAGAAGAGGGGGGAAGAATCACAATAATTAAGAGGCCAAGTTGGAGAGCTGTGAAAAAAATTGTAATTTCCAAGTTAATGATTTCAGAGTTCAGTGCGAGTTGTGGGTGTGTCACACATCTTTGAAAAACAGAAGGATGACGTAAATCAGCACCATGGACAGTGCACACATGAAGCACAGGAACAACTGCTGTAGATGTAACAGAGCACTGTCTCCAGAGATGGCCGTAAAGCCCCTGGAGTCACTTTTTTTTATCCTGTTCCATGGGGAGTCAGCCCATTTTTTTCATGTGCCACAACCTGATTTAACTGTTATTTAAATATGGGAGGCTGCCCTGGTCTTACTGTAATGACCCCAGATGTCGGGGAGTAATGTCTTATGGGCTAATTGCATGGCTCTGTTCTGCCCCTACACCGTGCCCCAAGCATTGCAGGTGGCATCACTCTCAGATGTACATTCTCTCATCCCCTTCTCTGGGCTTTCAGACCCCTTGGTCTCTCACTCAGCCTTTCTCTAGACTTCTGGACCCTTTGGTCCCACCCTCAGCTTCTCTCTAGGCTATTGGGTGCTCTCTGGTCCCACTCTCAGCCCCCTCTGGGCCGTGGACCCTCTTGGAATCCTCCCTTTGTTCCCACTCTCCCTGAGTCCTTGGATCTCCTGATCCCACTCCCAGTCCCTCTCTGGACTCTGGGCTCATGGATCCTCTGATCCCTTTCCCTCTATGGGCTCTTGCAAGTGCTTCACTGTTGGGGTGTGCTCCCCTAGTCTTTCCCCTCCCCGAGGTAACCTACAAGGCAGTGGGAACTGGAGTTCTCAGGTGTACCATATCATCCTTCCCTGGGGTTTGGCACCAGTGGCACTTTCTAGGGGCTGCCCCACCACAAGTTGTCCCACTCCTGGATGTCATAATCTCAGCCTCTGATGTCACATGGTCCTCCAGGGCCATGGGCTTCCAGCTCAATTCCTTGCCCCTCTTGGGAAGTAGACCTCTGGGCCCCTTGACCCTGGCTTGCTTTCACTTCTTGGGCCCTTATCCTGGCCCTTCAGTCCAGTATCCTCTGGGCCCCCTGGCTCTGATCCTACTTCAGGCCAGTGAGCTCCCCCCACCCACCCACCCCCTAGTACCATCATCAGTCTTCTTGGAGCTTTGGCCCACTTTGGCTCTGGCCCCACTTTAGGCTGGTGAGATCCCCAGTCTCAGAAGGGGTCCTCTTGGATGTTTGTTCCCCCCTTCATCCCTGGCCCTGCTTTAAGCCAGTGAGACACCCAGTCTCAGCAGTGATCCCCTCAGACCTTTGGTTTCCATTGGCCCTGGCCCCACTCACTGTAGCCCCCACTCATTGAGACCCCACAATAGGTCCCCAAACTTAGCCCCACTCTCTGCCCCCCTTGGCCCCAGTCCTCCATACTCAGCCTCTCTTGGCCCAGTCTCACACTCAGCCCTTCTCTGGGCTCTGGACCCTTCACTCATTGGGTCCTGAGAACTTCCTTCAACCCTTCCCAAACCTCAAAACTGCTGCAGACTGTCCTGTCCTTGCCAGCATTTCAGAGATGCATCTATCCTGATCTGTAGATGCTTCCTTAGCCACCTCCAAGATGTTACTTCTGGTTCAATTCAGGGCCAGGGTTTATTCCCCCACCCTCCTCCTGAGTCAGATGACTCCACAGTCAGCCCTGGCTACACCTTCAGGCTGCTTCTGAGGCATAATCCTTAATTGCCATCCTGCTGCACCTGCAGCCTGCCTCAGCCACAGGCTACCTGTTTTAAAGTAGCAGGAGCTCCAAACCTCTTGCTACAGTATATAATCATAACAGTATACATACACATTCCTCCCAAGTTTAACTGTTGTTATCAACGAAATTGTGCCTAGGACATTTTACTTGAGTTCAATCAATGCAAAGCTGAGGACAAACCCATAGATCACAATTGTTATTAGGTCATATTGTCAGCTGGAGTGTAGAGTATAGAGTGCAGCTCAGACCTAGGAATACCAATTTACACAGGGTGACAGTCTTACCTTGATCCTCCAAAAGTTTTGCCTGAGGAGGTAGCAGCATTTTCTTCCAGTTCCACTTATTCGTAAATATAAAACTTATGTTCAAAACTTTTCCTACATTTAATCTTTGAAACAACAAACAAGGGAGCGAGAATAGCTGCTGAGATGGAATCTCAGAATTTTCAGCAGGAGACCTAAACCCCATTGACCCAGTCTGTTTCTTTTTGCTTTGTTTCAACCTATGAGGGAGACCTTTTTATGATGAGAGTAGCTGTGGGCAATCTGTATTTTTATTTTTATTTACCAGTAGAAAACAAACTAAAAGAGCCTAAAACATCACCATAGGGCTCAGTTAATTGAATAAGTTGCATAAGAAGATTACACACAAGCAAGGAGAGCTTCAGGCAGGATACAAAAAGGTGATGAACAAAAATAGGTAGGTTGCTTTAAAATATCATGTTATGGAATCATAACATGCCTCTCCTTTCTGTACAGGTCTTGCATGCTGCAGTTCTTGTCAGCTGCATTAGGGCTTGGTCTGAAGCCTGTAGAGAGGGATTCTTTCCATTTGGATCAAGACCTAAACTTTTATAGCAAAGGCGCTTTCTAAAAGTGGGTCTCAGTGGAATATCTAGGATTGGGTGAGTAGGGCACCAAGGCTGAACTCTGATTTAGAGAGGCTGCTGGACTGGTGACCTCTGAGCAGCCCATGCTGTGGGGCTGCTGCAGCCACTATATAACAGACCTCTCTCCCATCTGCAACCTGAGCTTGCACTGCTACAGGAGTAGCAGCTGCTGCTAGAGTCTGGAAACCCCTGGCCATGACAGGTAAGACTACACCCATCCTCCATCCCTTTGCCCTCTTGCCCCACTCTGCCTAGGGTGCTGAAGGAGCTTGCTACACCTCTGGGTACAATTCTTAATTAGTCCAGTTCAATTTCTACCTGTTTTTCTGCTCAATACAAACAAATGTATGTTCTGCATCTTGATTCTAGAATAGGACTTGAAAGGGCAGGTGAAGGTGGGATTTTATGGTCATTAAGTTAAAGGCACCTCACAGTGCAAGACTCTTAAAGTACATTTATTTCCTTCATTTAATATGAAAAAATAATCTATTTATATGAAGTGTACATGTTGCATCATTGTCCTTCTTTACAAGCCATCAGTATTAGGTTTTGACATACAACATGCAGTGTCACCATACAACACATTTATTCCAGCATGATTAGTCTTTACACTGATATAAAACAAGCAGCAGGCAAATGACATAAATCCTACACTGGGCTAACTTCACCCAATATGGCACAGAGTAGCTCCTAAAAGAATCACGAGTAAAACCCCAGCAAAATAAGAAACACCAGTGGAGATCCCAAGTGCCCAGAGCTAAGCACAAGGTAGCTGTTTGCTGCCAACTACTACCAATTCTGTACCCCTTAGTGATAAAAAAAACAGTAATAGCAGACTACCAATTGCTACCCTGGGATAAACTGCTCATTTTTCAGCTCCAGATCTGGTGTACTTTATACCAGTATAAAAAATTGATGTAGATCCCATAGGGGAAAATATGTCATGTGTCTAGTCCTTAAGTTATATTCTAGAAGTGTGATGGGAAAAAAACTGATTCCACTGAAACTTGAGATGAAATGTATTAATTTAGCAGTATGATACTGAATTCCTTATTGACCTAAACTTGCACTCCCTGAAGTCAGTAGAAATTGACCTGGCATATAGCCAGCCAGACACAAAGCAAGGCTGTGTGTTGCTGGCCAAGGAGCAGGTAGGACCAAGACAGCCATGGGATGCCTTGATGGTAGGAATCATATGGAGCCTTCAGCCCATGTTAAACCTGCATTCTTTAGGTGAAGTCCTAAGGGGAGGGCAATGGCACTCCCAACCCTATTCATGGGTCCAGTTCAGTATGTGTTACTCCATTCTATTCTACTCTGGTTCCTATACTGTGCTCATTACCTATGGATGATGTTTAATTAGCATGGCCTCTTCTATGTTCCACTGTGCCCACTTAAGATGAGATCTGCAAAAGAACAAAATTATAAAGAACCCTGCTTGCAGTCACAAGTAACAGATTTTCAAGCACTGGGTGCTCTGGAAAATCCCATTCTGAATTATCAGTAAGAAAACTAGATTGATCTATGTAAAGGGAATTTTCCTATTTCTTAGGTAATGACCCATGTATATGGTACTGCTAATAATAATATTTTTCTCTCCAACAATATTTTAATATGACTGGGATAAAAATGTATGCCAAAAATAAGAAAGAAATCAACTGTAATTGGGTTAGTCAAAACAAAGCAGCATTAGGCTTCTTGGCTTTGAGTTTTTTTGTTAATAGAAACTATTGTCCCTCTTTGCCTTGGGAGGTGTACCAGTTATACTGTTTGTCATTTGCTGACATGTTATTGGGCATTACAAGGTTACCTTTTTATTTTATATATTTATTTATGTACAGGAAAGTGAATGAATTCAATAAATCAAACTAGGCAAAGGAAAAAAGTCATTATTTTAAATGCCTTCAATTTGAAGGACCAGTCATCACTAGATTGTATTAAAGGCATATCAAAGCACTGAAGTCCAAAAAATATTCTCTAAATTACAAAGGAATACAGCAGCCAATACTGTAAGGGCAGTAATGTTTAGTACTTTAAGCAAAGGACATGGAGACAAAATAGCTAAATTCAATTCTTGGCTTTTGTCAGTTACCTTTAATACTAATGTGGCCCACGTTAGTATAAATTCATAATCGCACAGTCATTAATGTATTTATCTCAGTGACATCCCAGGGAAGATCTGTTAGCTCCAGTTCAGAGCCATACTGCTAAGGCACAGAGACACAGGCCCAGACACTTCAAGTTACATAGGTGCCTAACTCCTATCGGAATCAATTATACAACTGGAAATTAAGCATCTCCATACTTTTAATAATCTAGACGTAAGAGAAGTAGGGAACTAAATCTAAGTTTCCAAGCTCCATGCTACCACTCTAAGCACTGCACAATCCTTCTTCCAGTTGCCCATCTTGGATCCAAGTCATCTCATCTCTTAGGCTACAGTTTACCTATGGGAAAACACTTTAACTCCTATGGAGACTGCATGGGTTGGTATTTGTCAGTACTTTACAAAATAGAAAAATGTCAAATATAGTTATTATTTAAAGAGCATTTTATATGGGCAAGGGATTTTATGCACAAAGAGGCAGATCAGATCCCTGCTCCCATAAAGTCCCATTAATTCTACCATTTTCATGTAGCAGTTCATTCTATTATTTGTATTATGGCAACACCTAAAAGCCATCACTTATAATGGAGCCCTGTTGGACTGGGAGTGATAGCTTATCTGAACAGACAAGACAGGAAAAAATGAGAGGAATAGGGTATTGTTATCTCTATTTCAAAAGCAGGCAACTATGGCACAGGGAAACAAAGTGACTTTTTCTGCAGGCCTAACAATTATGTGGAGAACTTCAGAGTCTTGGACCTGGAACCTAAATCACAAAACAGACTATCCTTTCTCCTTACAGAGGTGCCAATTCATTTATAAAAGCTTATTTGAGGAGAGTACTAGATTTCACACAACTCTTTACATCATTTTCTAATAATCCCTGTGCCCACCACTGGCAGAATTATAGACTGACACTTATATGGATCTAGATTAGAAGGAGCAATGGACAGAGAAAGGAAGAAGTCTGGAGAGAGAGGAAAGACTTCTGGAGAGTGTCTTCCCTCCACTCCCTATGGTGAAATGTTCAAGTAAGATACTGGCAGTTAAAGCTCCATCAAAGTTTCACTAGAAAACAAGAGAGTGGGATGAAAGCAAGATGTTTCAGATTAGAGAGAGACTCCAGAGTACAGAGAAAAGGGAGAGAAGGCCGGGGACTGTACTAGGAAACAGTTAAACAGATATGGAGGCTAGATGGTAAGAAAAAAAAGCAGAAGTTTCCTCAAGCCCTAAATAAATGTGCTATCATAGCACTGAGGGGTTAAGCAACTGTTTTTAGTATGTACTCGCTGCTTAAAATTGTATTGAGTGGTAGTTCTGCCCTATGGTGCTCAACCCAGAACAATAAGTTGAACAGCTTGTCTTGTATTTGCAACAGGAACTTCAGTTAAAGCCCACATGACCCTTTATGGTACTAGTTCTACACCATGAACTAAAAAATCATTGGGGTTACTTGCAGTGTGTAGTGCTGTTATAGCTATTATGTAATGCCAGCGTGAGTGAGGGAATCAGAATGAAATTGGTATTTAATTCTGAAGCTGAAAATGGCATCACAATAAAAAATGTTAATTTTGCAAGTTCTCCTTTCAGATGGCATCAGAGGGTGTAAATCAATAAAACGTTTTAGATGATCAAACTTATTAAGAGTCCTAACCATGTGTAGTGAGGATTTATCCCCTGACACAGTAAAGCATTTAAGGTGAAATTTTCCAAAGGAGCCAAGGACTTTCTTAGGGAACAGTAAAACTATGATCTGTGCCAAGTTCTTGTGATTTTAAACATCAGTTCTGGAAAAATATCAGCTCAAAAGATGTTTTTTATTTGCCAAAATTGGTTGCAGGTTATTAAGAGGGTAACAATTTTTACAATTTTACTTGTCTAATAATTTCAATTGAAGGAGTAATGATATGTCTTTTGAGTTTTGTCTCACTTAGGATTTAAAGGTGTGGTAGTAGAAAGTATTATCTTGGTAATACTAATTATTGTATTGTAAAACTTCAGCACTGATGAGGCTCTTTGTGCCTTACCCCATATGCTATGGTGACTCAGTGAAGCCCAGGGATGAGTATAAGCCTTTAGCTCTGGACCTTATAACTCTTCCTCACGTGAGTGGTCCCAAGGAAATTATTCATTGGGATTTTGAGTAGGATTTACAGGATTAGATTTTAGCCATCAAACATAAAAAGTTTGCATGGATTGTTTGTATTTGCAAAACAACGTAAACTTCCTGAATTCACAAAGTTGATCTAGAAAAGAATTGAAGTCAGACATATTGCAAGACAATATCTCCCCATATATTCTGCATGTAATCAGAAATGTTAGAGACTATAAGCATGAAATATCCTTTGGAACGAAAGCAGCCAAAATATTCTTTCTCCACAAAGTTCTGTTCCCTGCTGTGGCTGATGATTTTGATTGTTTTTCAGGTATCAGAGCTCAACCTCAGTGTAAATTTGAGTCAGACACAGCAAATTCCTCCATTTTTATAAATAAAGTTCATTAAAAAAAATCTCTTAATTTTCAAGAGCAGGCAATTCCCTACGTTACAGCTAGACAGTAACCCTGGTGTCAGCACTACTGCTTGGCAATCTGAGCAGCACACCAGTCATGTGCTTCTTTCTAAAGGACACTTGCAAAGAGGTTTTGGTTTGTTTGTTTGTTTGTTTTAATAGAGTTTCCTCTGGTCTGGAGTATTTCTACCATTTGCTTCATAATTTAATAGGCATCAATGTTCTCTTTTGCTTTATTTCTTTAGTAGCCCCCATGCATTAGGATTGTAATGTTCTTGGAGGGGAAAAAATCAATATAACGTTATAAAGTAGCACAAATGTAATAACATTATGGGATGAACAATGAGCTTTATCTTACCCAAAACTGCTGCAGAACTTTTTTTTAATATCTCCCTCCCCATCCCAATAATGTGTTTTTCTAACTCTACAATAGTCTGTCTATGTAACAAAAGTACAGCACTGGAGCAGTAATTGAGCCATTAGCTAGCTACCCTAAGAAAACTGCCAAAACTGATGTTAGCTCCCACCATGAAAAAAAAAAATCAATCTTCTAATGTGATTTTTTTATAGTCAATTATCACTAAAATTTATTTTTCAGTGCTCCCATTTAATGTATATTAGTGGCTACATTCAGGGGGGAAAAGCCAACACAGAGAAATCACAACATCCACTGCTGTTGCCCTGACTTATTGCCATCAGTTGTATTGAAGTCTCATCTAACAGATCCGAAAGGAAACATGACCATGTGGTGTTAGGCCCTGTACAAAGAGATCTTCAGATATAGTTTACTCCCAGAATAGACCAAACAGACAAGGAAAGGGGATGGAAACAAAGGCAGAAAAAGCAAAAAGGAATTTCCAAAGAGTCATATCAGTAGTAGCACTACAAACAGAAGCCAGAAGTCTTATTTCAAGCATCTTGTGCCCTATCCATTGCACCCTACTAACTTTCCTAAATTGGTTGTCAGTTCTCATATCCATAAATAAGACTCCCATATTTTAGTTTTATGATCCCAAATCTCTATTACCTTGCAACTTGCAAAGCTATTGTTCTGGGGGTAACTACTACCCCTTATTTCAGATAGCTTTAATAAACCAGTAAGTTATTTTCAAAACCAGGCATCTGAAACAATAGAGGCCACCACTCCAAACACAGATATGTGTTACCATTCAGAGCAAAGGCACATGTAATTTTTGTGTCAACCCCAAAATCTGTTTATCTTTTGTCTAATCTAGGTGCTGTTTTGGAATGAGAATAACTAATTGCAATTAAACAGGGCTGAATCAAGAGAAACAACTGATCCCCATCATCAATTCTCCTAAATAAATAATTCTCAACATCCCAAATTTAGCTAACTGCTTGGGGTGAAAATAAGTCTTAGCTCCCCTAATGATTTGCCACCTTGGTATTCTCTCACATGGTGGAGTATTCCTCTCATGTGTAGTCAATGCTTTGGTGGGGACTATTTCTCAGGACATGGCAAAAAAGATTAGTCAAAGACAGCTACTGATACAGAGTTTCTCATATCTCTTTTATATTAATTTTTAAGTGACAATACAGTTATTTGATATTAAGGCATGCAAGGATCCTTTGAAATCTACACATTTATATGATTGGTGTTTATAATAAAATAGTCTCAGCTTCCTTTTAAAATGCTTCTGAAATGACTAAGTTCCATGTTTTGGCACAATCATCCCTGAGTAATACTCAGACTTCTTTTAAGATGTAGTATTTTAAAAAGGAAAGATAAAAATCCATCCTTCACCCAGAACGTATATGATATTCAGGCCTCTAGCAACAGTGATATTAATGTTCAGACTATGTACCTACCCCTGAAAAAGTGATTTTAATGAAATGTTGGACATAATTATATGAACAGAACTCCTATAAGAATATGGTTTCTGGATTTAATTCCAAAAAGTTGCTTGGATTAATATTTTCTGTATTAAATGTAAAAAGAAATCAAGCCAAAACTGGCCATAGTTTCAATTCCTTACTATATATTACAGATGGAATTTACAAAGAGTCATAGATTCAATTGACTTTAATAAGTTTTTGATTAAGTCCTTTTTCATTATTCGCAAAAGCCACAGAGATATTTAGACATCCAGTTCCCATCAATTTACATGAGAACTGAGCATCAAGTCCATGAAAAAAAACGTTGAAAACCCTAACAGTCAGCCACAGGCAGCATAGACACACACAGGCAAGCGAGGCCCAGGCCCAAGGATCCCTGCCAAACAAGGGCCCCCAGATGCCTAGACTATTTTTTTTTTTTTAAACTTGTAGCCAAGGTCAAATTAGCCAAAACTAATTCCATATCCAAGAGTCCACAACCCTACTATGGGGGCAAACATGGCCCTACTATGGGCAAACATCTTCCACCCACACCTGGGGCCTCAGATGTTTCCAACCCTTTGACAGCCATCCTACATGCAGGCCCAAGCCCAGAAGCTTGGGTTCAAATGCCCCTGAGTTTTGCTTTCCCTTAGCCATAAGACCCTCAGAGCGAGCAAGGGAGTTTTTTTTTTCTTTTGGTAAAAATATATGTCTATATACAGTAAAAGCTCTGTCATCTGCCATCTCTCAGGAATGGGGGATGCCAGTTAATTGAGCAGCCCGAACTGACGTCCTTGCCTGTTCAGGCCACCACTTCTCCTGCCACATCCGGGGCATCACCGCCCCTCCCATGGCATCACCACCCCTCCTGCGGGCCTTGCATAGCCTGTCATGTCCCTGGGCCATGGGGGCTTGGCAACACAGGCTGCTTTGCCCTGGGCCGTGGGGGATCAGCGAAACCTTTGCCCTAGAAGCCAGCATGCCAGTTGTGGCCTTGGCTCCACCACGATCCGCTGGCTGGGAAACTGGCTCGTGGTCGGACCCAGAGCGTTGTAATTGATGGGAGTCACTCATCGTGGTGCCCTGTGACCAGTGGGGTCCCTCAAGGCTCTGTCCTGGGACCCATCCTGTTCAACATCTTCATTAATGATGTGGACATTGGAGTCAGGAGTGGACTGGCCAAGTTCGCCGATGACACCAAATTTTGGGGCAAAGCATCCACGCCAGAAGATAGGCGGGTGATCCAGGCTGACCTGGACAAGCTCAGCAAATGGGCGGATGAGAACCTGATGGTGTTTAACACCAAAAAATGCAAGATTCTCCACCTTGGGAGGAAAAACCTGCAGCATCCTTATAGGCTCGGCAGTGCTACGTTGGATAGCACTACCGAAGAAAGAGACTTGGGGGTCATCATTGACCACAAAATGAACATGAGCCTGCAATGCGATGCTGCGGCTAGTAAAGTGACCAAAACGCTGGCTTGCATCCATAGATGCTTCTCGAGCAAATCCTGGGATGTCATTCTCCCCTTGTACTCGGCCTTGGTGAGGCCACAGCTGGAGTACTGCGTCCAGTTTTGGGCTCCACAAAATTCAAAAAGGATGTGGAGAAGCTTGAGAGAGTCCAGAGGAGAGCCACGCGCATGATCAGAGGTCAGGAAAACAGATCTTATGATGATAGGCTGAGAGACATGGGACTCTTTAGCCTGGAAAAGCGCAGGCTCAGGGGTGATCTGATGGCCACCTATAAGTTTATCAAGGGTGACCACCAGGATCTGGGGGAAAGTTTGTTCACCAGAGCGCCCCAAGGGATGACGAGGTCGAACGGTCACAAACTCCTGCAAGACCGTTTCAGGCTGGACATAAGGAAGAATTTCTTTACTGTCTGAGCCCCCAAGGTCTGGAACAGTCTGCCAGCGGAGGTGGTTCAAGCACCTACACTGAACACCTTCAAGAGTAAATTGGATGCTTATTTTGCTGGGATCCTATGACCCCAGCTGACTTCCTGCCCTTTGGGCAGGGGGCTGGACTCGATGATCTCCCGAGGTCCCTTCCAGCCCTAATGTCTATGAAATCTATGAAATCTATGAAATAGAGTATGCCAGCCTGTAAGGTGCCGGTTAATGGAACTTCTACTGTATATATATAAGGTTATATTATCTACACTCCTCGTATCACATAATATCATAACTAACCTGTTACAATACCCGTATCGTAAGCAACACACACAAAACAAATAAGGGACTCCTGGCCCCTCAGACCAGGCAACCCTTCCTTTCCACCCCCACCCCACTTGCGGAGTCACATACTCAGCTCAAGTGTCCTCTCTGTCATTGTTGCTCCAGCTCCCACTGGAGGGCCCATTGCTATTGTCACTGTCGCTATCCTCAGTTCTGCTTGTTCCTTCCTCTTCTTTGCTGCCACCATCCCCCTCTCCTCTTGGGGGACATTGGATGATCCTGTGCCACGTCTTTGTGTCAAAGCAAGCAAGGAAGATTTTCCCTCTGGATGTCTGAGTTCAATGCTAGCAAGTATATAATAATTAGCCTTCAATTTTGACCCAGTTCTTATTCACTCACTGGCCAGTTATACTGGCTGACTGGTCAGCAATATAAAGCGAATAAGAAGATGTCTTATTTGTATATTTACTGGCATACTGCATAACAGAAAATACACAAAAAAGTATGCAATTAAGGTCTCTTCTTCTTTACCTTATATTGCTTACCATATCTTGTCAATGACTGAGGAAGAACTCGTTCTCACACCTCCCCTGCAGCAGCAGCATAGAAAGAGATTAATAGGCTCTTTTCCCTATTAGATCTCAACTCCTGTGGGTTGAATTCCTTGTTTTCTCCTTGTATCTCCACGTACTCACTGGGAGTACTTGGCATGATATCAATCACCTCAAGTCCCTGTCATCCTTGCAGAGGTCCTTGTGGAAAATCTGGTTCCAAATGATTTGGCAGTCTTCATTGAGGAGTGTCTTATAGTTTCATAGTTTCTAGGGTCGGAAGGGACCTGAGTAGATCATCTAGTCCGGCCCCCTGCCATGGCAGGGAAGAGTACTGGGGTCAAACGACCCCAGCAAGGTGTTCATCTAACCTCCTCTTAAAGACCGCCAGGGTAGGAGCCTGCACAACTTTGCTTGGAAGTTGGTTCCAGATCCTAGCCGCCCTGACCATGAAGTAGCGCTTCCTGATATCTAGCCTGAATCTACCCTCTGCCAGCTTGTGACCATTATTCCTGGTCACTCCTGGCAGTGCTCGGGGGAACAGGGACTTCCCCAGTGCCTGCTGATCCCCCCTGACTAGTTTGTAAAAGTCCACTAGATCCCCCCTCAGCTTCCTCTTCTGGAGGCTGATCAGGTTCAGGTCCCGTAGCCTCTCCTCATAGGGCCTGTCCTGCTGCCCCCTGATCATGTGAGTAGCCTTCCTCTGGACCCTCTCCATGTTGTCCACATCCCTCTTGAAGTGCGGCGCCCAGAACTGGACACAGTACTCCAACTGCGGCCTGACCAGTGCCGCATAGAGGGGGAGGATCACCTCCTTGGACCTGCTCGAGATGCATCTATGGATGCATGACAAGGTGCATGGTCTTCATGGTTGATAGCCTCTTTCTGTCTCTGACTGCCTTTTGCATCGTTTTGTGGTTGGACATAGTCACCAGTCTTTCCTTCCGTAGCCCATACTTGCTCTGGAACTTGTTCAGGACCCTGTACAACCATGGCTGCTCCGTGGTCCACAGTCTCCCATTGGTTGGTGCATACATTCACCCACTGTCTCAGGAGGTGACCTGCAAAAAACTTTGCTAGGCAGGCTGTTTTGGTCTCTGGTCTGATCACCAGCTTGCCCACAGCAACAGGTAGATGTCTGGCATCCCCCTGCCCCCACCCCATTTCTTTTTGTAATAGGTTCTTGCTTGCCACCATCTCCATTCAGGATCTCCAGAAGGAGACACTCATGGCTCTCCAGATTCTGCGGATGATACACTTTGTGGGAGGGAAAACCAGTGCAGTGTACAGAAGCACTAGTAGCAACACCGCTTTTATGAGTGCCATTTGCACACCCATGGAGACGTGACACCCGTGCCACATACTCAACCTCTGCTTCACCTTGACCTCCTTCTCCCAGGCCCTCCTTCCACTCAGCTCCAGGTCAAATTCCACCCCAAGGATCTTGACTCCTTATGGGGGACCAAGACCCCCGGGGATTTCAGCACCCTGAGCTTGCTAACAGCTAGGCAGGTGCTTTTGCTTGCATTGAGCTTGGCCCCCATGGCCACTTCATAAATCCATGCATGCCACAGGACTCTTTATACTGCACACTTATTCCTGCACAGGATGTTCAAATCATCTGCGTAGACCAGGACCATGGTTTGTTCCTTACTTCTCCTGGGGATCTGGACTCTATGGATCCCAGGGTCCTGCCTGATGTGCTGAGCCAGAGGTTCAGTGTCACAAATTAAGAGGATCAGGGAGCATGGGCAGCCCTGGGTGGACCCCCAAATCCATCACGATCCGCTCACTCAGGAAACGGTTTACCAGGACATCGCTAAGTACATCCAGGAACAGCGCCCTTATCCAGATGGTGATAGATAGATCCACTGCAGGATCTTGAAGAGGAACCAGTGTAGCACTGTCATAGGTTTTTTCCAGGTCCAGGTTCAGCACTGCCATCTTCTGTCCACTGTCTTGTAAAAATACAGAGCACTTCATGAATTTGCATGTCATCCTTGCACAGGGGCCATGCTAATCTTCTCTGTATCATTCTAATTTTAGTATATGTGCCCAATTTCCCCACGGAAACCTGCCAAAAAGAAGCAGAGACTATTGACTACCTCCTATCGCACTGCCCATATGCCATGGGTGTGTGGGAAAAGGTAAGCTGTCTCCTTGAAAGAGTAACAGGAGTCAGGTTGATGACAAGGAAGGTGGAGATGTACAGACATCTGACTGAGCAGCAGGGGTCCCAGACAATGTGTTTTGACCAGTTTGTGCCCTGTGTCAGGAGCGACCTGTGGCAATGCAGAAACCTCCTGTTATACAGGCACTCCAAGCTCAAGGAAACAGACTATGTTAAAATGTTTCTGTGTGAACTTCAGTTCCTACCACTGGAAATTGGTGAGTGAGGACAAAGAAGATGCAGCCAACTTCATCTGGAAAAGCAACACCTGGCACAGGTTGTTCCAAGATTCCCTGAGAGGGGAAGTGGACAGGGAGAACAAAGAGGACAGAAATGCAACTGGACCTGGAGTCAGTAAGAAGGACTACAATAGAATCAGCAGCAGAAGGATCAGCGACAGACATTGACACCAACAAGGACTGTGAATGAACTGAGTGTGTAAACCCCAGATCAGGGCTTGGGACTAAAGGACTGCAATTGGGGTAGGTGAGGGTGGAAGGTGGATGTGCAGGAGAGTGGGTGCATTTATTGTAATGGGAAGCATGGGCTTCTTAATGTGGTTTTAAGATGTGTGATGGAAAGTTTATGCTAGAGGATGTATATATATAACTCTCTCTCTGTATATAGAAACACATTTTAATAATAATTTTAAAGAAGATCCCAGCTCCTGTGGGAAGGAACTGTCCCCCACCCCACCAAGAGGGCCCCAAACACCATTAATCTGCCTCTGATAGGCAACCTCTCTATACCAAAAAAGGGCAAAAGGTAGTTGATAAGGTGTTAACAGGATTGCCATATGAAAGTTAATTAGTAGTGCAAAAAGGCTAGTTTTAAGGAAAAACAACTTCCTTCCAGTTTTGCTACTGTTCTGTATACTATCCCAATCTGTGGATAATTTGCTTGACAAAACTGTTTTCTTTTCAACCCAAAGATTGACAATTCTATTAGCCTTTTGTGTGCGTATGTGTGCTTGCAAAGGGAAGGAAGCACACTTAACAAACAAAGCACTGAATAAGCATCTTTGTGCTTAACTAGCAGAAGAAGAACGGGAGAAAAAAAATACTACAAGAAAAGCAGGGGAAGGACAGACACAGGGCTTCCATAACAGCAAAATGGTTATTTACTCAATAATGGTTTTGCAGTTCTTAAGGGAACTGTTTGAAGAATAGAAACCTTGACTTAGTGTGTTGTTGTAAATCACATAATTGGCAAAACATTCCATTAAGTGGTGTGAATTATACTGTAACTGCCTAGTAACCAAGCATTCATTCCCTCTTTACAGCACATGGACTGGCACAGCATCTTCAGTGCTTTTGTGAGAGTGACTATAATTATATATTTGTCCTTGACTCTGGTGCAGATATGAATTTGCAGTTACATAATTCTCAAACAATTACACTGAAGTTACACAAATATCATGAACCATACACTCCTCCCAGTTTCACCACAGTAAATCTGAAATAACTGTGAGGAAGTCCTTGGAATAGCTCTGGACAAAAAGTCTGCATCCAAACAAGCGTAGCCATGCAGTATGTGGCGCCACAGACATGTCTGCGGCGCCACATACCACACATTCAGCTGTTCTCCACAGCGACCCCTGCATATCCAGGGGTCAAAAAAACCTGCACAAAAAAAAAAGTGAAGCGGTGCACACTGGGGCAGCACACACCACTCAAAACTGGAGCCTGTCCAGCCAAAGCCATGCTCTGTCTGCCAGCCAGGCTCTGAGCAGCAGGATTGCCACGGCTGCAGTCCCTAGGAGGCACCCAGGACTCCAAGTAAGGCTGCCTGGGCTACCCCAGTGCCGGCCCCAGCCTCCCCTACCCCACCCAGAGTAACCTGCTGCACACCAGAGGGCGCATGGCACAGGCATTCCCCAGGGACAGCTAGTAGCAGCACAAGGTGTACCATTGCTAGTTGTCCCCAGGGAACTAAAGGTCCATGCTCATGTGAATGCACCCAAAGTCTTCAGAAAGCAGAAGTTGGTCCAGGTCTGCAATAAAAAATCCCTTTTAGTTCACTTTCCACAGAGAACAGTGACAAAGTAATTAGTGTCACTTAATGCAAAACATCACTAGTCAGTAGATTACTTCCCAGAAACCACTGTCCTTAATTGTTCAGCTTTATAAAATGAACCATCTTTAGTGGTCAAAATATGTCCTTGAAGTTGCGTTTGATATTTCCCTTTAATTCATGATTCAGGAAAGTTCTATCTCCTACACCCTCACCCTTACTCAGACCCTCCCCTCTGTCAGGGCTTGTTGCATTTGAAAACAGATCTGTCAAGGAATCAGATAGAACTACGTTACATAGAACGAAGTTTTCCCACTCCAATATCCCCTTTTTTCCATGGGTTCTTTCCCTAAGACCTAGAGGAATTGTGGAAAAATATACTAATGAACATGTTCACTAAATCTAACTTATACCTTAGTCCTATTATGTTCCTGTTGATTTTTAATCTTGTTGTAGTGAACATTTATGCAGCTGCTCATCTATGTCAGGTAGTCTTGAATTGTGAAAACCCAGATTCAAGACCTTGTCTTGTAATCCTCTCATATCCTAAGTGACTGCCCTAACCACTAAACTGCACAAGTAGTTTTGTTTTCCCCTAGGCTCTTCAGCCTAATTGAAGTACTTACAGAAAAAGGAGCAATTCCAAAAGGAGAGACAGGGGATGCATGCAGAGGGTACATACAAGTATTACATTTACATCCCCCTAACCAAGCTTATTGTGATCTAAATGGCCAGGTGAGCAAACATTTGCTGGGCTTAGTCTGCCTTAAAAATGGTGCACCCATAGATGAGAACTAACTTTAGACTGGCAGGGGTTAACACAACCTAAAATGGGTTAACCTGACCTACCCAATGCTTGCACACATTCCCAGCACAACCCTGGGGCTAGGGAAGCCCAGCCACTCTCCATAGCCCTGGAAAAGTGTTGCATTTGCTCCCTGACTCACACCACACAATCTTTACCATCACCTCCCAAAAAAATTCTCCCTCCCTTTCCCCCTTCCCAAACAGGAAGCCCCCTCCCTCCCCCCCAACCCCATGGACCTGCCAAGCCCTGTGTGGACCCACCAAAGCCCCGCTCTCCAACTTTACTTGCCTCCAGTTGCCTGTGCCTTCCCCTGGCAAGCAGCAACCTGACTAAAGCCACCTGAACCTGAGTCAGGTCCTATAAAAAGTTGTTCACACCCTGAGAGACTCATCCTAAAAATGACCTGGTAGCTGGAGCACTCGCCAGAAGTAGAAAATCCAAGTTCCAGTCTCTGGTCTGAATTGGCCAGAATAGAGATTTCTATGAGTACCTTAATCAGTGGATTATTCTTGGGTTTTTGTTTTTTGTTGTTTTTTTGGGGGGGGGGGTGTTGTTTGTTTTTGTCAAGAATTTCTACATTTCTCAATTTTGTCCCAATGCAGAATGTTTGGGAAATTTTAACAGAGCGGAGCAAGATTTTCCTTCTCAGTTCCAATATACAGTAATAAAGTATACACAAATGCCCTTAATCTGTACAGGAGGCCTGATTATGGATATTTTGTAAAAATTAATTGACCCAAACATGTGAAGAAAAATGTTTCATTAATCAATTCGGAGTAATGAACCACAGCCTGATCCAAAACTCAATGAGGTCAACGGAAGTCCAGCTCCAAATTTGTAGAAATATTGTCAGTTGGCAGCCAAGTTATAAAAAGCGAAAAAAAAGGGCAAAAAATCCAACAATGAAAGAGTTTGAAACCAATAGATCAACCAGCCACCCCAACTGAATATCAAACACCATGCATCACTGATTTATATCTCCAGGGCCATTCTACATTTGTATCAAAGGCAAAGCTATAACATGACTCAAGTCATTTCACCAAAGATAAATCTCTCTATTCTTGGTTCTTATGCAAGCTATTAAAGTCATTGTATTTGCAAGTATATTTGTCTGAAACTACCTTAGGAAGCAGAGAGAGGGAGAGACAGAGAGGGAGACAGTCACTGATCCAAAGCTTTTTCTTTTGGAAACATCAGAAGCTTTCAAGCCTAAGAGCACAACGCTGGGCCCACTAGGAAGAATGTAATATGTTATGTAAATAAGATGTCTCACAAAGGCAGGGTTCATTATTTTATACTGTGTCCCTCTCTCCAATTTTTTTCCACAATAAACAGCGGAGAGGATCAATAAGATAATGAAAAAGATTGATTCTTTTAAACCCAGTAAATAGCAGGGGGAAGCTAACTTAATACTGTTTACATGGGTATGCCCTTAAAAAGCATGGGGTTAATGCCTTCTTTAGGCTGAACCAGAGTGCTCTTCCAAAGTCCTTTTAAACATTGCTGATGTAATCACTGGTGTCTGGAGGGCAGCGGGAGAAGTAAAGCCACCATAACGGCTTCCACACCATGACTGACCAAATGCGTTACCTCACACTGAAGGGTTCATTTCATCTTGATAAGTTTACAAACCCTTCTGCTTCCCTGCTCTCCTCCACAATGCTAGTGACAAAAGACTTGCTTCTCTAACGTAGAATTTCCCCATATAAAACTGGAATCAGGTGACAGTTCAAAGGATGGGCTGATAAGTCTAGCAATGCCTGGAGGCAAAAGTAAGCCAGGCCCTTGGGCCAGGATATGATACCGAAGTATAGATTCCTTACAGCCTTTATTCCAGGATAGAGGCAAATCCAATCCTTCTCCACCTCCTATGAATCCCATCTGTAATCTATCCTCACCGGCATTGTCCACACAAACGTTGTAGGGGCCAAAAATGAGATGCTCGCTGTGGCATATTACAAGGGAAGCAGAAGTTTCCCTGCATGGCTGATCCCTCAACACACACACACCATTCTGCCACATTTCAAGGCATAAATGGCATTGGCAGTTTTGTATAAGCCTCCATTTGGGACAAGATCTTTCTATTTGTCACAGAATTAATGAGCCTCTGGGAAATTCAAAAACACAGCAAAATAAGAGCTAGTATTTCACTCATGACCTAATAGGACAGAAGAGCACCTGTGCAATTGAAAACTGTTTCCAGTTTTGTTCTAAATGTCTCTGGCAGCACAACACACCCCAAAGCCATTTGATGCCACTAGCAATAATGTAAAATCAGAAACAACCTTTCTTGTATCTGTGAAGTTACTCCAGCATAAACCCTGTCTACATGAGATCACAGTTATGCCTTTAGATTCTTATTTGCATAATTGTCTGATACCCACAACTATTGCTTTAATGAAAGGAGACCACATGTGCCCTGCATTCATGAAAATCAGTCCCTTAGTGTTACTCTAGAAAATATTACATCAGAGAAATCCTTGAGCCACAAGCTGTAAGCCAATGCTGATGCATTTTCTCCTAAGGCTAATGTGTCTACTCAGCTTCTAAACTGAATTTTCAACCAGCTTTCATTATGCTGTACAGCAGTGGTTCTCAACCTTTCTGACCCTGCTGCTCATTGTAACAACTACAAAATGCACCACATCCAGAACTGAAAGTAGCACAGACAGCCCTGGAAATAGTATTGCATACCTGCACTCATTGGCACTATATGAGGGCAAGGAAGCACTGTGAAGAGTTACATAAGTTAGCTATGCATGTACAAACTCTTGAACTGGAACTGGCACAAACAAATTATCATGCCATTAGGCCTGGGCTAATTAGCTATGCCACTCAACTGAGCTCATCAGCTCTCCCACAGTGGCATATTAATGCTTTCTGTTATGGAAGCAATGCATGTATGTCTGGCTTAGGTATTTGTCCCTGGCTCTGCTTAGTAATGTGGGAATGCTCAGGGGACACAAGTCAGCCAAATCCCTCCCCCTGTCCATACCGTTTCCTGTATCTGCATCTCTGTGGACCATAAACCACTGATTAAAAAACATATTCTACTGCGGCAAAACACTAAAAACTATCCAACTGGTCTCATATCATAGACAACCTGCTGGTTCAAAGAGCTTTAGAGGAACATGAAGAGCTTTTCTTGGAGACAATATCATCAGCTCACACTACCATGTATACAGACTCGCACAAAGAAAACAAGAAATGCAAAGATCTATGAATGCTTATCTCTCTAGGCAGCAATCCTGAACCAGCTGGGCACTGGCATGGTTTGGAATTTGCACAATATTTATTTCAAGTCCTGGATATTATTTGAAATGCACATTTGAACAGAAACAATGACATCTTATGATTCCCAGGTCATTACAAAATTAGAGCATATTAGCATGTGGAACAATATAGCAAAAAAACAGACTGGTTCAAAAGGATGTTAACCCTTAAAATGAATATACTGACAACTGGGAACTATAATAAGTCTAGTATAACATACAGTGGGCATGTCTACACAAGACACCACATCACCACAGTGATGAGCTATAGTGATGTAGCTCATCATGTAGTATGAATTTTTGCTTTATTTATTATGTTTAAATGATAATAGTTTTGAATTGATAAACCTCTATGATTGTATGAACAACTAAAACTCCACTTTGTGCTTGTTCCCTCCTTGGCATGAGTAGATGAACTTCATATGCCCTGGGTACATGAGTGTATGTGTGAAAGAATGGTAACTATTTGCATGAAAACAGAAGAAGATGTAACTGATTGTATAAGCAACAAGGTCCTGATGTATAAGTTGCCAGACAGTAAACTAATTAAGCTAATTAATGGATGGCTGAAGAACTTGTCTGCAATCAAGTTTGAAGAAGATAGTGAGAAGAAGGAATTCTGCATATCTTGCCTGCCATTTGAACTACACAATGCTTCAAGGACATAATCCTTCAAGGCAAAGATACCAACTACACAGTGACTGGAATGACCTCACTGAAGATACACTAGAATGACCTAAAGACTGAGCATGGAAAAACCCCAATGCTGAACAAAGACTTGAAATCCCTATATAAGTGGGATGCAGACAAGCCAAGATAGAGAATCCACTCACTGCAACCTCATGAAGCACAGGTATGCATGCCTATATACCCCCGCTCATTTCCTCAACAAGCCTGGACCTGGCCATCCAGCGCTAATATTGAGTAACATCTGCTGGTAGCTATAACACCTTACTGGAGTGGTTTTGTCTGTATGTCTGTCTATTTCTGTTTGTATGTATGCTTCTGTATGTCTGTTTGTATGACTGGTGTGTCCAACCTTATATATCTACTTCATGTAACCAATAAACACGGCATTTTGCCTTCTTCCCCTTTTAAGGTCTCACTCTTCATTTGAGCTATTGGAAATTTTAAGTAACAACCACTATGGGGACATAGCATTGGTGGGCATGAACTCTGACACCAGTGCTACTGCCCAGTAGCAATGCTACTGCCCAGTAACGTCGGAAATGACCCGTGCAGTGCAGGGATTGTGCAGTAATAACTGCACAGTCCAGCACATGTGTACACATACCCAGTTTAATGGGTAGCACAGACCTGATGCAACATGTAAAACCTATCTTTATCTATCTATATAGGCATAGATATATAATGGAGTGTATCAACCACACACATGACTCACAACCCAGTTCTGGCTCTCCAATGCAGAGAAGCAAGGCCTGAAACATGGATTTGGGAGTAAATGGGGATACTGTGAAGAACCCACAAACCTGCACACAGTAAAGGAAAACAGGCTATTACCAGGCTGGAGCTGTGCTAGATACAGACAAGTGGAACATACACTACACTGGGAGCATCTACACATTCATTAATGCACAGTAGTTACTGCACATTTAGTTTAGTACTTGCTTAATGGAGTGCAAACTAAATGTGCAGTAACTACAGTTACTGTGCACTAGCACTGGTACATGGGCTCTTTTGCTACACTTATTGCACAGTAGCCTGACAACACTATGCAGTAGCATATTAGCACGGTTTTTTACTGGCACACTACTGCGCAGTGTTATTAGGCTACTGCTCAGTAGGTGTCTTGTGTAGATGTGCCCACTGTGTATTATTTGTTCCCTTCTCATGATTGGCTCATTTAGGAAGATAAGAGTTTATAGCACCTATCAGCTAGTGAATGTTTTGCTTTTCTCATCCTCTGTTTCATGGTGGGAAGTTAGCAGAAGCTGAGCCTATGTTCACAGGTCCTCTGTGCTACAGACTTTTTCTTTAGCATTGTGTTTGGGACCAGAATTCCACCAATAAGAGGCTGTCATAGATCAGGCACGGTGAATTTTTCCCTCTGAGCTTGCAGCTGGGATGTTAAATCTAAACACAACAGGCATTGCAACATATGTTAAAAAGGCAAGAAAAAAAACTAATCAAAAGCAGTGACTAGCTCAAAGGCATTTATAACATCACCTTCCATTTTTCACTGTCTCATAAAAAAGATAATAGACAGTGTTACAAAGTTTGACCAGCATAATGCTAGGCTTTAAAAGATTTTGATAGTGAGGCAAGACTGGAGAGAAAATGGCTTGGGTTGCCTAAAAATATTATTCAAAACAGCAAGAGAGTTATGGAGATGTACACTGGTAATTTACTTGAGTTTTACAAGTGGTAAGGGGAAAAAATCTGAGGAAGGCAACTAATTCAGGTAATGAAAATTTCAGCCTGAGATTATGGGACAAAAATTCTAGCACTTAATTTTGTAATCACTGTCTCAATTTTTTCTGCAGGACTGAGACTTGGCAGACCCAGGTTCTATGCTCAGATTCCCTTCTGAATGGTTGAGTGACCTTAGACTGTCACATTATCACCCTGCATCTCAGTTTTCCTCTTTATAAAATGGCATTCTTGATACTGATAAGGTGCTTTTGGTGTGTTATGGTAGCACTATGGAGCCCAAATTGAAGAAAGACCCCACCCGGTGCTCAGTGTTGTAAATACGCACAGTGAGGGTGCATCCATCTGTGATGTTTACGGCAGAGTTGACTAATTTGCTCCACAGTAAACATCTTGGTGTCTATACGTGCAGGGCTATTAGACTAGAGTAAACTAATTATTTTTAGTCTGCAACAGTGCATATGTAGACATTGACATGGTTGACCGGGACAGGAAAGTGATTCAATGTGTGGGCTGCCTGCTGGCTAGCCACACAGTGGAGCAGTGTTGTGCCCCAACCAGCTCCTCTGTAGCATGATCAACTGGGTCGGAGCATCCCCAGGCTGGCAGGCTTACCCCGTGGTCCTCTGTCAGCTGGAGCTGCTTTGACCTGGCTTCAATGTGCTGCAGCCCCAAGCACATGTTCAAAAGGTGTGCCTGGGAGCAATAAACTCCAGTGAAGTAAGTGCCTGAGTTTATTGCTCCACATTAAGTGCACATGTAGATGCACCCTGAGAGTAGGTTCTGCTCACAGTAGCTTATAATCTAAAAATAAATGACAGAAAGAGGGTGGGAAAGTGTTTTATACATGGAGAATGATGGTTCACAATGATTACATAATTTGCTAAGTGACAGAGAGCATGCAAAACTGGGAGCACAGCCTTGATTTTCTTCATCCAACCTAGTGCCTTAGCCACAAAAATATCTTTATTTTCTATGTATTTTTTTTCACACACACAGTTAATAAATTCTACAAAGTTTCCAAATAGTATAAAATACTCCTGAGAGTGCTATTACTGAGAAATAACCACACTTCTTGGGTGCTGGAAGCACAAGACATTTGGCGCTATGCCTGCTACATATCTAAAGAGAGCAGTACTCATAATAACCACACACTTTGGAATGTTTTATTTCTCACATGGTTACCACATATCACTTCTGTTATGCTTTCTTGTCAGGGTACAGTAAATAAAGACAAAAGGACTAAACTCATCCTTGGCATACTTCCATTGAAGCGAAATAAGCAACACTGGGAATGAATCTGGATCCAAAGGGAATTGGGAACCTAACTTTTTTAAAGTCCTGTTAGTCCAGAATTGTCCTGTAAGTCCAGAATTGGGACCGAACTTTTTGAAAGTCCTGTTAACAGCTTAGAGTTAGCTTGGATTCTCATCCTGTTCCTGTCAAAGTGAACTTCAGTTCCTATTACATAAAGTTCCAAGCCTGTCTTCTGTGAAGACCATTTAATGGGGGGAAAGAAATAAAGATCAATGATCTGGTTTTCCATTCAATCCCATGAATCAAGAATAACTCCACTGAAGCCTTTGGAATCACACACGTGCAAATCTAGTGTTTGTAATAAGAAGAGTTGGTCTACGTAAGAGAGTTCAAGGGGGAAGTTATCAAAAGTAATTTATGATACATAACTTAATGAAAACTTGTCTTCTTAGTCAGACATCTGTACCAGAGAACTGTAGTGAATTTTAGTTTTACAGGTGAGGAAAAGTATGCTTTGCAGGATTGCAGGCTTATGCCACAATGCTGCTAAGCAAGCTTATGAAATTATTTTTCTGGAAAACATTTGAGGCAAGGCAAGACCCTAGCCTTTGTGCTCAATGGTTGCACAAAAGTAATTCATACATAATTGTTTGGGTTCCTCTTTGCTAACCTAGGCAGCAACTTTTACCAAAAGTCTAAGGTAAAAACCTGTTTGCCAAAGTGGACAGCTATCAGAAAAGTCTGCTGTTTGCTAACATAGGGTGCATCCCCACATGCAGGGGCATACATTGGCTGCAGCAAAAATAGGAGCAGCCCAAATTTGTGCCACTGCTTTTTGCCACTGCACACACCCCTGAAAATAGGGTTTGCTACAAGGCAAAATGCCCTGTTGCTCCACTCCTCCCAGCATGCTAATGAACTGAAGGACACTTAAAGCAATGGAGATGCTCTGGCCAACAGCCAGAATGTCTCCCTGGAGGATCCAGTCTCCAGTTGCTCCTAAAGTACGTGCTGTGCTGCTGCTGCTTTTTTTTTTTTTTTAAATACCAGATGTTCCTGGTATCAAATTGTGGATGCATGTTGCAAATTTGCAGCATGGTGAACAGTTGCACATGTGCTATATGCAGTCTGCAGTCAGGGGTGACTGGTGCCTCCTGAGACTGTGGGGGGCACAATTTGTGGGCAGGTCTGGGGTGGGCCAAAAGCCCCGTATCCACTCCTGTATTCCTAAGCTATGGCTTAGTGCCCCTCGCCCCCACCCCACCCCACCCCACCCCACCACCAACCTACATGGTAAAAAAACTGCCCGGTCCTGAGCAGTGCAGAGTCAAGGTCCAATCTTGGGCGGGGGCATATGCCCCCCATGCCCTTCCTACCAGTCGCCTCTGTCTGCAGCACCTCAAACAGCTTTGAGGCACTGCAAACTACATGTGCATATTCATTTGAATGTGCCCATAGAGTGACTTGATGACATTTTATTTGGTGAGTAGAAAATAAGAAGGGAAGAAATCTTATTTCCCTTGTCAGAGAATCCCGCCAGAGAGGTTTTTTTATTTTTTAAGATTTGCTTTTGCTAGGGCCTTATCCAAAATCTACTGATGTCAATGGCAGGATTTTCATTATTTCAAAGGATGTTCGGTGAAATTTACACTGAACAAGGGACAAATTCACAACTGTTCAGCTACAGCCTCAACAGACTGCTAACGTTGAGGTACTGTATTTTGTTATTAGCTTGGGATACAATAGAGCAGAGTAGGGAACAGAATTCATTCCAACCATGACAGCCAGGTTGCTGAATTGAGCCCATATTGCTTGCATTCAGAAATAATGCATGGTGTAGCTAGGTAGATATCTTACTTTTCTGTAGGTATTTTAAGGAATTTTCTATCCCATAGTATTAGAACTGCTTTAGTGCTTTCAGACATAGTGCCTGCAATTAATTTTAACAGCTGCAAAAAAACAAACAAAACCTGTGCTCATCTCTTGACATTTGAAGTTGTTTGTTCCCTTCCAAACTCAGTAGCAACTGTAGTTATTAGTTTAATCACATCAGTAAAATATGGATTAGGTGAGCTCCCATAAAGCTATAGTTGCTGAATAAGTCTCATGAACTTACCAGGGCCTGGCTCTGGGTTGAATCATAAGCTCCAGGCCAAATGTGCTTTGAGACTAAATTGTTGGAGAATGAATTTAGTATTATTTCATCCTTTAAAGGAGATTAACTTCACAGAAAACTCATTCTCAAGTTTGAATTTCACTTGACTGTTCAATCAACCTTAAATACAGAGCTTATGAGATTTCCTTTTTGCTTAACAAAAAAGGGAAAAAAAGATTTCATTTTTACCCATCTCAAAACTCAGGCAATTAATTTCCCTACGTTACTCCGTATGCTCTCATTAGCATATTATTAAAAGAAGTAGCAGTATTGTTTTAATCCAATATATTGCTTTTCACTCATACATTTGTTTCCTGGATGTTGATTCTTGACTCAAGGATTACCTCTGCTTCTGCCACTGATTTACTGTGCAACTTTCATTTAAAGCTCTCTGAACCTTATTTTGCTATCTATGACACAGGGACATTACAATTTCCCCTACAAAAAGTATTTGTGAAGGTCAGGTTGCATTTCGATGAAGACTTATGTATGGGTCAGGTCCACCAGTCATATACATAACTGTGTGGTTCTGCTGTGGTAATGGGATTCCAAGTTGGATGCTTATAGTTATACAGGTGCTTCGATGTGTTGTCAGACTAGGTTTAATCAATGTAAGATATTATGGTGAAATTGATGTAAAATATGGAGAAAACAAGTCATCACTCCATCTTTAGTCAACAAAACATGTAAATATGCACTTAATATTTTAGTGAACCAGGGCCTTAATTCTAAATGTTCTCCATTTCCAAAAAAAACACAGGAAATTTATTTCATATAGTTCTTCATAATATATGTTATTAATAATAACTAACATATTATATATTTATTAAAGGTGCACCTATACTTCAGTTTAATATTGGATTGGTACCAATATAAAAAATTAGCTGTATTGGAAATTGGCCTGAGTTAGCTGATAAATTGGCCGATAAATGCCTCTCTGTCCATGCAGCCACAGCACAACATGCAGGCAGCAAAGAACAGAACGCAGCAGCATGCAGCTGGCAAGTCTGTTGTGGTGGAAGGGGAGGGGGGAGCAGCAGTGGCATGGGGAGGGGTGCTACAGAG
>JAVSML010001052.1:314049-426126 GCA_038503035.1 Crocodylus rhombifer
CACCCGCATAATTTACAGAATCCATTTACAGGAAACATTCAAGTATATGTCTATACCCAAATGACTGATTTAAGCTTATTTGTGTTGAGAACTATGAATCAATACTGCACAGCTCTTGCCAATATAAATAGATTTGCTCTTAAAAACAATCTTTAGCTGTAAAATCCAAGTTTGACTACTGTCACCAAGCCCTGCTTTTCAGTGACATTTAGCTCCGTGCCTAAGACCACACTGGTACCAAGCAGTTTCTAGGATCCTACGATACCTTTGCTCTTCACAATCTGATTTTCTGTTGGTGCACAAACAATTTATTCTATACCCCCAAGCCTTGTCTGAGGTCAAAATTAAGTTTCCTTCTGTCCAAGGTGCCCAATACCAGGTGTCTACAATCAAAACTCCAATTTCAGTCATCTTAAGTAAACGCTGAGTTTATGTGGCAAGGGGTAGAAAGTAAAGAGAAAAATCCTGAAGTAAAAGTTAAGCAAAATACAGACACTATAGTTTAATTATTGTAAAATGTACAGAGTATATGCTTAGTTATTTGGTTGGCTTACTTAGGTGCCCTGTTCCTAAGGAGTGGAGAAGGGTAGCTGTCAATCTCCAGGGCAGCTCAGGTGCTGGTTGCTGGGGCAACCAGGCTGGTCACGTGACCAGAAGGGGGCGGGGCCGGGCCTTTATAAACAGCCCATGCTGGAGCCTAGGGAGCAGTTCCCGTCTGGCAGCCTGAGGTGCAGGAGTGCTGAGCAGAGCGGAGACAAGCGGTGTGGCCTGAGCACACAAGGGGCTGCACCATAGTAAGGGTGGAGAGAACCCTGATTGGTAGACCTTTGCAAGAGAGCCAGGTGGGCCTAGAACCTATGTTACAGCCAGGAGGCTTATCGTTGTGTTATAGCCGCTTGGCTTATGGTTCTGTTTAGTTCTTTGTGGAGGACCGGGTGAGGCTGTAGGGGTGCAAGGAGGCCTCACGGGGGCTCCCCAGTAGCTCGGGGGTTCCTGGTGCCCAGTAAGGGCACAGCGACTGGTGCCACAAGCTGGCTCGGCAGCACAGCAATTGGCGCCACAGCTGGCACGGTGGGTGAGCGCCAGAGAGGCACGGTGTGCAGGGTGTTGAGACCCCAGCCAGAGGGTGGTATTTTGCCCAGTAGGGTGTACAACCCAGGAAAGGGGTCTGGGGCCAGGTAAGGCTGAGGCCACCTGAGCCCCATGGTGAGAAGCCCCAGTGCGGGCAGGAAAGCGCAAGAAGTGCGGGGCAGGCCCCAGAGAGGGTGAGTACCATGGGAAGCGCGGAGCCTGGGCCTGGATGCGGGGGTGACCGCACAATGTACGAGAGGCAGTCCCCGGGGGGTGGGTGCTGCCTGGGCGGGGAAAGCCCCAGAGGGGGGCAGGCCTAGTGAGAAGACCCAGAAGGGGGCAAATTTATTTAGAAGCCCAGTGAGGACAAGGAGCGCATGAGTGCAGGGAGACTGGCCCCAGTCGGGCATGGTCTTTGAGAAAGAGAAGCCCCAGGAGGGGCACGTAGATTGAGCGGACCCCGGTGGGGGGGGGAGCGGATATAATTAATAGGCCTGAGAGGGCTAGTGAATAGAGGGGCGTTGGTTGTGTGACAAACCCAGAGGCACCGGTAAAGGGGCATTGGTTGTGTGACAAGCCCAGAGGTGCCGGTAGAGGGGTGTCGGTTGTGTGACAAGCTCAGGAGCGCCAGGCAGGGCGCAGGAAGGATACTGACCAGATAGCATCCGGTACAGCTGTGAGGCTTGGGGTGTGCTAAAGGGGAGGTAGGAAGCACGCATAGCCCTTAAGGCTGGGGTGCACCAAGTCATCCCATATGGAATGGGGGAACAGAGTAAGCAAGGTACCGTGGACAAGGGAATCGAAGGCAGCCTCCCATATAGAACCAGATATCATCAAAGACGTGGCAGGAAAGAGAGAGGGTGCTGGAATACGTACTTGACACAGTAGGGGTGCTAGAGGGATCATGGCCGCTCCTAGGCCCACGCTGTGACACTTACATACCAGGAATTTCTTTTTTTAATGTCAGTGCTTAACCCAGATTGCCTTTTTATGTCTCCAGTCTTCCTCACTGGAAATGCCATACATTATGTCTTAGCAACATGGAACACCTCTTTTCTTCTTCCTATATAGCCCTGTAAGAGAGGTTATATGTATGTTGGGTGTAGTGGGACCGAGGCCAAAAGGTAACACCAGAATGGGGTCTAGGAGCTGCACTCTTTGGGTACTTAGTCACCTTATTTATATCCTTCCTGCCATGACTTGCTGTTAGTGAAAAAGATACCAGGAGGTGGTACACCTGACTGTAATGAGGAACATGGAGCTAGGTGCAGGTCTCAGTGTTCTCTGGGGCTCCGCCTCCCCTACAACCCACCCCTTTCCACTCAGGTGTTCCTGTGATCAGGCTAGGTGCCTGGTCCCCTAGGCACCTGCCTTCATGTGATAGGAGAAAAATCCAATGTGGGGGGGGGGGGGGGGGAGAAGCAGGACAATCTAGGATCAAGTCCCTACTATATTGACCCAGCCAGAAGGCATCAGAATCTCAGCATGGTTTGCTAACTCCACTCTGGATGCTCTCTGAAATTAAATAGAATGAGGAAAACAGAAATGGATGCAGAAACTAGAGACAGCAAAGCCCAGAGAGAAAGATCTATAAATTTAAGTTGCTTTATTGCTTCTGAAGTAACTTGACTGCTATAGGGTGGTGGGTTTTGAATCTCAAGGCTGTGATTTTGAGGGATCTCAAAAGGAGTTAGGAACTCAATTTCTATTGTGGGGGTGGGAGGGAAATCAATAGCAGCTGAGGATTTAGCCCCTTGGGTCCAATGAATATCTTATCATCAACTCATAATCCAAAGATGCTGGAGCTCCACTTCACTCTTTCAGGCCAGTTTCAATCCATTCTCAATCCCTCATTCTTAGATTTTGAAAAATGAGACATTCCCTCACCTCCTGCTGTATCCCCAAGTTTTCCTAAGGTCTTCTCCTCGAGTATGTTCTGTGGGTATCCATGGATTTATTAACAACCAAAAAAACAACACTTTGTTTCATTTTATTCATGTTAGCCTAGCAGAGCCTAATCATCTCCAACAGAGGAACTGAGTTCTTTGCTACACCCAAAGCAGCATTGTTAGTTGCACCCTAAATGTGGAATCTTTATTAGCAACAGCAATGCATGAGATTGAAATAACATGGACTGCCTTGGTTTCATCCTTTGGTAAACAGGCAAAGGATGAAGGGCAGTTAAAAAATCTTTTAATTTGTAAACTGGGCAAATGTGATCTGGAAGTCATTGAGATACAAAAATACAAAGCCCACAGTGCTGTTTTAACTGATCCTCTGTTCAGAGGATAACCACAGCTTAAAGAAAGATGCAACTCAGTAGAAATATGAGGCAATAAGGTAAAGAGGACAAGAGATTAGTCACTTTGAGCAAAAGTAACAAGACAAAAAGTAACATGCTAAAGAAAGTGAAGGATATATTTACCAAGGTTTATTAAAGGGTAAAATATATATAGTAAGGATGATCAAATAGTAAAGTGGTCTAACTGATAGCATAATAATTAGATGGGTTTGAGGAAATACTGGACATGATTATGAAAACAAAATGATGCAGAAATTCATTCTCTGGGGCTAAATGAAGTGGACACGGTGACCTGAGGTATGTTTTTCAAGTCTTATAATCTATATGATCCCAAAGTTAAATATTTTCCATTCATTTTTTTTTCTCTCTTCCTCCATTATTGTTACAGTCACAATCTGGGCTCTACCCAATGAGTTACAAATTCACCATCACCTTAAGGACTTAGACTGCTTTTAAAAAATTAAACCAGGTAGCTGAAATAATAAAAAAGTAATACTCTAATGTAGCATCATATTTCATCACCGTAGAGTATGATCCAAACCCTACTAATGTCAACTGAAAGACTCATGTTGAATTTACAGGGTTTGGGATCATTTCTGAGTTCAAAAGTAATGTGAGAAAGGCCTTGAAATACATGCCAGAGGGTTATATTCTGCTTTATATATTCATGTGAAAATACTCAAGTGTCAGGGGTGGATTTGGGGGGGTGGAGGAGGAGGGTATGAAGGAGGTGCAGTGGTGTAGCTGCATTCCCTTTGATTCCTACTCTATCCAAATTTTAAAACTTTAAAGCCTGGGAGGGTCAGCAACATTGCTATTCAGGCAGTGCCAAGAGAGTCATTGACTTCATGGCTCATTAGCATCGCCCTGATTCCTGCTGATCTCTCTCCATTCCAGAAGTGTTAACAACCCTCTATTCCTTTTAACCCTATTCATGTTCCACTATTCAGACTATTTTTTCTTCTGCAATTTTTCTGTCTCTCCTCTATTTCATAGCTATACCTAAAAACCTTAACTCAGGTATGCTAATAGTAACTCAGGTTTAAAAATGACTAACAATGACATATTGGAGGCCTTGTCAAAACACTCAAGAAGGCTAGGTTTTGTTTTATGAACCTGAATAAAGATGTACATTTAACTATATATACACAATATCTTTTGTTTTTCCTAAGTTATATTTTTAAACCTAGTGGATGTTTCAATAATTATATTTGTTTCTGCTTTGATCTTCAACTGAATGATATAGTGCTAATCCACTAGCATATTAATGAAGCCTCTCAAGTCTCTTTGATTGGAGAAAAATGTGTTGTGCTTTGTGTGATAATGTGCCACGCTACCTGCACCCCCCTTTTCAAAATCCAAGATTTGCCCATGCCTACTGTATTCACTTTGGGGTCAGATTTAAACATAAGCACATAATTAGAAATCTGCCTACAGAATTCATGCTAGAAGTAACATGGGATAGGCAAGTATACACTAAGAAATCAAAACGGGACTTCCTAAAATTGGAATTCACTCCATGTCTATACCAGGTAGTAGTCTGGCCACAGCAGCACAGAGCATAACATGAGCTACAAAACCCATGTGAGAACCAAGGTAAATAAGCCTGCACTGAGCTGCCATGGCTTGATTGCTATGAATAGCTGAGCAAACTGGTTTAATTCTGCCTTGGCTGTGTCTACATTACATTGGAAAGCCTACTGTGACTGCAAGGTCAAAAGCATTCTCAGAGGCAGATTCAAAAAGAAAAATCATATACAACAGATCACACAATGGATCAGTGAAAAGGTGAATCACTAGGAATGAAAGCAAAGCAGAGGCACTAAATACAAAGGCAGAAATTTTAACAATAAGCAATAATTTCCTCATGATAAAGCTGAAAGGTAAAGATGCAGGATGTGGGCCCAATTCTGATACCACTGTAGAAAGGAGAATTTTATACCATGACTAGCCTTGGAGTAAAACATTAAGTAGCAAGACAGTGGCCACATCTACACATGCGCTTGAGTAGACTAATTAGCTGCAAAATAAACTTACACCACTGATATGTGCAACACTATTGGGCCTTAGTAAACTGCTTAACACTGCCATAAGATAGTACTGTTAGGAACAGTACTATCTTACTGCATGGTAATTAACTGTAATTAAACACACATGTAGACAGTGACCATGGGTAAATATCACTTAGTTAGCCCAGCCAGAAGGGGGCCAGACTCCTGCCTGCTGCCTAGTCACATGGCTCTGCACTTTGAGCACCCTTGTGCCCAAGCCAGCCCCTCCACTGCCAGATGCCACCACCGACAGTGGTGGGGCAGAACAGGACAAGAGCTCTGGCATAAACTGCTCTGCTCAAATTGCTACTGTCCTGGGCACATGTGTAAACACTGTGGCCAGGGGTAGTTTACTCCAGCTCAAACTGCTCTGAGTTTATTGCCTCAAATTAATTAATTATTGCACATGTAGATACACCCACTGACCATGTCCACACAAGAGTGGACATTTATTTCCCCATGGACAACTAGCAGTGGGACACCTTGTGCTGCTGCTAATAGTCCCCAGGGAATGCTTGTGCCATGTGCTCTCTGGTACATGGCAAGTTACCCTGGGTGGGTAGAAGAGGCTGTCTGGGGGCTCTCTCAGGCTGCAGCAGTGGTAATCCTACCACTTGGAGGCTCCAGTATGGTAGGTCATGAATTGTCCCTGCGTGCACAGCCCCAGGGTTTTGTTGTTGTTTTTAAACAGGATTTTTTAACCCAGGATCTATGGAGTCAAAAAAGTCCCCCGCAATGCTACTTTGCAGTGCAGGGAACACCTGAGTGTGCAGTGAGTGTCACTGCAGATGTGGCCTTAGAGTCTGAACAATCATTCAGATCCATCTGCAGCACCACATACTGCAGTGATCTCCAAAGTGGGATGCACGCACCCCAGGGGGTACGCAAGACAATCCATTGGGGTGCAGGAAGAAAATATTAGAGCTTCTATTTCTATAAATATACATATATTGGGGGTGAATGCTCAAAATTTTTTTTACTGATAGGGGGTGCGTGCTCAAAAATTTTTTACTGATAGGGGGTGCGCGATCAAAAAATTTTGGAGACCACTGACATACTGGAAGGCTGCGCTCATCTGGACATGGCCACTGTGTAAAAATTTGGACCCATGGAAGAACATTTTGGAAAATAATTTTTAAACATACAACAGAATTCGTCAAAAAAAAAAAAAACAGCTCTCTGTACTTACCCTCAGTACAGAAATCACTACAAGACAGAAAATCATGTCTGAAAGCCCTTCACACAGACAAAGTGCTATATATTATCTTCAAGCCTACTTTCAATCTCTCTTACTCTTGAACAAGGACAATTTAACTACTTTAATAGGATGAAAGAGATTTGAGAGTACTTCAGCAGGATTAGAACAATTATACTGCTTTAGATCACTATAGGAGTTCTTAAAGCACTTTTTAATAAGATAAAGGGAGAATTAAAACTGTGTTACACCCTCTAGGTGGGGGGAGGTTAAAAAAAAGAAAGAAAGATCGTTTGACAAAGACTTAAAAGTAAGTTAATGGATACAGTAGTAATTACCTGAAAACAAGATTGTTAGAACCAGATTTTAAAATGAATCCCCTTTGCATGAATTAATAGAAGAGTATTTTTGACTGCTGTAGGACTTTGCATAGTATGCTGCATATGTTTAACATTGCAGTGGAGATTTCTTTTTTCTCCTTTCCACAAAGAGAACAGAATCAGCACAAATGCATCTCATCCACTACCTCACTGCCTTCTGAAGTTTCTTATCCCCTCCCCAGTTACAGGGCCCAGCTACTGTTTGTAAAATGACATCGTTACCACAGAGTTAGCCAATGTTCTCTCAGTCCAATTTGACTTTAAAATCACTTCAACATGCATGCAGAAGAAACGAGGGGAGGGGAGGGGAATTAGTTCAAAGGCCTGCTTTCTGCTTGTACAGGCATACATTAAATTTAGTTCAAACATAGCTAAGAAAGAATAGGAGAAAAGGTTCTCTCTTCAGTTTTGCCTTTTAGGATTCAGACATCATTCTAAGCAGTGATATCTCCTCCTTCACCTCTTCTTTCACTATTTCCCCTCCCTCCTCGTTATCTCCCCATTTTATGCTCAGTGGAGCATACTGCAGCATCCAGAATGGAAGTACAGGATGATTATAGTGGAATGAAGAACTGTGTCACCAAACAATCATCTGAAGAGTCAGAGGAAGAAAGTCTGCTGCTGAAGTTCATCCTCAACAAAATTGGTGAATCTACCCAAGTGACTTCCAATTAGGAATTGACAAAAACATCTGCTGCGGAATTTTACCTCCCTCTGCCCTCACCTGGTCCCATCACTTCTTCTTGTGTCACTTCTTGCTAGAAGAGAAAAGGTCAAATGCCCAAGATCCTTCTGAAAAAACATGTCCCTGAAGCATATATTGGGGTAATGGGGAGATTGGATAGGAAGTTTAGTGGTGTAAAAGCTGCGCTTTAATGGTTTTACAAAATGATTAGTAACTATGATACCTTCATTATTGGATGGAAACACTGAGATTTCAAGGCATCTGCATTTCAAAAACTATTAAGCACTTTTTTCCTTTAAGTGTAGTCCCATTAAGGTATCTCCAACTGGGTACCAAGAAAGTAAGGTTGCTAACATAACTAGTCCTTTGTGGAAATCTCAGCCTGAGATTTCAATTAGCACCAACAATTTTTTTAAGATACTCAGTATATGATATCAAATCAAAACAACGCTGAATAATAGCAAAGCTAACCTATTTAACAATTTCTTTGCCTCCATTTTTCTGAGCAGGGACTGGGTCATCCCCCCCACTGGGACCCCTGTAGACCCCAGGAGAGGCGCACCCAGGCCTAGGATCAGTGAGGACCTAGTTAGGGAAATTCTGGAGGGACTGGATGTATTTAAATCAGCAGGTCCTGACAATCTCCACCCCAGAGTGCTGAGGGAATTAGCAGAGGTCATTGCGGGACCCCTGGCACAGCTTTACGAGCACTCGTGGTGCTCTGGCATTGTGCAAGAGGACTGGAAAAGGGCCAATGTGGTTCCCATTTTCAAAAAAGGAAGGAAGGAGGACCCAGGAAACTATAGGCCGGTCAGTTTTATCAGAATTATCCTGGCACATGTCCATAAGGGGCCAGCAGGAGAGATCGTGCTTAGGGGCAACCAACATGGGTTCACTAGAGGCAGGTCCTGTCAGACCAACCTGGTGGCCTTCTACGACCAGGTCACCAAATCCTTAGACACAGGTGTAGCAGTGGACATTATCAAAGGCCTTCCTAAAGTCCAGGAAGACTCTGTGTCTCACCCTATTCTCATTAAAAAGCTGTGGGACTGTGGTGTCGACACCTACACAGTCAAATGGGTCGCTAACTGGCTGGAGGGCCGCACCCAGAGAGTGGTGGTGGACGGGTCATTTTTGACCTGAAGGGATGTGGACAGTGGGTCCCCCAGAGCTCGGTCCTCAGGCCCGCACTGTTCAACATCTTCATCAGCCACTTGGATGAGGGGGTAAAAAAGCACCCTGTTCAAATTCACAGATGACACTAAGATGTGGGGAAAAGTGGGCACGCTAGAAGGGAGGAATAGGCTGCAATCAGCCCTGGACAGGTTACAGGGGTGGGCAGATGAGAACAGGATGGGTTTCATCCCTGACAAGTGCAAGGTGCTGCACCTGGGGAGGAAGAACCAGCACCATACCTACAGGCTGGGGAACTCCCTTCTCGTCAATGCAGAGGCAGAAAAGGATCTTGGAGTCATTATTGATGCCAAAATGAACATGGGCTGACAGTGTGGGGATGCAGTCAGGAAAGCCAAGCGTACCTGATCATGCATCCACAGATGCATCTCAAGCAGGTCCAAGGAGGTGATCCTCCCCCTCTATGCGACATTGGTCAGGCCACCGTTGGAGTACTGCATCCAGTTCTGGGTGCCGCACTTCAAGAGGGATGTGGACAACATGGAAAGGGGCCAGAGGAAGGCCACCCACATGATCAGGAGTCAGCAGGGCAGGCCCTACAAGGAGAGGTTAAGGGACCTGAACCTGTTCAGCCTCCACAAGAGGAGGCTGAGGGGGGATCTAGTGGACGTTTACAAACTAGTCAGGGGGGACCAGCAGGCAGGAGTGACAAGAAATAACAGGCACAAGCTGGCAGAGGGTAAATTCAGGCGAGACATCAGGAGGTGCTATTTCACGGTCAGGGCGGCTAGGATCTGGAACCAACTTCCAAGAGAAGTGGTGCTGGCTCCTACCCTGGGGGTCTTTAAGAGGAGGGTGGATGAACACCTTGCTGGGGTCGTTTGACCCCAGTACTCTTTCCTGCCATGGCAGGGGGTCGGACTTTATGATGTGCTCCAGTCCCTTCCAAACCTACCCTACCAACTTTGCACAGCAACAGGTTTCTGTTTAATACAGAACATCTAACACTTATTGCTACAGTGATGTTGAACATAAAACGCATTGTTACAATTTGACTGATGGTAAGAGCAATGCAATGCTAAGAGCAATGCAATCATACATCCACAGAACAATAGGAGCATGTTCATTCTTGAGCATTTTCTTGAATTTATATGTTGTTATTGCGTTCCAAATAGTGACTTACATGTCCATTTGCTGCAATGCTGCAATCAGGGCACAATTCAGCAAAGCACGTGTTTAAGCCGAACCCTATTTGTCAACTCCTTGAGCCTGTACTGAATGTTAAGCACATTCTACACCAGTGGTCTCCAGCCTTTTTAAGTAGGAGATCACCTTTGGCATTTAAAGTAACCCAAGATCTATCGTGCACCACCACCACTCCCCCCACCCAGTAGGTAAGTCGGGGGGGCGGGAAAGGAGGGAAGATCTAGGCAGAAGGAGAAAAAATTATTTGGGGGCACACCTCCACAGCAGGTAAGTCCCACCCAGCCAGGGCCCCACTCAACTAACCCCTGGTCCTGCTTCTGTGGCACTGTCCCTCACTGCAGAGGCCTTGATCTGGCCCCGCCACTTTCCTTCCCCAAAGACTAACCTGCTGGGCTGGAGCCCACACGTGCAGAACATGGGCACTCAGCCCCCCACCCCAGCCTTGGATTGACTCCAAGTGTCTCCAAAATCTACCACAAGAAGTTCTGAGATCTACCGGTGGATCAAGATCCATTGGTTGGTGACCACTGCTCTACACACCTAAAACTTTTAGGTAAGTAAGGGTACAAACAGGTGTTACATTTAGATTACCCTAACCAGGCATTACATTTAGATAACCAAGGTTAGGGTGATCTAAATGCCTGGGCAAGTAAGCATTCATAGGGCTTAGATCACTCTAAAAATGGCATGCCCAATCTAAAGTTCACCTCAGAGGTGAACTAACTTTAGATCAGCAAAGGGTTAACCCAGCCTAGTAAATGCCTGCACCTGTTCACAGCACAGTCCCAGAGGTCTGGGAAAGCCCAGTCTCTCACCACAGCCCTAGGGCTAAGGTGTTTTAACCACCCTGATCCTGACCAGGCTATTTTTCACCCTAACTATCCTCACAAGGGCAGGCAGCCCCCCCCATCACAGACCCACCAACCCCCCTCCACCCCACAAACCCACTAGCCCGCTGTCAACCTGCCAGCAACCCCATTCCCATCTGACTTAGCTGTGGTTACCTGCACCTCCTCCTGGCAAGTGATGAATGCTTACACACACGAGATCCCATTTCAAGTTTAAGTATTTTACACAAAGTTGTTTAAACCCCATGAATGCTCGTTCACACCCCAAGGCCATGTCCAGATGAGCACAGACATGTGGCACCGCAGAGGGGTCTGATGGCTTGTTCATACCCTAAGGGTGCATCCAGACAAGGCCTAGGGTGCCACACACCACACATTCAGGTGTTTGCTGTACCACAAGGAAGTAGCACAGGGGGTCTTGACCCGAAAGTCAAAAAAACCTGAGCAAAAAAAAAGCAGGGCAGCACATGTGGAGACAGTGCATGCTACCCAAAACTGCAACCTGGTTGGCTGGAGCCACGCTTCAAGACTGCCAACCAGGCTCCGAGCAGCAGGGTTGTTGCTGCTGCAGCACCAGGAGGTCCCCAGAAGCCCAGGTAAGGTTGCTGGGGCTATCCCCAGCCTCCCCTACCCACCCAAGGTAACTTGCCACATGGCACAGGCATTCCCCAGGGATAAGTAGCAGGTGGTTGTCCCTGGGAAACAAACAACCATGCTCGTGTGGACGTGGCCTAAGTGTTTACATGTTCTCCTGTATAGATTAGTTTTACTTGTAGAACCAAAACCAAAGTCCTATAACTTGCATGGGATGGGATGATACACTAACCCATTCTTAAATATACACTTTTAAAGGCAATAAAAATGGTCATTTCCCAATTAGGGATCTCAGGGCAGGTCCGAACTGGTGGGCAACCCTGTATCCTGCATATTATAGAACTACTGACATGTAAAAGCTATGGCCTGCTTGTTTTCACACGTCTACCAGCTGAAAACAAGCAAAGAAATCCAAAGGCAAATCAAAACGCTCAGCTTTAATGCTTAGTGTACAGCAAAGCTGAGAAGTCAAAGCCAAATTCCTTCCCTTTTCTCCAGCCTAATTATGTCAGTTATACTAGTGCAACTCCATTACCTTTCCGTGAAGCCGCATTGTCCCTGGGGGCATAACTTTAATATGCTCAGCCAGTGTTCAGCTGATGTTATTTGGGATCAAGTCTGACCTGCAGAATCTTTATGACTCTCAGATTCCAGTTTGCATAGCTGACAGGAAAAAATAATCACTTTTCATTTAAGCTAAATTTTACATGAAATCATAGAAAAACCACATATCTGGAATCCTAGATCCATGTTTCAGAGTAGAACCAGACATTTATTATCAATAGAGAAGCTGTGTGCATACTGAATAAAGGAGTCAGACAGTGACTAGGTGCCTGTTAAATCAGAATGCATGGAGGGAAAAGGGAGGATTGTGGAGGAGATGGTGAGGATGGAGAGAAAGCAGATCAGAAATTACAAATTCACTGGGGATGGATAGATGAAAGATCCTTACAGGATGTGGAAGACATGGTGTTACCAACTCTCACAGCTTACAGTGTTTTCTTGAAGTCTGAAGGTATGTTATTATCTATAAACATCATCTTTCAGTTTTTAAAAACAAAGTAAGTTTTTAGGTCTTATAGCAGCAGAAAAAGGCTTGAAAATGTGGTCTGGGTGTCACAAAACTGCAATTTCCTAGTTCTTTAAAATCTTGTGATTGTTAAGCCAATCTAATGATTGTTAATGCCTGGCCCATAAATCCTTGGATTTGGAAACACTGGGAGTAAATGTAGAGGGTAAGGAATATAGAACACCACCGCGTAGGAGATACCCAGAGATAGAAGGATCGGTAATCTCACTGCACTCGTCACCTAATGCCACCCTTACCATTTTGACACAGATTTTCCACCAGGTTAAAATGCACGTACCTTTTAAAGTTACTACTGTGCGTGTTCCTATTATATTATTATATAATAATAATCCAGAGTAGGCACAAAGCAGCATATACTTTGCTACATCTTTCCTCTCTTGTGAAAAAAAGAAATAATACAAGAGAAGGATTGATTGCAAAATACTTCTGCAAACTGCTTCACTCTGAATTCCTAGATAGACTAAACTAGACAGATCATGGACTGGAAAGAAATTTCCTGGGGCAGGACATCTGTGAATTCTCCTGCACAAGTTTTGTCCTGTATTCAAAAAACTCAGATTTCTGTAACATCTCAGGAAAAATATAACTGTGCCAATATGCACTGCCACCTCAGCCCTGGGCATCTTACTACATTTTGTACAGCCATCAAATCCTACATAGCAGCTTTTGGGGTCTTACATGTATTCATTCTTATTATCAGAATAATCATGTGGGAAGACATAGGGAATTTAAACAGCAGTGGGACAGATGGAGAAACAAAACAATGTTTTATGTGCTCTACCATTCAAAAACGTTTGCTAAACAATACTAATCCTTGCCTGGTAATACTCCAAAGCCAACCCAATATTGTCCCCCATCCTCTCAGTTTTTAAGTGCTGCGCTCGGGGGGCTTGATATTCAACAGAGTTTTCTATGGACTTCGTCAGGTCTTGGAGGAAGGCCATAGGCACAAGCCTGTTTTTAAAACTTACATCTTACTTTATTTCACTGTATAACCCATAAAAATAAGAGCCTCCAAGGCCTTTCCTTTTCTGTGTGGCTCAAGGAGTGAATGTTCTGCCTTGCTGATGTCTAAAATATACATCACATACTGACATCTACGAGATCTTAAACCTAGGATCCATTTTCTGTGACAATATATCATAAGCATAGCCATAGGGGAACAAAGCAATGGTTTGTTTAATCCAGTGTCTTTAGTGGGCAATGCCAGATGCTTAAGTACAAGAAGTAAGACTTTTATAAGACATAATTATGCAATACTATACCAAGAGAAAAAAAAAAATCTTCCTGACCTCAGCTTGTGTCTAGAACACATTTGTAGGAATGCTCTATTGTTTCTCTCAATCAAAGCACAAATCTCATGAGTTGCTGCTCTGCACCCAATAAATACATGCAACGATTGTCTATGTTGCAGCAGGCTACATTTAGTCTTCATGGCCATAATGGTGAAACAGATAATTACCTACTGGATTATTTGCAAGTGCTCATTACTTCAAAGGACCAGCCTGTAAAAGGTCAAAGTATTACTTTTAAAGAATTCAATCCTCTTGAAGTCAAGGGTCAAACCTTTTGTATAGTTCTTGACTGCTGGTTCTGTGGTTACTTTCAAATATCTGATCCTCACACATTTCAGGTCTTTCCTTTTGCAGGGTTTCAACTATGTATATATAGAATAAGGCAAAATGACTACCTTTTAACCTAAAAATCTATAACTGATGATACCTGAAGAATTTGTAAATAGGTAGAAAACATTATGCCTAAATTTTCTACTGACTTACTACAGGACTTCACTCCTCAACTTCTCCCTCTAGAGAATAATGCTTAGCTTCATTTAGAAAATTCCCTAAGATCTGCAGAGGCCACAGATGATATATACAGCTGGTACATTTATAATGACCTAACCAGGGCTAGGTCATTCTAAATGCCCAATCATTAAGGTGTTCAGCAGGGTTAAATCAGGCCACACCAGGTGTATCTGGTCAGTTTCCACACAGATCCCCAGAACTGGCAAACACCTGTATACACTGCTTCTAGGAGCAGCAAACTACTGCACACACACTCATAGTCCAGGTATAGGAAGCTTCAAGTAAGCCAATGCTTGGTCAGGACCCTAACAGCCAAGTTAAAGCTATATTGTTCATTTTCATTCTTACATGGCAACACCAAACTTACTCAATTTGGCTCTGCCTAACTTTTCAGGCTATAGTTTTCACTAAAAATAATCCTGCTGCAATTTAGCCCCTTATTTTAATTTTGTTCACTGCTGGAAAAAAAAAAGAGTGCCCTCCTTAACAAAAGAAAGAGCACCCAACAGCATAGCCAAACAGAAGAGAAACTAAGGTCCCAATTCAGCAAGGTATTTAGGCACATACCTACACTCTATGTAAGAGAACAGTCTCATTATTTTGCAGTAGGATGGTTAAAATTGAGCATGCACCCATTGACACCCCACTGTCACAAGGGCTAGGGACAGAAGTTACACATAAACTGGTTTAAGTAATGAGAAACCAGTTTAAAGCTGTAAAAGAACAGAAGTTGAGTGCAAATAAGACTGTTTCAAAATGGGTGAAGCTGGTTTAAGATAAACCTCTTTGAATGTAGTATCAGACTTAACAGATTTAGGTAGAACCAGTTTATGAAACTTTTGTCCCAGACCCCTTCCTGGTTTAAGTTAAATCAGAGTCCCCCAGCATGCTTTGCATCCCTGGGCTGGAATGGGCTGTGCTGTTTGCTCCAAAGAGCAGGGCTGGCCATGCCCCTCTGCTCCTTAGCTGGAATAATGAGGGCTGGCTCATTGCCTTTCCCCAGGCAAACCCCGGCTGGGGTGTGGGACCAAGGAGTGGGGTTAAACTCACCTTCCTCGGAATACAGAACTGCCCCGCTCTGCTGGCTTACTTACTGTTGGATGCAACTGTGGACTATGAATCCCAGAAGCACCCGGGAGCAGGAAGGTGAAGTGATCAGCAACCCTGCAGGGTCCTACTACTGTGATTGTGGACTGCAAATCCCAGAGACCTTCGGGATAGGAGGAAGAGGAAATAAACTCCCAGCCCATGCTGGCTACATACCAGAGTGCCATGTTCTAGCATCCCTCCAGCTTTCGGTTTGAGCCACTGCAGGCATGTGGCTGCATTTCCTGAATCGAAAGTCTTTTCATTTGCTTATTGGTTCAGTCTTTGCAGCTTAAACTAACCTGCAAAGACTGAATCAATTCTTCCCCATTCTTTTTGACTATATGTAGCCAAGGTCACAAATATTATATGGCCTGACCCAATTCCCAGTGGAAGCTGATGGACTGGTGTCAGTGGGCTTTAGAACTTTCTGGTTTAATTATCTTTGGGGTGAAATGTAAGGGCCTCTCTAAGACTGGCTAAATACTAATAAGATCATAATTCCAACTATGATATATCAATATATATCATAATTCCAACTGCAGATGTTTCCTCAGCCTGAGAAAGAGTATTTATACCCAAACTTGCAAAGAAGAATGTTTCCAACTGTTTGAGTTGGTCTAATAAAATATATCTGATTTACCCAAAGAGCCTTATCTCCCTATGTCTTTACCCCAACACGGCTACAACCTATACCCCAATAAGATCATAATAAATCCCAACTAGGCAAAAAAAATAGGGTGCAATTAGGGAGAAAGAGAAAGAATGATACAGCAATATAAAGATATGTCTGTAGAAGTACATTTTCCATGGGGGTTTATAGTCAAACATACCAAATAGCCATGCTAAAGGGATTTTCTGCAGCAAATTCCATGCATTTCAACAATGAAAGCCCTGCTTGATTAGTCTAAGTCAATAACATTTATTTGTGCAGCCAGAACTAATCTGCAAAAATTGTGACGTACCACTTGCCTTTATGGGGTCAGTGCAGGAAAGATCTAAAAAGTAATTCAGGCTGCTCAGCAATATGCCAGTCAAGCTCCTACAGGATGCTGTCCAGCTCCTACAGGATTTGCTTATCTAAGAAACTGAGGAAAGAGTTTTTCATTTGCTTTTTCCAGCATTACAACCACTGTGCTATTTTAATAAATGCCATCACAAGAGACCTAGGATATTGTATTTTAAATTCACCAAATGAGAAACAGGAATCTCATTTGTCAGTCATTCCACTTGCAATGGACTCATTGCATTACCCAAAATGTCAAGATAATGTCTCCCCAGTCTGTTTTTATTACCATGCCAGCCTATGCTCACTAAATTATGTTCAGATACATTGATTTCCTTCAACAGGGAATAGGGAAACACCACCAGAAATTAACACTAATCTTCTAATTCAGCAAGAATAAAATATGTGACTGATTAAATCTTAATTAACGGTTCACAAAAGGCTGCTTAATGTCATGTGGCATATGCATCTTAATTATCTGACTGTTCTATTGCTATCTGCATGATGGGGAAAGGTTTGTGCAATTTCTCTTCTATTTCTCTTCTGCTTTCTTCCATTCTAAAGAGTTTCTGCCTAGATCTTTTAATTTTATTAAAATAATAGATCCTAATGCCAATGGCCTAACAATGAAGACACTGAATGTTTTTAATTGCATTAAAGTTGTTTCTTTTTAAGTTAAACTTTTTTGTCTTATCCTCTGACCATGCACATATATACATCTTACATTATGCATGTGTGGTTATACATGTTACCATTTCAAACTCCATTTTGTGACTACAAAACCAGTAAAGATGGTAAAATATTTCCCACCAGAAATGTTTTCCTTTGAAATACTGATTAGATTAAATGATAACATTTCATGGCACATTACTATTCATTTTCCTATTCAATTTTTTGAAATTTTCAACAGAAATATTGAAACACTAGTTTTAATAAGTTTGAAATATTTCATTTCAACATTATGAAAATGTTTCATTTCAATGAGATGGAAATATTTTGTTTTGACTTTACGGTTTCACCATACCATACTATTGCAAATCATACTGTACCGTACAAAATGGTAAAACAAAACAAGGTCTCAATGGTTGCATCTACACATGAAATTAATGCAATGCAATAAACTCCATCACATACTGTGCCAGAGTTTATTGCCCCCAGGTGCCATGTTTACACATGTGCCCAGGAACGCAACACGTTGAGCCAGGTTAACGCAATCCTGGCTGGTAGGGGGCCCAGTGCATCAGCCTGCCAGCCTGGGGCTGCTCTGACCCAGCTCAACATGCTGCACGTGTGCTGGCTGGGGCAGAAGGGTGCTCCAGTGTGGGACAAGCCAGCAGGCAGCCCCAGCACTGAAGTACCCTTGTGCCGCAGCCAGCTCCATTAGCGTCTACATGTGCACACTAAAGAATGTTGCCATAGGATAATGCTGGTGTTTACAAGTACTTGCCTACAGTGAAGTTAATTAGCTTAATGTGGCCTAGTAGAGCCACACATGTAGATGTGGAGACTTTACTGAGGAGCTAATTGAGACAGTTCTGCAGTAAATGTATCATGTAGACATGCCCAATAAGGTCAAAACATTTCATTTTATAAAGGTCCAAAGACTGATTTTTTTGTTCCAATTTAGGATGAAGAAAATATGGAAAGCCCCAAATTTCCCCTGCAACAGAAATTCTTTTTCTCAGTCAATGCCAACAGATAGCTTTCTGCTATACCACTGATAGAATTAGGCACTGGAGCTACAGAACTGGATAGCCCACAGTGGAAATATAGAGAATTCAGGAGCATGCAGTAGGACTATGGCACCTTTGGATTACTCTTGTAAATAGAAGTCAAATATCAGAAACTTATGTTATCACAGTTTTGAAATTTTGAAAAAATATCATAAAAATATGAGGTAATTTCATATTTTGTTGGCATTTCTCTTTGCTTTTTGTGTCGAGATTAGTTAATTTCCTTAACTGAAAACAAAATTTGGCAAACTTCAGATTGCTCTAGTGAGTCGTAAGTAACCAAATAGGGAGTTATCAGAAGAAACTGTTGAGGTTAGATTTTCTTTTCCCACAGATCAAGACTTGGAGGTGCAACATATTTATTTAGGACTATGTTTCTAACCTACTTAGAGATTTTAAGGAGCCAAAAATCCCCAGAAGGGAACCCAATGTTCAGTTCTGCAAAGTGCAAAGCCCAGGCTTTCTAATTTAGCAAACCATGGGATTGCTTCTCATGGGACTATTGGATGTCTACACGTGCCCCTATGGTACCATTTTTACTGTGCTGTCATTTAGTACTTCCTCCTGGAAGTACTAAATGATGATGCATTGACAGCCTGTACTGCACTGGGCCAGCAGTGTATGGATATTTTTAGCCACTGTATCGCTATAGCAGCACGCTAAAGTGAGGGATGGCATTGCTACGGTGACATAGCTGTGGCATCATGGTTTGTGCCTGCCAACATTATGCCAACATAGTGCGTTGCTATGGTGATGCAGCATCTCGTGTAGATGCACCCACTCCTGTTAAAATTAAGCATGTGCTTAAGTACTGGGTTAGAGCCAGCCTTCACAGCTCCTTGCTAAATCAAAGCTTTCATTTACAGAAAGCCTGAAAATTGAAACTCCTAGGGATTCCAGAGTGCATGTCAATAAAGATGCCACTAAAGGCAAGGATTTCTTGGGGTGATATCTTCTATTGGACCAACTACCAACAATAAAAGATATCACCTCAAGAAATCCTTGCCTCTTGCATAATTTCTGGACCATCATGGCTACAACATCACTTATATATTAGTAAAGATGGAAAAATAATACAGACCATTTTCTATTATTTAAATTAATAAAGTTCACTGCTTTAAATTAACAAAGTTCACATCATTTTCATGGTCATATTCCATCAGCATCCATACCCTGGGGTTTCACTCAGAGGAATAGCCCTGCTAAGTTGAATGTTAAACTTACATGACTACATACATAAAGAAAGTGAATTTCCTATTAATATATGTTTTCTGTATTTATATTCACATTCCTAAAAAATTTATGCCAGGAATTGGATTGTATGAGTAATGTTAATAAACAAAAGCAAAGCCAGAAGCAGCATCATGTGACTAGCTAATACCAAGCATGTTAGTTGGAAGACTCAGTAAAATCATGAAAAATCATGCTCACTTGAAACCAACATGAACATTGCCCTCATCTTTATTACTGCCAGGATTTGACCCTAAGCATCTAGTGGTATGGCAAAGGGAGAACAAAACAGGCACAAAAAAACCACTTTTTGCAACTTTCCCAAACGAATTGATTAATCAAATTTTGAATTTACTTATAGACATTCTGGGAGGAGAAAAAAAGTGTTGAAATTCATCAAATTATATTTGCACATTATGATTCCCTGAATTTTGCCTGGTGCACTGAAATCTTCTCAAGTATGGCAAGAGTAGGAAAGCAATTTATGCTCTCCTGCAATTATTTACAAAAAGGAATTCAGGGGTAAGTCTGTATGCAAGTGTAACTAATATTTGTTTCAACGTCTCTGAATCCTCATTGTTCCAGCTCAGTTACACAGTTCAGTAATTCAAGCTGAGCACATTAATTGTGGATAATATCTTAGCTAAACTTTACCTTCTAATTACTAAACCTCTCAAAATTATTGTTAATTTAAAATACACTATAAAAAAGTTTGTGATTTTTATTTTGTAAAATTACTGGCTCCTGAATATAGAATAAGGTGCCTACTTGTGGGAGACCATGTAAGACTTGATGGGGTGGGCAAAATGCAGCCCACGGGCTGGATGCAGCCCACCAAGCCATTCTATCTGGCCCACGGGGCCCCTAAAAAATTTAGAAAATTAATATTTATCTGCCCCTGGCTGCCTGTCATGCAGCCCTCAATGACTGGGCAAAACTCAATAAGCGGCCCTCCTCCCAAAATAATTAACCACCTCTGCCCTAGGAATTGCTTCTCTTTTCTAAATAGGTAAGCATAACTTTTATCATCAGATTTCTGGGGAAAATGCTCACTGGAAGTTAATTCAAAACTTGCCTTCCGTGAATTCAGCAAACATCTAAAGGAGGAGAAAACAAAGTGAGCACAAACACAGCCAAAGCTTTCATTTGAGTTGAGACACAGAAATCCTGATGGTTAAGTGTGCTGAACATCTGTGCAACTAGAACTGCAGGCTTTCCATGACTTTTAAAAATCTGACCCAAGCCATCTCAGTTTTGACATCCAAAAATCATGGAAGCCAGGCTCAGAGAGCACACCAGCTTTACCAGTAACACTGCCTGGTGTATGGACCACTCGTCATCTGCACTGCTCTCGCCTAAATTAAAACTGAAACATGTATCCTGAATCAAACAAACACTGTCCGCTTGGATGACTCAGCCCTAGCCAGACTTCTTGTCAGTTTTAATAATTCAACCCAAAGCAAGGTTTTCAACAGCAAATGCATGGAATAGTCTGGCTGTCTCCTCTCCTGAAATTTATACCATGATATCATCTTAGAAGAAGAAATAGCTATTAAAGAAAAGCTCTCACAGAGCCAAATTCTGCCTTCAGACATGCATAAGCAACCTGTACAGAAGTTGGCAGAAATCATAGGAAGGTTTCCAAGGGCAGAATTTAAACTCCCCACTTTTATTCTTAATTCATTGCAAAATCCTAATTTAGGCGCTCATGGCATTGCTGAGGTAGGGAGCACATTCCAATCTACTGCTGCCTTTTGGCAGGGCACAGTCTCATGGGAACGTGCGTGCTGCTTTTAGAGAAGTATGGGTATGGGGTCATAGCCCCTCTTTACTCCAGGAAGTGGAGTCAGTCACGTGGACAAAAGGGTACATGGCACCACCTGAAAAGAACAAGCATCTGGCTGCTCTAGTGAGTCTCACTCCTAGGGAGCCCCAGGAGGAATCCTGGCTGATGATGCCGTAATGCAGCTGTTCCTTACTCCTCTCCAACATGTAAATCAGATCAGTGGAGTTATACTATAATATATGTGTACAGTGCTCACCCCAGCATGGCTCCTTGAGTGAAGCCTCCAGGTATACTTGGCACAGATACATTTTGGCAGTTCACACCAGCTGAGGATATTGCCTTTCCTCTTTTTTGGATCACTCTGGACTGTGACACCATGCTGCCTGTCACTCCAGTCTGTAACCTGAACATCATCTTCAACTCTGACCTTTCTCCAGGTCTTCCTGCTAACACTATGTTCAAATCTTGCAGATTCTTTCTGCATATCTGAAAACTGCCATCTTCCCTATTCATCAACACAGCCATATGTTTTCTCCAGGCTTTTATCTGGTGTTCCTAGGTACCACAAATTATAAAAGATAATGTTATCCTGACTAGGGTTACCATATTTCCAGTTTTAAAAAAGAGGACACCTGTCAAGGGGGGAAGAGGTAATATGATTTTGGGAGGGCAGCGAAATGTCCATGCCCTGGCCCTGCCAATCACTCCTAAGCCACGGTCGCCCCTCCACCCCATGTCTGCTGCTGCCTCTCACTCCCAGCCCACAGTATCCTGCCCCCAGACCATGCAGGTGCCCCTCACTCCCAACCCACAGTCCCCACACCATCCCTGCTGATACCCATCACTTATGACCCACAGTCCCCTGGCATTGCCTGTGTCCTGTGCTGCTGACCCACAGTGCCCCACCCCACCACTTCCAAGCCACAGGCCCCCCCAGCCCTGCTGGTGCCCCTCACTCCAGACCCGCAGCCCCCTGGTCCCTCCAGCCCTGCAGCATCTCCTGACCACCCTGGCCCTGCCATTAAGAGCAAGGGCACCAGCCCCAATGCCACTGGCCAGGCCACACAGGTCCCTGCTGCTTCCCAAAGGTACCCCCTTCCCCAACTGGAGGGGCAGGCACTTCCCCCCTGCCTCCCCTCCCTGCTGCAGCCCCAGCACCCAGACAGCTTCCCACAGCACTGGCAGGCAACTGCCTCCCTCCACCTCTCCAAACACCCTGCCACACATACACCCCACACAGTCCCCATGCCTTGGCTCTCCAATCCCTGCTCTTCACAGACTTACCTGCATCCAGCTGCTAAGACAGCTCCCATCACCCTGTCAGGCTGCATGCTGGTGACATGAGCATGAGTGCTCAGACACAGGATGCTCCTGCCTCCCACTACCCTCCCCCCGCTCCCCTCAGCCCCAAGCAGCAACTTGCTCGGGCAAGCTGGGAAGTGCCAGGAACGACTTTGATGCTGAGCAGAGCAAAATCCTGGACATTTGATCATACCTGAAAAAACCCCAAAAACTAAAATGTCCAGACAGAGATGGGAGGACCCAAAAAGAGGACATATCTGGGAAAACCCAGACATATAATAATCCTAGTCCTGACCTGAGAACACACTCAACTTGCATTACGCTGATGTAAGTGAAAATAGGATGCTATTAATGAGGTCCTTTTCCACAATCAGTCAGTTTAAGAGATTTCCCCAGGGAACAGGCAGTGGGGAATTAAGGTACGCTATCATGATGCTTCTGTACTGGAAGAAAGTTTTGTGTTATGTCTCTAAGCTGACCAGTAAAAAAATCATGGCTCAGTTGGAGGGGAGCTAATGTGACACAGGCCCTTAAGCACCTATGCCAATTTTGAAAATGGGATTTAAGCTAGTTAGTTACAATAGCTTTTTAAAAGTTTTATCCTAAGTAACTCACAAAAAGGTTTTACCACAGATAGCAACTGAAACCAAACCTTTTGAATCACAATCCACAGTAGAAGGCCCGCTTTCCTTTTCCCCTAGTTAGCACAATATAAAATACAGAGGAATATAAACAAGTGGCCTGAATGGACAATTGGTTGCAGCTGTCCATTATCTATTATGTAGGCAAGTCAGCTGTAAACACAGATATATAAATGTTTGACTTATATGTATGTACAACACAATCCAGATCAAGTTGCCCATGAGAACCTTATTATACTTTATGTATGAACAGGATTTGTTTTCAAGTAGCTAAAAAGAAAATCTATTTTACTGATGCACTGTATATACAAGTAAGTTATTTCAATGCATCTGCCTTCAAAATCAATGATTAGGCAATAAGGAGTTCAAAGAAATAGACAATTTCAGCTTGTGTAAGAGGATTGAGGTCTCCAAGAATACTGTAATTGGAAATAGGAAACAACTTTCACACGATTGCAATTGCTGTTGCATTGCCATAAACTGATTTTTTGAGTGAATAAATAATTAAAGTGAAATTTCAAGAAACACAACCAATCTTAGTTATTGAAAGTTGCCATTATTTCCACTTCTACTATTCTTTTAGCATGCACAGTATTTTTCAGTAAATATGCAAAGGATCCTAGCTAAAGGATTCTGCCATTCCCACTGCCAAAAAGGTTTCCATAGAGGAAGCAACATTTTTGTAGTTCTGTATCAGGCCAATGGAGCTTACTGAATGGGTGAAACATTTCTGTTTGACTGAAATACACATGAAGTTCTCTCCTTTCCTAATATTTTCTAATACATCTCTTGCATCCTACGCAGGCAATATACATTTTGTCCAGGAAAAGTGGTTTCAGGGCTTCTATGGGGAAAATGGAGAAATCCACAAAAGGTATTTTCCCAAGGGAAATCAATTAGCTTCTCTTTCACAACTTTGTTACAGTTTTCTCCACATTTGTCTTTTTCTTTTGATTTCAGGGAGGTAATGAATTGTGCACTATTTTTTAATACAGCAAGTGGAGGTTTTTTTGTTGTTTGACATGAAAAATTCCAATATTATTTTAATGCACTTTTTTGTTTCAAAATCATTTCCTCAGTAGGTAATCTGAGCATAGGACACATCATCTCCAAGGAAATATATGTAAAAAAATGAGTAACTAGGAAGAGAGTCTGGCAATGGAAAGTGCATTTTGGCCTTCACTGTAATGGTTGCTGTAGGTGAGAGAGACAGAGAGGCAGACAGACAGAGAATTAATTAGTTTGCTGGTAAAATCATCTTTCTATTTCCACCAAAGCAACCAAGAAATAAATTAGATACCATCCCCATCCATTTATGGCAAATATTATGTACATAATTAATAACCACACACTAACAGTACATTGTATCATGGGTTTATTTTGTTCAATGTTATTAGTCTGTTCTTTCATTATAAAGGGACAATATCCATATAGTAACGGTAATCTCTAGCACAGTATATGAACAGACAAATTCAATCAGAAGTCTATTAATAGAGGATACTTGTATCTGAATGTGTGTTCCTAGGAATCTTTTCATTTACCTAACCTTTTTCACTTTCTGCCCAAGGTGAATCATGCCATTACAATGTTATCTGAAATGCTTAAAATATTATTAGCAATCTAACATCTTCCACCAGTTACCTTAAAGTGAGTCCAAGGTAGTGAAGAAATAAGGGAAAAAGGAATTTGTGCCAAATTAGGTGTAATTCACTACATTGAGAGAAGTACTTAAAATGAAAACATTAGCATACACATTTCAAGTCTCTGGAGTTTAGATATGGGACAGAAAAGGATTAAAGTGTCCAGCAATGTTTTTAAAGCAGTAATTATTTTGCATGACATTAGTTAGGCCCTGCTGAACTCAAATTGTATTACTGGTATCATTTCTCATGTAGCTCATTCTGAATTCTAACAACCCCTAAAATCTATTATCTGAGCTAAATTAGGTGATTTTTTTATTTCCATTACGTACATGTTTAGTTTCATTTACCTCTTACTTATCCTACTGTTAATCAGGAGAATTTCCTTTGAAATCAGTGGAGTTACATCCATGCAAACCTAGTTTAATGTGAAGGGCTAAGGACAGAAGTTGCACATAAAATAGTTTAAGTCATCAGACACTTGTTTAAACCAGTAACAGAACAGAAACTCAGTGCACATAAACCAGTGTCAAAATCGCTGAAACTGGTTTAAGGTAAACCTAGCTGAATGTAGTATCAGACTTAACTGATTTGGGTCAAACCAGTTTCTGAAACTTCTGTCCCAGCCCCCTTCCTTGTTTAAGTTAAATCACAGTCCCCCAGTATTCATCATGCTTTTCAGCCCGGGGCGGGGCGGGGCTGTTTGCTTCAGAAGAGAGGGTTTGGGGGGGGGGGGGGGGGGGGCAGGGAAGGTAGGGACTACCCGCCCCCCACACAAATCCTGGATAGGCCTGGGGCCAGGGAGGGGGAGTTAAACATTCCCTCCCCCAAGTACAGAACTATGCTGCCCTGCCCTGCTAAAAACAAACTGCTGGCTGTGACTATGGACTATAAATCCCATGAGTATCTAGAAATAGAAAGAGGAAGTAATGAGCAACATTTGCAGCGTCCTGCCGCTGTGATTGTGAACTACAAATCCCAGAGACCTTGGGGGCAGCAGGAAGAGGAAATGAACACACAGCGTGCTGGCTACATGCCAGAGAGCTATTCTCTAGCACTCCCCAGCTTCTGGCCTAAACCACTGCAGGTATGTGGCTGCATTTGCTGAATCAAAAGTGAATGTCTGTCCAGCTTTTTCTTAATGTAATCTCTGCAGCTTAAACTAACCTGCAAAGACTGAATCAATTCAGCCTCAGGCATTCTGATTGTCTGTACTTAGCCCAGATGTGATCACAACTGCGTTATATATATGTACTAGCCAATTGCCTGGTGGGAGGGGAAATGGAGCACCTCCCCCCCAGTCCATCCTCTCCATTGCCTCTGCCTCCATGGAGCAGGGCTGGGGGTAGGAGAGCAAGACCAGCACTGCTGGCCTTGCCCCCCCCCCCCCCCATCCCCGCCATCATGGCAGCGTGCCGCCACCACTGCCTCCTGTCCAGAATGCTCTTGGAGCACTCTGATTGGTTGTTTCAGTAACCAGTCAAAGTGCTCCAAGAGTATTACGGACAGCCAGACAGACTGACTAAGCCCTTTATTATATTAGAATACACACAGCTTTCCACAGTTACACACACATACATAAACACACCCACTGGATACTTCAGCTACTACTGTGACTTTGGTAACTACCCTGTTTGTGAATTAGTCTGTCACACACAAACACAAAGACAGAAGTGTTAAAATAAGAATGTGACTCTGGTGATTGCTTAGCACTGAATCACTTTGAAGTCTCTTGCTACAGTCTCCATATTTACAACAGAAATTCAAACAATTCTGTTTCATGCAGACTTTACAAAGCCCTGTATGTCATAAAATCTAGGACAGAAGCACTTCCCCTTGCCCCAAAATTGTCCTCATACATACGGCCCTTGATGACTTGTCCGAAAAGCCCAGGTGTCACACAGTTAAATCCCAATGGACATACCTATGCTCCACTCTGTTTCTACCACAGCAAGCAAAAGTGATAGATACATGGGCATTCAGATCATGTAGTCCCTCCAAGACTTAAAAAAAAAATAATTATCTCATGGTAATTGAAAGTATAAAATGAGACTCAACATCATGCTCTGATCTTTTTATTTCATGGTTTGAGAGGATTAATTTACCAAAAATGGAAATTACTCCCACACTGTTGTGCCTAGCTCAGTCTCTCAACACTCTTCCCAGAATTAGGTACAAGATTTTTCAGAACTACTTACAAGATTTCTAACATGACCTATCTATCTAAGTATAGGAGCTAAAAGAATCGCCAGAGTTTTAAAATGACTTTCCTGTGTAGCCTTAGATAAGTCACTTGCCCCTTCTGCTTCAGTTAATGATTTTATTTAAAATAAAAGTGGTGCCACTTCATACAACTCTGCTACTGAAGATCTACCTATCTAAATCAACAGTTTTGTATATGGGTTTATTCTGTCCTTCTGCAGAAAGCTAGCCCCAACAATTAAGTTTTCATCACACCACCAAAATTGGTACATTAGAATATAGCTTATTAGGATGGTACTGGACTATAAGCTATTTCCTATATTTAAACAGATTAAGTGCTTTACAATTCTACATCCCATGAGCCTAACATGAGACTTAAACACATAAGCACTAAGGGTGTATGAAGCGGGCCCTATTCAATTCAGATTCGGCCCCATTCAGGGAAAGTGATTCGATTGGTTGATTCAGATCACAGTCCCTGATTCAATTCAGTTGAATCTGAATTGGAAGTTTTGATGCTGATTTGGAGAATCCATGATTTGGACATAGACACAGCTTTAAATGCTTTTTCTACATACCTCAAGGTACCAGTGTGGCTTGTGAACTCTGTGATGCTGGAGGGCATGGAGTGTCTCATGTGCTTGGTGGTGAACCTGGAAGTGGAACAGAAGTAATTCTGGGCCAGACTTTTAAAGGCATTTAGATACAGGCAAATGCCAAGCCTACCACTTTTGAAAGTCCCATTATGTGCCTATTTCCATATTTGGGAACCTATAAAAAGCTGGCTCAGAGGCACCCTTAAAACTTTTACCTTAAGAGATTGTATACAACCCCAGAATTCTCATTCTTGTTTTTTTTTTAAACTCATTTTTGTCAAAATTTCTCATGAAACTGAGACTCTTGGGAAAAAAATTGGAAATAACAGATGGATTTTCTAAATTGATACATACTCCCTGGGAATTCTGGCAGCTGCTAGTGAAGTCTGTCGATTTCACATTTACCTAAAATTGAAACAATGCAACCAGGAAGTAAAAGAAAACTGCCTGTGTTGTGACAAAAGTTGTTTGAAACTGATACGTTTCTGCAAAATATTTTGGTGCCTGTCTTAATTAAAGGGGAGTTTCTGACAAACTCACCTGTCACCAGAAAATTCCCCACAAGTTCTGAGATCCCTAAGTGATTTGCCCAAGACTGGGTCCTAGAAGGTTACCTAATAACTGAACTGAATTGTCCTGTGTGTCTTCTACTCAGGGAAAGCCAGTTCTGTTAGGCTTTGATTACTCTGCCTTGTTGTTCATAATGAACTTGTTTTTATGGTGATCTTCATGATTAAAGAATATTTACAATTTAAGAATTATCTTTATGACGAAGTGTTTGAAATATTTGACTATTCAAAATTATCTTGTGCCACTAAGAAATAATATTTAATGCTTAATATTTATGTGATCACTTATGTTGTCACTTTCAGAATTGTGTATTTCTCTGAGTTGTTTTTTCCTTGTGAATAAGCTAGGGTAAACCAGATTTGATTGTGCTAATGTAAAATTTAATTTTGTTATTTGAAAAACAATGGTGTTAACCCAAAACAAACAACAAATAAAAACAGAAGTCCCAGCATCCCTGCCCCTAAACTCCAATCTAGGGAATTATTCCTGCAAGTGCTTAGCCATGCATGTAATGTAACAGTACAAAGGGAATAATAGTACATAGATATTTATGTTTGCAAGACATGAATTGAGGTATCTACGTTTTTGTCCGCATAGATTCTCTTACAATTTCACTTTGCTACCTAATCAGTTGTAGGGAACTATCTCTGAGGCTAAATACACACAGTCACAAAAGCCTAAGGCTGAACTGATTCAGTCTTCACATGTTAGTCTAGGCTGCATAGATTGAACCAATAAGCAAGTGAACAGACATTCACTTTTGATTCTGGGAATGCAGCCACATGCCTGCAGTGGCCCAGACCAGAAGCTGGAGGGTGCTAGAGCTTGCCTGAGTGCTGACAACTTGGGCCAAAGCTAGCCAACCCACCTGTGAGGTTGTGGGGGAGGCAGGGGGATTTGTAGTCATGGTGCAAAGCATCCTGGGAAGCTGGGAACTATGAGCTAACTTGAATCTGGAGTGAATCTGGGACAGAAGTTCCATAAATCAATTTAACCTAAATCAGTTAAGTCTGATACTACATCCATCCAGCTTTATCTTAAACCAGTTTTTGGCCATTTTGAAAGTGGTTTCTGTTCACTGAACTTCTGTTGCGTTACAGATTTGAACTGGTTTCCGATCACTTATATCGGTTTACGTGTAATTTCTATCTCTAGCCTGAAAGGCCAGAGAGGTGATTTCTGCAAGCTGTATTCCCAGCCTTGCTGACCCTTGCTTATATACTGGTACATAATACTTTGCACATGAGTGGGTGAGAGTCAGTATGTCTGCTAATTGAATGTATGTATGTTTGAGTAAAGGCTGAGAGGATGAAAAACACCATACAGATGTAAGGCAAGTATTCACATTTAATTAAAGACTGTGGGCAGAATCACTTTTGTCAGTGAAATTTTACCTGCTTAGGCTGGATTGAACATTGTTTATGATTAATGTACCTCATAGGTACAAAGTGTATCTGAATATACAGTATGTTAAAACAACAGTTTCATCTTATGCAGGAGGCATTGTACTGGGATTCAGAGGATAGGGATTTAATTCCCGCTTTTGGTATGGATTCTCTATATGGCTTTGGTCAAGCCATTTAATCCTGCCAGCAATATTTGGTGGGTCTTCATGCACCTGAAGATTCACATGGTCACCCAGGCAGAACAACCCACAATTTGCCTGGCATATTGTGCTCAGCGCACAATGATGCTTAGAGCTAGGCTGCATCCTCTAGTTAGAAATTTTAATGCACAAATTCTAAGAATAAAGTAGAAAAATACAGAATATTCATGGAACATTGTTATCAACAAGCACATGGATAAGAGTGATGCAGTTGACATAATGTTTTGGACTTTCAAAAAGCTTTTGACAAGGTCCCTCATCAAAGGCTTTTTAAAAAACATCATTACCACAAAATTAGAAGAATGGTTGTTTCATGGACAAAGACCTTGTTAAAAGATAAGTAACAGGTGATTTTTCAGGGAGGTCCTGTCGGGATTTGAGCTGGGTCAAATTTTGTTCAACATTTTCATCCATGAAGTGCAAATGGGTTCCACAGTGAAATCTCCAACTTTGCAGATAATACCAAATTATTTGAAGTGGTCAAGACCCAAGTTGATGGAGACGAGCTTCAAAAAGATCTCAACAAACTGAATGGGCAAAAAAAGGGCAGCTGAACCAGGGTTGGACCAGGTTGTTGACAAATGCAAGGCAATGCACCTAGGAAAAAATAACCTCAACTTTACAAAAGCAAAGTTGGGTTTTGAACTAGCTATTGTAACTCAGGAAAGAGACCTTGGATGCTTATCTTGCTTCCTCCCCACAGACTTACCACTCAGATGCTGCTCTCCAAGCTGCTGAGCTGCACCCACACACATTTATCAGCAAAATTATCAGCCACATCAGCTGGAAAAAGCCAATTGCCAATAATGTCAATTTTCCTTTTATCAGTGCCAATACAATATGGATTGATGTACCAGTGCACCTCTAATGAGAAGGAAATAGAAAACAAAATGGAGAACATTATCATGCCATTAAACAAATCCATGGTTTGCCCACATGTTGAATACTGTGTGCAGTTCTGGTCTCATCTGAAAAAGGACGTAGTAGAACTAGAAAAGATACAGAGAAGGGCAACCAAAATGAGTATGGGTATGGAACAGCTGCTGTACAAGTGGAAACTAAAAAACTCTTCAGTTTAGAAAGCAGAAGGTTGAGGGGACTACAATAGTATAAATCATGAAGGGTATGGACCAAGTGAACAGGGAACTGTTGTTCACAAAGTCCCAGAATACTAGAATGAGGGGTCTGGAAAGAGTAGGAGATAGGTTTAAAATAAACAAGAGAAAGTACTTTATTACACAGGGGTAATTAGTTTGTGGAATTCACTACCAAAGGAGGTGCTAGAGACAGATACCACAGCTGGGTTCAAAAAAGGACTAGACAAATTCATGAATGAGAGACCTATGAATACAGAGGGGGGCAAAATACAGCCCACAGTCTGGATCTGGCCTGCAGAGCTCCTAAAAATTTAGAAAATTAATATTTTTCTGCCCCTATCTGCCTGTCAAAGATGACAGGAGCCAGAGGCAGTAGGACCTCAGGGAGACTGCCAGCAGGACCAAGCCACTGCAGAAACAAGGCAGGGCTGACTCCACTCTGCTAGCCAGAAGCCCCAGCCTGGCAAAGGTTTTTGGCCTGGGAGCCTGAAGCTGTTCCATCCTCCCTCTGCTGGACAGGGAAACTCAGATCAGAAGAAGAGGGAGGAAGGAGGCAGAGGAGGACTACGGGCAATCACCCCAGTCCCTAGGTTTGGATGAGGTTGGACTGGGTCAGCTTTTGTTGTCCCAGCACTGCAGCCAGGAACCACATGGTGCTGGAGGCACCAGTGCAGGGGTGGAGAAGAGTGGCAGCAGTGACAGGCAGGAAAGCTGAGAAATGGCTGCAGCAGGCAGAGGGAAGGGATAGCAAGAGGGCGCACAGAGCACAGCAACAGCTGGCTGAGAGCACAGGTCCCACACCGGTGCACCAGAGCCAGGGCCAGCAGGGGCCCAGGGCAGAGCAGCAGAAGCTTTGCAGGGCCTGGGCCAGTTCCCCCCTTTCCCTTCTGCTGCACCCCGGCCCAGCTCCATAGAGGCCCTGCTGGCCTGCACACCATGCTCCTGCTGCACTGGCTTCAGAGCACCAGCACAAGCCCTGTGCTCCCACCTAGCTGTTGCTGTACTCTGCATGCCTGCCCATGTCCTGGGCACGCAGCAGGGCTGGGACAGCTCCACAGTGTGACTGCCTTTCTAGGCAGCCCAGGCCGCAGCACCTCCTTTGCTGCTGCCACTGGCCCCAGCCCCATGGTACAGGAAGGGACCAGTATGCACAGGTCCAACCCCATGCCCCTCATGCCAGCTCCAGGCATGTACAAATTGCTGCTCAGCGTAGAGGGGAAAGCGGCCCCTCCCCTCACCAGTGCTTCTTGGTTCAGCCACCCAGAGCCCAGGCAGGGCTGCCTTGTGTGTCCACTGCCTCTGGGCTGCCCAGCATGAAAGCAGTGACAGTGAAGAGCAGCTGCAGGGCAGCCCAGAGTTGCTAGTGGCAGAGCCACACTGCAGCCCGGCAGGGGCTCCAGGTGGCTGCACTAAAAACTGCCTGGCAGTGGCAAGCCGGAAGGGTCCATTTTGCCCTGAGCTGAGCAAGTTTCTGCCTGGCACTGCCACAGCTGCAGCAGCTGCTTAACCCAGATGGGTGAGCCCAGAGCCACCTTGGGACACATGGGGTCAGGGCTGAGGGCACTGGTCCCCACTGCTACTGCAAGGCTGGGGGCAGCAGTGGCAGCAGCAGCTAGAAGGAGCTGCCCCAGGTCCACTGAATGCCTAGGGGTAGCAGAACACACCATGGCTGGGTGGTGTGGAGTGGGCATGGGGTACACTGGGGCTACGTGCTGTTGGCAGCAGCAAGGAGGTTCTGCAGGGAGTGTGGGCTCTGGACTGTTGCAGGACAGGGGTGGGTGCTGACCGCCTCAGGGGGGCATGCGCAGGGAGGCTCCCGTGCACACCCCACATACCCTCAAACCCTCCCCCGCAAGCCCCACGACCACACCCTCCCCCACACACAATCATATCCCCTGCAAATACTGTACCCACAAACATATCAGTGCACCTCTGAAGGGAGCCCCGCTCACTACTTCATGCACACATCCCATCACTCACATGCACCCACACACAGGTTCCCACCCACCCTCCCCCTCCACACACACCACTTTCCCCCACAAACCCCATACCCAGCCATCTACACATCCACACAAATCCCCCATGCCCACCCACTCATGCACCCACAGCTCCCTACAAACCCCACACCCATGCACCAATACCCCCCAACACTCCTCCACACTCCACACAATATACTTCATTTTGATCCATTATGCAATCCCTTATATAATATATATATATATATATATATATATATATATATATAGCACAAACACAGAAATCAGGACACTTTTTAAAATTAAATAAAAATATTATTATGGATGTCTGATTTTTAGTATGTAACTTGGGGGGGGAGGGGTTCTGGTTCTAAGATGGCAAACCCTCATCCCAAAAGGAGTACCTCCAGGGGTAAGGGGAGGAACTTCCAGTGGCAAAAGTCAGAGGTTAGGGGCGGGACTTCTGGCACCAAGACGGGCACTAGGGGGCAGGGTGCTTGTTTAGGGGCAAGGCTACCCTTGTGGCCCTCAACAGCTCACCAAAACTCAACACTTGAACCAAAATAATTGCCTGCCTCTGTATTAATAGCTGTTGAACTGAATGGTTGGAGATGTTTCCTATGGCATCCTAAATCAATAATGCTGGATGCAACACATGGTAATGAGCAGGTGACAGATTATTCTAGATCTATCCAGTTCAATGTTCTCCCTCTAACATCAAGACGACATTAAAGGGCAAGCAGTAAAAGCATGTCTTTGACAAAGAAGGGAAACAGTATCTAGAGCCAGATTTTTTATTAAACCATCCTGAACCTATTGGTTCCAATCTGTCATCTCAAAAAGTGAGTGGATTTTCCCATTGTGCAGTAGAATTGCTCTTGTTCTTGTGGGAACTCAGCAGCTCACCTGGCAGACCAAACCTCCCTCCACTTCCAGAGAAAAGTTTGATTCCAAAAAACGGAGAAATATCTGGTAGGGCTGTTTTCTATCCAAGGTATTTATATGGAACCCAGGCCTCTTATTTGAATAACTAAGCCTTTATGTATTTTTCCCACAAATATGTTACTTGTGAAGGAAACAGTTGTTCAAGAAAGTACTATGTGGGAAATACCCATGTGAAAGAAAGTGAAGTTACCTCAACTTGCAGATGGAAAACTGAGGCATGAAAGGACTCTAATGACTTGCTCAGGATCATGCAGGGAGTCTGGGGCACAGCAGTGAATTGAACTCTAGCTGTGTGAGACCCAAGCAAGTAGCCTAATCACTGGGACATCCTCTCGCTAAAACATCCTTCCTCTAATATTAAGCACATCCATCCCTAATTGTACACTGGTCCTTTTATCTGGTTTTAATGTAGATATCCAGTCACTGTGATCTGGACAGAACTGTAAAGCAAAAAAAACATCAGTCCACACGTTACTACATTTATATATTTTTTCTTCACAGTTCTCCTTTGATCACTGCATTCTGAATTCAATCAAGGCTAAAAAAACAAACCTTGCCACTACATTTTCTGCCCCATGTTGCTCTATTTTCTTGCAGCCTCATGAATAGACTGCATCTTGAAAGCTTGCCCTTTTATTTTTAGAGAGCTCAACAAAAGGCAGTGCCTAAAACTTTGTATTTTTTTGTTCTTAACTCTTTGTTCAAGAAAGTACTAAGTAGAAAAGAAATGTGATTATAAGCCCCTTGCCAAAGAGAGAAAAATGTTTTGTGGTCAATAAAGTGAAGGGTATTGTTCATATTTTGCGCACAGATCAATTCCCTAACAGTGGCAACTTCTGTGTTATCAGCAACACAAACACAACTCCAGCACGTTAAAGCTACCCCCAACTTGAAAATGTTTTTCTGCTTTGAACTTCCAAGTACCTCTGACAAAAGAGGTCCTTTCCAGTCCTAATTAATAATGGGTGACATTTTCCCCATTGCACAAAAGCAGCATAAAGGATATGTATCACTTTAAGTCCTGTTTTAAAGGTTTAAGTCTTTAGTGGTGGTCTATGCTGGTCACTTGTGCAGAGCTGAATTTCAGCCTGAGAGAGGGACATCTGAGTGACACTAACTGCATTTTTCAAATAGGGACAGTGAAGCAAAGCAAGCAGTTACCTGCTAACTGAAGTAAAATCATTGACTAGCAGAGGTAAGATTTGAACTCAAGACTTCCCAACTACCCAGTCATTCCTCCAGATTGTTTATGCTGCCTCTATCTTTTGAATATATTTTGAAACCACAAATATTATTGACACCATTATAGCCCATCCTACACCAGTTGTACAGGACCTATACTTCGAGACTTAAAACAGAAAGAACTCAGCTACAGGGGGGAAAAAATGAAAAAAAAATGTTTTTAATCTTGTGTACCATACATCTGCCCAACAGTGAGCTCTCCTATTAATTATTGTCCTGAAAAAAGTGTTAGAAGTTCCAGCATTTAAGAAATACAGAACTATTGCTGGAAAACATGAGATTTTCAAAAGAGTATAGGCAACTAAGCTATAGGAGCTAGGTACTTTGGTACTTGTAAAACTCCGGAACGGGTACCTAACTGTACCTTTAGATTCCTATATACCTTAAAACTATGGCTTTAGATACTCCAATTACTTAGGCACATCTGGAAATTTTGCTCCTGAGATTTTGTTTTAAATTGGGTAATGTGCTGGGATTCCCACGTCCCATTAAAATGTATAGGCAATGGGTGACCAAATCCCATAGGCAGCACTGAAAATCTCACCCCAATTTACTATAGGCTTATGAATGAATGCAGCATTTTAAGGCAGCTTCAACATTTTACTCTTATGGAGTAAAAGACAGTTTTCTTTCATGGTGCATGTGAAACCATAGCTATGCCCAAGAACTATCAGAAATGGATGCAGAAAATACCCAAAGAGTTACTATTCATAGGCTTTTGAATTTGTCATTCCAGTCATAACAACTGAGCTCATTAGCACACAGTCTGGAATACTAGGGAGTCTGCTACATGAAACCAAGACAAACCGACATGAATTATTAAGTTCTCAGTAGCTAAAAGCAGTTTAGTTGGGGGAAACTGCTTCTCGCTAACTGAAAATGGTCCTTTCAGCTCAATATAGAAACAATAAAATCTCAGAGGGATCCTAATTTTTGAGAAAAAACAACCAAAAACTAATAGCCTCCCTGAGTCCTGTGATTCAGCTTCTTGAGAGGGATGAGGAGGGAAATGGGATCCATCCAAACAAGGGCCTCATTTTACAGCCAAGTGACTAGTACACTGGTCTGGGGCACTTAGGAGACCTGGACCCCATCTTGGTTCTGCCACTGATCTGCTTTGCAAAACTTAGTCACTTAACCTTTGCGTACCTGTTTGCACTTCCCTGTCTGTTGAGATTACCATCTGAGATCTGCAGCATGGATTTATTCTGTGTATGCATAATGCCTACCACAGTAGGACCCTCAGCACAACTGTGCAACCAACACAGGAGAAATAACAGTGATGAGTAACAAGTACTTAATTCCACAGTACTTACTGCCATAGGAATCATACATTAGTATATTCTATCCCAGAATGACAACCACATGGGAAAGCAACACAGCTCACTGAGGAGTCAGAGTAGGGTGGCTACTTCCCAGCCGTCTCAAAGTAACTGGTATAGTTCTAGTCAGTTTTTCCTAATATCACACCAGAGGATCACTGTTTGTGCTCTGAGATTGACTATGGGCTAGAGCCAACATTACACTACCAGATTTGGAGTACCACTTATTAGTTCACCTCAAGTAAATCTAGCTTTTGGTCCTTTATCAAGAATACCTTTAATGATGTGGTGTTTTACCTACATACAGACACTAGACTGAAGATTTAAAGTGGTTTTCTCCAATCTCCAGCAATCATTATTGCTTAAAGAAACCTAACCAAATCATCTTCAAAGCACATGGCACCCAACAGGTACAGAAGGTCTAAATTAACATACCAAAGATGATGGAAATCTGCACTTCAATTGGCACAAATTCAGCGTGCAACTTTAAAGATGAGTGCTAATTACTTTTACTCAGGTTACAGATGGCAGAATTTCATTTTTTCCACTTTTATCATTCTGCACAAATCTGTATTTTGGAGGTACTCAGAATGAGTCCAAAGTTGCCACTTGAAACACATCACTGCTTTTGTCTGCCTCTCTCAAGTAAACATCCAGGACCCAGCAGACTTGCTAAATGTGTATCAGTTCTGAAAATTTCTATGGAAAAATACTACAGGATTTGTACTTGTCCTAGAATTCCTTGAGCATTTAAGTTTAGATAAAAATGTACTCAGATGGAATTCTAATAGCATCGGCTAAGGATTTAAGTACAACACTGCAGACATTTAATATATTTATAACATTGCAAAACTGTTGCAGAAATATCCTGTTATCAGCTGCCAGTTATGGTTCTTGGAATAAGTGTCCAGAAATGCAAGGTATCTTCAAATAAACATTCATTCAACATTTTGTTTTTTAGGGCTTTAGTTGTTAAAATAAGGCTTTAATGACCAATAATTTTCTTCCTCCACTTAAGCCTTCATTCAGGAAAACACTTATGCATGTGCTTAAATTACACTGAAGTCAGTTAAACTTAAGCACACATTTCAAAGTTAAGCACAGAACTTAAGGGCTTTCCTTAAGCTGCAACTCACAAAAGCACCATCTACTATCATATTACAACCCCTGAACGCACCAAGCCATCTGCCCTGCCTTCTGCCTGATCTCAGGCTAACACGACTAACTACTGCTCTCCACTATCCCAGAGGCCTCAAAGTACTGCGATACCCAAACGGTTGCCTTTGTCTATCCAAACCATGCAGCTGATCCAATAAAAGATATCAAGCACAAGACTTCTTGCATATTTCCTGGACCAACACAGCAAAACTATCACCTCCACACTACAGACTGTATTGTCATTCAGAGAGCCAGGGAAGTAGCTTGAGGCAGGTGACCATAATAGAGACTAAAGCTTGCAGGAGAAAAGTGCCAGCTTTGTTTGCTTCCTTCTTTTTTTCTTTAAATATTTCACAGAGTTCTTAAATGAACTTGAGGAAATGGATTGTTCACAAAACAAAAAAAGTCAGGATGACTGAAATTAAGAGGGCAATAGAATCTGATTCTGTGCGTACAATAGTTATTGAGCATATCCTAAACATGTATGAAATATAGTGTGAAGCTTTGGCCCCTGGTTTGATTTGGTGGAGATTCAGCCTGATTTGGTGGCCAAATTAGGAGACCCTTTATTCTCTCTGAATCAAATTGGAACCCTCCAAATCAATTTGGAGAGATTCAGAAATATTCAACGATTTGGATATAGACACAGTGTGAAAAAGACCAGGAGAGCCGGGGAGGTGGCGGGACGCCATGCCGGAAGCAGATCATGGCAAAACCAAAACCACAGCGGCCAGAGCCGCCATGAGAAAAGATCAAAAGAAAAAACCAGCTGAGCCGGGAGGAGCCAGGAATGGCTCCCACATCCCCATGGGCATGCTTTACAAAAACGTGCTGGGGCTGATTGGTTGGCTGGATGCCCGGAGCTGGGATAAAAGACCTGGTGGAAGACGAGCCCAGGGGACTGGAAGCGAAGTCCCCAACAAGCCTGGAGGGGTCAAAACTTTTGAGCAGTCCCAGTGAGGGGACTTGGTGGGTACCCCAGAAAGGGGTCACAGTGAGAGTACAGGGCCAGAGAGGGCCCCAGAATCTATTCACAGGGTTGTCATGGACTGAGGAAATTGACAGCGATGACTGGATTACAGCCAGACCCAGTGGGGTCAGGATATGGATGCAACAGATGCACGGCCAGTACCGAACCTAAGGAAGAGTTGAAGTCCCGGGGGATGGAATGGTGCCAAAACCAGACGCCGTTTAAGCAGAGAGAAGGGAGGGGCCATAGGAGATGCTCAGCATAGAAGTATCACCATTAGACAGCAGCCAAAGATCCTGAGAGACCACTCGCTAAGAAGGTTCAGAACATCAACCTCAACAACACAGGTGACAACATCAAGGTTGGCGTTAGGCAGGGTGTAGGTGAGGTGGAGCCCCACAAAGAAGGAACAGCGGGAATGACCAAGGGAAGGCGCCAGGGGAAGTGGGACCAAACATCGTCTTTCCAATCCAAACATAACCATCATCAAAGATGTGGCAGCAGACAAGGCCCCTGTGGAACCAACCCAAAGTCACCCCAATAACCAGGCTGTTCAGCCCAAGGCACTACGACAAGGTTCAAGAAGAACCCACACTTGCGACGCTCAGGGGAAAGACACAGGAGATTACACGCAGCTTTAAATATTTTTTCTACATACCTCTAGGTACCAAGCAGCTCATGAATGCTGAGATGGGGCAGATGAAGCATCCCACAGGAACGCAGGAGGCTCCCCAGCGTGCTCGGCAGCAGACGTGAAAGTGGACTAGAAGCACTTCTGGTCCACTTCTGGGTCTGCCTGGGAGCACACAGGAAGGTTCCCCCTGCCCCCCCCGGCTTGGCAACTGGTGCCTCCTGAGTTTGGGGGGGGGGGTACCTGGGGTCCCCCCTGTGGCCAATAGCTGAGCCATTGTTGGGGGGAGCCGCACCCTTAGTGATAGACCCAGAAGTGGCCTGGAAGTACTTCTAGTCCACTTCCAGGTTTGCTGCCAAGCACGTGGCCCCCCCTCCCCCATACTTCTGTAGAACGCTCCATCTGCCCCACCATCGTAGTGTTCATAAGCCGTGCCTGGTATCTTGAGGTGTGTAGAAAATCCATTTAAAGCTGTGTCTATGGCCAAACCACTGATTCTCTGAATCAGCATCGAGTCTTCAGATTCAGATTCGGCCAAATCAAATAGGGACAGTGACCCTAATCAATTAATCAAATCACTTTCCCCCATTCGGGCCAAACCCAAATTGAATACAGTCCATTTCACACACCCCTAATAGTTTCCTCCTCAAAGTACCATCATGTTAATAGTATAGAAGCACATCTGGTAATACTACATATAAACAATCATTTATCAAATATGACAATGTAATAGATTTTCTGGGCTACAAATTCCCTGTTCCTTATCTGGTCTTGTCACAGATGTAAATTTTTCAACATGTGTCACAGAACTCCTTCCTATAACTTGAGGTCAGAATGCAGGCATCTACAACTTTATTATTTGATTTCTTCACAGTAGCTCCACAGGATGTTAATGGAGAACAAAAGGCTGACACTTCCAAGATAGTGCTCTTGGAAGTCCATTATAATCCTTTTGTTTGCTCAGTTAACTTTGCTGTTCCTGAGCAAGGTAGATCAAGCAAGAGGAAAGAGTTCACCTGTTTCACCAGGCTAACTGTGCTGTTGGGGAACACAGTCCACTTCTAGCTCCAGCACAGCCCTTTGATTGACTTGAAGCAAAATCTTCTCCCCACTTTCTGGCATAAATATCAAGGGCAAGCAAGGACCTGTTCTCCACACAGATTACAAGGGCTGAAGACAGAAATGGACAGCTCTGATCAAGTAATGAATTCTATCAACTGCCTACTTGAAATAGCTTTAAACCCCAGAGAGGTTTTTTTAGATTCATAGATTCATAGACATTAGAACTGGAAAAGACCATGCAAAATCATAAGGCACTGCCCAAGAGGAAGGAAGTCTGATGGGGTCAAATGATCCCATCAAGATAATCATCTAAGCACCCAAGTCCCTTTCCAGCAGACTGATGCCTCCACCTCTGAAGTGCAGGCTATGGTCAAACATACCAAAGTCTTTGTAATGGCACCAGGCAAGATCCACGGCAAAAAGGAATATTCTGAACACAAACCTTCCCCCCCCCCCCCCCAAAAAGCATGGAAATTTGCAGCCAGTTTTGGTTCTCACCCAGGCGCTACTGTTTAGCCAATGATGGGTTGAAATAGATGGACATACCCACATAGAGCTAGAATTTTTTAAAACCTCTGAAACTATTTATTGAGTTTGCAAAACCCCTTCCTTTTTTTTGGTTGTCATTTAAACCTATGAATTTTTTCTCTTCTCAGTTTGGTTTCTGTATCAGGGCTAGGACATCTTCCCTGAAAACTGAGCTGGCAGAAATAAGTGTTGTGAACATACTCCTTTCCATTGGAGTGCACGTCACAAGCACACATTCTGTTTATGTCAAACAGTCCCACTTTCTTGCTACTGGAGCACATGACCCAATCTCTGTGTCACTTAAATGAATCACTAGACTAAATGCATACATTAATACAGCCTCCATACTGCCCTCAGCTATATGTTGTCTCCAGCTAAGTGCCTACATAGTAGGCAGAGCATCAGTGGAACATTACAGACATCAGTACAATGGTGATAAGGTTTGCAAATTACTAAACATCAGAAAGAAATTATCATTCAGTATAAAAAAAGGGACAGACAAGTTGTGGTATATTACCTACTAGGGATTCAGTTCTTTAGAAGATGGCATTTCATATAGTTAAAGCATACATTTTTTAATAACATTAATATATATATACATACACACACACACACACACACATACACACACACACACACATACACACACACTAACCCTCTTTGGTCCCACTTACAAGCAAAACAACTTTATTTTGGATTAGAGCACATTGCCTTTAAAGACTTCTGTCTTTAAGGAATCCGAGGTCAAGAAGTTCAGTGAAGATGATCTGCTTTCCCTCTGTAACACATAACACTTGATCTCTGTACCACTCATCTTTCACATTTTGTCCATCTTGCCTAGTTTCACTGTAAGCTTTTTGAAGCAGGTACCATCTCACACTATGTTTATAGACAGCAGCTAGTACCATGGAAACCTCAACTCAACTGGTCCCAACCAAATAATAACTCCATTATTTTCATGGGGTTCCCCATATACACTGGATTTTTGGTCCATTACGTTTTTTCCCTCCCCTCCCCATAACCTTCTCTCTTTTCTTGCAGTCTTTCAGAAGTGGAATACAAATCCAACATTTGGATTTAGCTGTCAGACCTGTGGAACTCAAGTGCTTTCAGCTTTAAGTCAGTTGATTTTCCCTTTTTCTCATTTATGTGTACACACTGATGAATTGAAAGGTAGTAATTGAGGAGACAGCTTTCCTGCAGACTGGCTTCCTACATCCTCCCCGTTTCACATGACAGCTGCTAATTTTAGGCTGTAAACTAACTCTTTATGACTCCATCTTTTAACCCACAGTGATTAGTAACATAGGCAACATATAGTCCAAAGGAAAAAAAAAGTTTTAAAGATTTAAACTTGACTTTGGAGTCTCCCAGCTTGTCCTAAAATAGGTTCTATAAATTATTCCTTCTTAGCAATACTGTCCTCCCTGCCCTGAATGCCCCCCAGTGTTACTGGTACTGTTGGCAGGAAATGAAAGCATAATTTATCAGGAAGCATTTCTCCCTCTTTGTAATGATTCTGCTGTTACCATGAATAGGAAAGGAGTGTAAATTGAAGGGTGATGATCTTTCACCATCATCTGTTCTACCAGCTGCTGCAAGTGACCTACCTCCAACACTTTGCTGCATCCCTAAGTGTGAAATCCAAGGCCCTATTGTGTTAGATGCTGAAAGCAAATGATACCAAGACAGCCTGTGCCTCAAAACTCGTTGTCTGGAATTTAAACAAAATGCAGTTGATGAATGAATGGACACATTGAAAGAAGATGGTAGGGCAAGGTTATGGTAGAGGCGGGTGTTTATGATTAAATTAGTTACAACTGCAAACAGTCACAGATGGGCACCAGCAAAACTAATATTACATAGTAAGTATACCACAAAGAATGGGATTTTAAGGAGGGATAGAGAAGAGAACAAGGAAGCACCTTGGAAAGGAGGGTAGTATGGATTAAGGATTTTTTAGTCTTGGCAAAGTAAAAGCAGGACTGGACACCCCCAATAAGAATTTAAATTTGAAAGGCAGGATGAGTTAAATAGGGATGAGAGGCTAATCCAAGTGAATAAAAACCAAACAATACCTAGTTCTTAAACAGCAGAGTGGTTTTCAACCTTATATTTCAAAGAGCTTTGCAGAGATCAGTAGCACCGCTAGTTATTGGCTTCTATGTCAAAGGTTCTGCCTAAAACAGGACAGAATTAAAACTTTACTTTGCATTGTTTTTGAGTGGAGGAAAAAAATATTATCAGTACTGAAAAAGTCTGAAAAACTGAGGGACTCTGAACTCACCAAAATTTAGCTCTTTTTACCTGACTGCAAGGTACAAAGTGGAATGCTACACTTGTGTTAATGAATGGCTGGTAGGTTCTTGATTCAGATTCAATGTCAGGAGTCAGTGGTCCTGGAAGCTTGGTTTGTGTTCTGCACCTTTGTGAGTTTACAGTTGGCTGGTTTTGATAAGAATACATGGTAGTAAACAGACAATGGGGGTGGGGAGGGGAGTCTCCAAGGTTTCAAATAGAGTACAGCACCTAAAACAAGTAATTACGCATAGGTCAGCGCAATTTAGGTCAACGTCCTCAGTCAGACTGCACCATAAAAGAGGCAAATTTTCTTTAATGAAGTGTTGGTTCAGAAATTCAAATTGGAGAATCATAAGGAAGGAGACAAGACACGAATGCCAATTATACAGAGAAGTTCTTAAATCACAACGTGAAATTCTGCATTGAAGGTGCTGTGGATATCCACCATAAATTCAGGTTTACATAAAGATGACTTAGTTGAGCATGTAAACAAAGAGACAGAAGATAGCAAAGGTATTTAATTGTAGTGGAAACTTGAACTAAGCAAAAAACTAGGAAATTTTCCAGCACCAGAAATCAAATCATAACTCACGCAATATATTTTGCATTTAGAAAAATAAAGTTCCTCCATAGGGTGATACACTGTCTATAAATGCCACATTACAACATAGTTAGCCAGTTGCTAGGCCTGTGCAAAGCGGCAAGTATTCAATTCGGATTTGGATTCAGACAATTCGGAGGGACAGTGATTCGATTTGGTGACTACGGCTAGCTTCCCAGAGTGCAGCCCAGACTCCCCCTGCCCCACAGAGTGCACCCCTGCAGTGCCCCATGTGCCTCAGGATCTGTGTGGGGCAGGCAGGGCCGGGGCTGCACTGGGAGAAAGGTAGAAGGCACTGGAAGTGGGGGATATGCCCCCTCCACTGGTAGCCCAGCCAGCATTGGGCTGATGCCAGACTGAGCCCCTGTGCTGACTCCAGAAAAGTGGTGCACAGCGGCAGGAGCCAGCCTAGACTCCCCATACCTCATGGACGAGCAGTGCTTCACCCTGGCTGGGTGAGTGGCAGCAGGGCATGGGGAGGGGGGAGCACGTATCACCGAAAACTCACTGCAGTCCCCCATAGCCCCTGCTCCACTGCCCGCCTCGCCCCAATCCAGAGACACACCCCCACCCCGCCTGTATGCCCTGGCACCGCTTGCCCATCTGGGGCAAAACCTCTGCTTGTCTAGGAAGTGTGGGGAGGATGGGCAGGCTCCTGCTGCTGTGTGCCGCTTGTTCAGAGGTAGCACAGTAGCTCAGTCTCATGCTGGCCCCGCACCAGCTGGGCGAGCAGTGGAGGGTCAGAGCCCCTGCTCCCAGTGCCTTCCAACTTCTGTCCAGTGCAGCCCTGGCCTCACCCACCCCGCACAGATCCTGGGCTACATGCCCCTTCTCCATGCCCTCCCAGATCAGTGGCAGGCAGGAGCCACTGGACCAGCCACAACACAAGCAACTCCCAGACAAGCGGCGCACAGCAGCATGAGCCGTGCCACCCCCACCCTGGGCAGCGCCTCTGCCCCCCCATCCCAGATGGGCAACTTGCCCCAGCCCCAATCCCTCCCTCACTGTGGATGTGTCAATCTGCCCCTGCACTCCTTCCCTCCCTCCTCTGCCCACCACAACAGACTTACCAGCTGGAGGCAGCTGTGCCCAGCCTCCTCAAGGATTGCTGCCTGTTTTGTCTATGACCGAATCTCCCAATCAGTGCTGAATCTTTTCCAAATCAATTCAGAGGCTTCTGATTTGATTCAGAGCTTTTAATGGGTCTCCAAATTCAATTCAGATTTGGAGATTCAACTGCCAAATTGGGCCGAATCTCCTTTGAATTGAATTGGCTACCAAAGCTTCACACATCCCTACCAGTTGCAAGACCGAGTTCATATTAGAATGTTCTTGATTTCTATCATGGGGCTGCTTCAGGAACATGTTAAAATGGCTAAAAATGGCTTTAAAAGACACAGATGTTCTAAATTGGAGGCTCACAGTCGCATCAGTTTCTGCAAGCTGAGCTCTTTGCTCCTATCATTGGCTCCTTGATTCCCTCCATTCTAACCCATGCCCTCCATGTGTACCATGCTCCCAACCCAGACTCCCATTCTATCCAATCTACAGACTCTCTGAAACTCCCCTCATGTTTGATGGACTTTGTGCCCTGCTTTCCCCCCCACCCAATGTTCCTCACCATTCCAGACACTCAATTTTATTTCCCTCCCCACCATCCCCCATTTTTCCTCACATCAGACCAAGGCTGGTGTACATGCTCCCATACCTTGTCTTTCTATTCATGTTAGGGACTCAGTGTGCCCTCTCCCACATCAGAATCCCCCAAATTCCTTCCTTTCTGGGGTTCTGTGTGCACTCACCCCTGTGTCCATGCCCCAGTCCACCCATGGTTTATTGTTTGTCTATGTAGTGTGGTATTGAAAAGTTGCAGTGTCATAGTCAGATAAATGCCCCCAGTTGAGTAGATAGCCTTGAAGTAGAATTCATTTATCACAAGATGGGAGACCATATAAAAAAATTAGATACAAAGCTCACAACATAAGTGCCGGGGCTTAGGTAATAAGGGTAAATTAGTCCCAGTTATAGAATTACAGAATCATAGAATCATAGGGCTGGAAGGGACCCCGACGGATCATTGGGTCCAGCCCCCTGAGTAAGCAGGAAAGACATCTGGGGTCAGATGACCCCAGTCAGGTGACCATCCAGTCTTCTCTTGAAGACCTCTAGGGTAGATGATTGCACCACCTCTGGGGGGAGCTTGTTCCGTTGTCTGGACAGCCTAGTTGTAAAGAAGTTTTTCCTAATGTTCAGCCTGAAACTATCTTCCAGGAATTTGTGCACGTTGTTTCTAGTTTTCCCCCAGGATGTCCTGGTGAACAGTTGTTCACCAAGCCCCTGATGTATGCCTGTGTTATAGGAGTAAGCTGCAATCAGGTCCCCTCTCAGCCTTCTTTTCTTTTGGCTGAAGAGTCCGAGATCCCTCAGCCTCTCCTTGTATGGCTTGCCACGCAAGTCCCTGATCATACGGGTGGCCCTTCTCTAGACCCCCTCAAGCTTTAGCACGTCCTTCTTGAAGTGCAGCACCCAGAACTGCGTGCAATACTCCAGCTGCAGCTGCACCAATGTTGAGTAAAGCAGGAGAATCACTTCTCTGGATTTACAGGAGATACATCAATTGATGCATGCCAGAGTTTTATTGGCCCTAGTGGCTACTGAGCATTGCTGGCTCATGTTCATGCTGGGGTCTATCGTTACTTTCATTTGTAGTGCTGGTTAGGTTAGCGATGCCCACCCTGTAGGTGTGCTAGGGTTCTTCCTTCCCAGATGCAGCACTTCACATTTCTCTATGTTGAACCTCATCTGGTTCCATTCTGCCCAACACACCAGCCTGCCTAGGTTTGTTTGTATCTGCAGCCTATCTGCAGGTGTGTCCACACAACCGCATATCTTGGTGTCATCCACGAACTTAGCCAATGGGCTTTTCACCCCCTCATCGAGGTCATTGATGAAGATACTGAACAGCACTGAGCCAAGTACCGATCCCTGGGGTACACCACTGACCACATCGTGCCAGAACCTTTATATCTGTGAAAGATTCGCTTGAACACACCTAAGTTCAGATGCTTTTATGATAACTGGACACTTGTACCTGCTGGAAAACACTGAAGAAAACAAGGCTCTTTTATTGTATTTCTTATTCTGTCTACTAGAGGGTGGGAGGCCTTTTTTGGCTTCAAGAAATGATGATCTGTATAAGAATGAGACATAATGGAAAACAGTAGAAATGATGTAAACCAAAACTCCAGGTCGAAACACCAGTAACATTTGGAGAAATTCAAATTCAATTAGGAATTTCACATTGGACCTAGAACATAATCAGCCTTGCAAATCTTTGTAACTTAATATCAAGCTGTAACAGTATTAGGACTCAGATTCTCACTTATTTTGCTGGTGCACCCTGATAGCTAGACCATGTGCGTCTCTTTAGCGCCACTCAAGGAAGACAAAAACCTGAGAGTGCTGAGGCAGAAGAGAGCTTGAGTTATGTAGAGAGATCTCTTAATCAGCCCACTCAGGAAGAAATTTGGGGGTGGAGACTTATGATATTAAGTGCATGCTTGCCTTTCAGCTTAGCTGTTTGAAGCATAAAGGCAAACCCCTCAAAAGGTTGTAGAAAGTTTAAGCAATACCTATTGTATCAGCATATGCTATTTTAAGGAAAGAATAGTAGAGGCACCCTATTTAAAACTTCAAAATGGGTTCTATACATATTTGTGTACATATTTTCAAAAATATTTGGGGTGGGGAAGAACCCAACCTGATTCTTCTATATTTTATTCAGCCTTACAGCCCAAGATGCTCAATATCAGGTAACTGAGATTCAGCAGTGAGGCATGCAGTTGAGTTTTATTCAGCAATTGTTACCATTTTTAAAAGTTCCCAAATCCTAATTTAAGAAATGACTTATACGATTAGGAATCTAGCTCCCACTGAAAGTAAATACAATTTAGGCTCCTAAATATACAGATCACTTTTGAAAGTATAACTTGGGCTCTTAAGTCCCCTAATTACTTTTTAAACTCTTCCCCCAAATTTGCACAGCACATGTATCTGGAGAGTAACAACTACTACGAAAGTCTGTATATAGCTGCATATTCTCTAAAGCCAGTCACAACTTTCATTCTTTAAAATTCATTATGAAGAATATGAAAGGAGTAGTAAGAATGTTACATTTGTAAGAAAATGGCTGTGTGCACCAGTGCAAGTTGACCATAAAGGATTTCATTGTGTTGCACAGTACAAGTAGAATATTTCATTAGAAGAAAAACTACAAGTATTTACAAAAAAAAAAATGAAAACTACAGTATTTAAAATGTTGTGTAAAAACTGTCTTTGTAAAATTCAATGCCCATCTTCTTTTCCTCCATGTTTTGCTTTGATGAATAGAAATTGTGGTCTGAAAAGCAATTTCATTTATTAAAGGGTTTTAGCATTTCTGGTTTTCTCTTGTTCTTTTAAACAAATTACCAGATTTTCTAGGTTCTCTGCAAACAGAATGAGTTCCACAATAACTATCAAAACGGAAATTATTACACATTATATGTATTTTAGACATCTCAAAAACCAGAAACACACCTTTGAAGTGAAAAAATCACCAAAACCAAGACAGATCAGTAATACAATAAAGCAAACACTTGCAAATGCTGAGAGGCCTTCGCTGATTTTAAATGCTTTTAAGTTGAACTTCCCTGCTTCTGTATTTATCATTCTTTTACATGTCTTGAAGTAGGAACTGTGAGTGCTGTGACAAATACATAGAAAGGACATGCAGTTTTTACTGTGCTATCCATTACTACCTTTCCTACTATCTTCTGCTAAAACACTATTTCATAACTTTTCAGAGTAATGCTCAGTGCATCACAACATAATTCCTCCTAAAGCAATGGTACACCAGGGAACTATTACCTTCTTCTTCCACCAGTACTAGAAGAGTACTATTATGACAAAAGTGAACTAAATAATCAGGACACACTAGCCCCTTTGTACTGCTGACACCAATATATCCTACATATAGAGTGCAGACTTAAAAACGACTCACTTGGGGAACTCAGCACAACAGCTTGCCTTTTCCTTGCAGTGTATCTGCCTTACAACATCCCTATTACATTTGATTTAGTAGTTGAAAGGTTGTATTCCTTAAAATAATTATCATGTAATGTTACAATAAATCGGTGACCATCTACAAAGAGAGATGGGCATTATTATCAGTCAATGCCATCATGACACCTACCACATCTACCACACCAGAACTGTGAGAAATTACACTGAACTATTTTGATATTTAAAGTATCAGAACAATGTTTCTTATCTTAATGTGAAAGCTCCAACAATTCCATGACCAAGTTCTTTCAAAAGAAAATGAAGGATTTGAGTTGAAACAGAAATTTCAGGGAACTTCCAAACTACTTTGAAATGTTAAACTTTTCCTCGCAAGGAAAAAAATCGGGGCTATTTAAATGAGAGCGTAAATCTTTTATTACAAAGGGAGCTATTTTTTAGAGTGTCAAATTTAAGATTTCAAATAAAATTAAGAAAACCAGCCTGTTTCAACAGACTTAAACTTCTTTTCTTTTAGTGTGCCCTGTAATAAATTTGGAGAAAATGCATTTAGACTCAAATATAAACAGAAAATCAAGCGTCAAGCAGGTTTCCTCCTTGCCACTGACCTGCTTTGACCTTAGCCAAATTACTTCAACTCACTGTGCCTCCATTTAGATTATGACTTGCTTATTTAAATTGCAGGGTAGTATTCTCTCTTACTGGGAGATAAATACAACACCTAGATGCCACTCTAATCCAATTATTTTTTCATAGTAAATGTATTTTTTTTCATTTTATAGTTCCATATAAAATGTAATTTTTACATCCTTTGGCCCTAGCAAAAATATCTGGGTGCTCCAGTTATTGGTTTTGCCAACAGAGGTGGTTATTTTTTAAATTTTATTTCTAATTAACAGTGAAAGAAGGTTGGGCAAAGATACAAGCAATAAAAAATGGTCTCCATCTTACTTCGCTTGCATCTTGCAATGAAATGAATGAAATCATCATCTTATACCTAAAGACATCAAAGCCTGTTCCTATGGAAACAATCATTCCATCACAAAAAGCTATCTGTGATGACTTCACTGTAGTCACTACAGTGTAGTGTCACTCAAACATAAATAGTTTGTCACTGGATGCACATTGTGAAAACCCCTTGGAGGTTGAATGGACATGTGGTCCACCCGTGTGTAGTATCAGAGATTTTGTTCTCTGTATAAATGTCCTATGATAGGACAGGTTGACACATCTTAAAACCTGCTCAGCTGAACCATTAATAGAATGCAGGCCCCTTCTTATTTTCCTAGTCTGCTATCTTATCTTATCTTTTGTAATTTTCTTTGCTTAATCTTTTTCCCCATTTTCCTTTTGATGCATTGGTAACAGAGAAGCAATACTTAGCTATGTGGGAAAAACAGTCATTTCCTGCTGATTCCCTTAAAGAAATCCATTAGGAGGGAAAAAAAAGTACTGGTATCTCATAACAGAAAGTAATCCATGCTGTGTAACTGTAATTTCAAAAGGCAAACAATTCTTCTGCAGTTTGCAGATAAATAAGATTTATTGGCCTGTGGGGAGAAAGAAGAAAAGATGTAATATGGTATTTTTGAGCCAAAGAAATAAATTCAACCTGTTTCATAATCAATTTTTTTTTTACAATATCTAACATCCTCCAACTTTGGATTGTTTCTCTGGAGCACAAGACTGGAGGGACCTTGTGTGCCACTAAGTCCAGTCCCTGCATTCACAGGCAATCATTTTCCCAAAAGGATCCACAAAGACATCTCCCTGGGTCCCTCTCCCATAACATAGCATGAAAACATCCTATTAAAAAACCCTACATGTGCCACAGGGATAGAGAAGAACTAAGGCTTGACCACTGGAGTTGCAGGAAAACTGTTAGGTTAAAATATGGGGCAAGGAAGTAACTGAAGTACAGACACATCCTTTGACATAACTAAGGACACTTCACCTTTGCCAAAGCCTACAACTCCTTTTCAGCCTGGTAAAAGCTATGCATGTCATGTTTGTTAGCATTGAGCTGAATATCCTTGGCTTTATTAGGCCACCACTGATTTTTCATTTCCTGGATCTTCCTTTGAACTTTGACTTTGAGGAGCTGATACATCTCCTTCTTTGCTGAGATGAGCTGTCATCTTGCCAAGCAGAATGAGCCCTTTTCTTCCACCTGAGGAGGGCTTGCATCTCAGCCTCACTCTCATCAAGTCAGTCTTGGTGTCCCTTAAATACTGGAGCTGACAGACAACTGGATTGACAACCTTTCAAGAGAAATAGTAAACCCCAGGGAAATTTTCATAGGTATGAATGGCAGTCAGGGACTTCATTCCTAATCAGTGGAGGATTTGGTGCCTCACTGATATTAAAAATGGCTAAGACCTTATCCTTATCCTTATCCATGAACAAACCAGTATGCATTTTAATATCAGAATGATGTTTATTAACTTAAGAGTACACAAAAATTGTAGAAAACATCAGAAGGCTACAAAGTCAAGGACCGGCCAATACACTATACCAACCCATATAGACTTATCTAAAATCATTATTAGTTGCTAAAGGGATTTTTCCATATTGATAGACTTTCTTTAAACTGAACTTCTTTAGATTGATAGAGAGGCTCATACAGCTAGTGAAGGTGGTTACTGGGCAACAGGAGTAATATTCCTTTACTCATCTTGCATAGGACAGTTTGCTGTATGTACTATACATTACATACAGTGATTTTAGCACCAGTGATACATACACCAGTGATTTTAGCACAGAAGGCCATAGAACAAGCTAACTACCTTAGCTTCAAGACAGTTCTTTAGGGTCTTTGAGTGATGATGGAGAAGGGGTTGGAAAAAATGGGAAGTGGGGAAATCAGAGCCCGATGTGTATGTCAATGTACTGGCCAGAAAGGGGTGAGAGTTAAAAGACCACTAAGCCTTCTCTAACCTGTTGGGAGAGCCATTTCAGAGCTCACACTACTCAAGAAATGAGTAGATTCAAGCTGCCTTCTCACTTTGTCAGAGGCAGGAACAAATCTTGTGCCACTATTTTAGTAACACTGGAAAATCTGGGGGGAAAGCCATAAACATTCCAGGTGTTGATCAGTTAACCCTGAATCTATGTAGTATTTGTGAAGTTTTGATTCAGTTGAACACAAACATACCATGGGTCTTTCACTCACAACAAAGCTTGAATGAATTAGGAGTGGTCTGCAGAGAACTGTTTATTAGCTTGTGTTATGTATGGAATATTTTTCCAATACCAAATAGATTTCCAAGTACTGTATTAGGATGCAGTCATGACCACTGTGTTGTGCAGAAAGTTCAGCGAAACTTAAATTCCACAAATTTCAGCAAGTTTCATATTCCCACCAATGGGAGCCATTGCCAAGCAATGAAAAGATCAGACATGATTAACAGAGCTGATCAAAATGCGTGAAATTTTTTTGGGGGGTAAGAGAGAGAGAGACCAACTTTCACAAACACATTTTGCAAAAACACTGTAGACGTTTTTAAAAATGCTTCATCGGAAATATTTTATCAAAAAAAAATTTTTGAACTTCACCAAACTTTGCTATGAGCCAAAGTATTTCCTTGCAAATAATGTTAATGCAATAAAAAAAAATAAAAAGATATATTCTGAGCTCTCTGAAAAAGAAGCAACTTTGGAAGATTCAGTTTGGGGGGAAATTGTTGTTTGTTTGTTTGTTTTTAAACCAGCATTGAAAAAATACATACAATGAAAATACTGAGAACCAGCCAGTGTGCACATAGCAGACAGGACTAGTAGCTTGAAATCCTACATTCCATTCACTCTTTCATTTGTCAGAGCAAAGTTTTGATTAGATGCTGCCAACACAGAAGATTGAGACTGACATGCATATTGGACTCTGTGAGTGGAAAGTTCCAACGCGCACCCAGCCCGTGTCCCCTGGGTGACCTGCGGAGCTGTCAATCATTGTTGACCTACTTTCCCCACAGAGCATGCTCAGATTGTGTCAGCTTCTGACAGAGCATGCTCAGTCAGAACCTGACATGAGGTAATCTGGCTAGAAATTTCTCTGCGGAGAGCGTTCTGATTGGCCACTAAGTTCAGATAAAAGTTCAGTGAGCCCCTCCCTCGGGGGAAGATCGTGTTAGCTGGAGACAGAGGCTGGTGCTCCAGGGACTGTCTCTCAGTCAGGCCCTTAGGCCTATTGATCTCCTCCCTCGATTTGGCACTCTGTGTCCTTAACTGAGAGTGATTGCGACTTTGATTATTCGGCTTTCGATTGACTTCTCGCCATCCTTGACTACAATTTGGATTCTCCTTATACTGACGATTCTCCGGTTACTGGACTGTTTTTGTTTTGGCCTTGACTTCGCCTCCGGATCACCCTCGACGTGACTCTACTTACCTGGCTTTCGACCTCGGCTTTCATCATTGACCATCCGTTTGTCCATTGGACTGGCATCACGACCCCGGTTATTGACCTACGTGTTACAGTTCTGTTTGTCTGTTTACCCCCATTTATGAGCTGTTGACCAGCCCTGGGACTTATCCAACAGGCTTGCCCTGTCGGGGAACCTCGTGGGCCAACAGACCCCTTCGTTGTTCTCTGTTGTTAATACTGTAACTGAAGACATCGCTGCCTACACCTAAAGCGTAAGTTAAATAAATTAATCTTTGTTGTTGTCCGTTACATGTCCCTTCCTCTGAACTCCATGCCAGTAATCCCACCTGTTCGTATCCGATTGCCACCCCGATCACCGTGACCTTGGGGCCCTGTACCCCGACATCATTGATGAATTGATGCACTTTCTCAGTTCTTTGGGACAGTTATTAAATTGTTATTTTTACTGTGGTAACATCTAGGAGACCCAACTCCAGATTAGGACCTCTTTGTATTAGGAGCTATACAACACACTTAGCTGTCAAATGAAGATAAAAAGTCTACCTCAAAAATCACAGTGTCTCACTATAACCAGTGTTTTAGCATATTTTATTTTATTTTATTGCATATTTATAGAAAATACATTAAAATATATTTTAATATAATATGTCCTGATTCAACCTGCCTCTGCTTTGAAGCCTCTCAAGTTTTCCACCTTTAACTACATTACTATGGTGAAAGATGCTCTCTCAAGGGGGGGAAATCCAGTTTACATAACAAGCACTTAAAACCTCTCAAAATGTGAATTGCTCTTTATTATAAATCTTTTTCTGTAAATAACTAAAACCTATTAGACTGCATTTTTATAGAATTGACCTATTTTATTTGGATAAAATACTATGGGCTAATGTTTTCATAAAATTTCCACTCTTCCTGTCTCCTCTGCTAACTATGGCATTCCATCCATCTCTAGCCCTTAAAGATTCTAATTGTCTTCTAATTGCTGCGGTGTTCTTCAGGAACACATATCTAGTTCCTACTGTGTTCTTCAGGAAGTTGAGGAGGTTGAGGTTCAGGAGGCCATTGTTCCATATCCTGCTGGTGAGTCAAGCTGTACTTGTGTAAAAGGACTGGGGATTGAGAAAGGGCTTCACCAAAGCATGGTGCTAAAAACAGAAAAAGAACTATCATTCCATATATGCAAATATAGATGCTAGATTGGGCAGTGAAACCAACCTACCATTCCAGCAGATTAGGAATGCTAGATTGGATAGGATGTTAGATCCCCTTTTTAGATTAGGGATGTTAATGGACTGAATTTGCAGTCCCTAAAGAGGCAAGTCAACTCAATGCTGCTGCCTCCTACAAATGAAGGCTAAATTCAAATCAACCACTAAAGCATCCGAACAGGACTAAGCCAACTTTAATGGCATCCTCCTGAGCAAATATGCAAAACATGGTCTTCTCATCATAAATACTATCTTCAGTCCGAGTTACAAATACAAGAACACCTGGAGACACTCTCAATTTAAGCACTGGCACAACCTAGACTATGCTTATGGTTAAGGCCTGTGATAGAATAGAAGTTCATATTACATGATCCATGAGAGGAACAAATGACTGCTGAACAGATTGCAAACTTGTCAGATCCATTAAGAACATCTGGCTTGCTTCAAAATACCAAAAACAGTTAAAAGCAATGTGAAGGACTCTCAACACCAAATCTCTTCAAGACTTTAAGATCTGTAAAAATCTCCAACAATGTCATTGCCTTGTCTGCAAATGAAGGAAACATTGGGGAACTTCGGAAGTGGCTGAAAACTACTATATGGCCTATGTTGAACACTACTGGTTGACACCAAGACTCTTTTGAGAGAAAAACACTGACATCCAAGAGAAGGGCTCATTCTGCTTGATGACATGCCCCCTCATCTCAGCAAAAGAAAGAGACATATCAGATCCTCAAAGCCAAAGCTCAAAGGAGGATCCAGGAAATCAAAAATCAGTGGTGGCCCGATAAAGCCAAAGAGATCCAGCTCAGTGCTGTCAAACATGACATGCATAGCATTTTACCAATCAATGAAAGCCATCTATGACCTAGCTTCTCATGGTCCTACTTTCCTGCAATTGCAGGATGGCTCAGAACTCCACAAAAACAATAAAGCTATCCAAGCAAGATAGGAAGGGCACTTTGAGGCACTCCTAAACTGTGAGTTGACTGTGATGGATACTACCAACCATCGAGTCCATCCCCCAACACACTGAAAGGGGATCCTCTGCCAATCCTCCTGTCCTGCAAAGTCTGACATGCCATCAAGAAAAAACAAAAACAACAAGGCTACTGGTCTAGATGGTCTACCTGCTGAAAAACACAAGGCTGGTGGTAAACAACTAGTACTGAGATGCCATACATTTATTCTTTGAATTTTCCTGTGGAGGTTGAGGAATGCCAACATTATGGCCCGGGATCCATGTTTTCCGTTTCCTATGGAAAAACATAATAAACTGCATATTTTACCTTTTACCAGGGGCAAATGTGGATTTCTCATTCTCAGAGAAACCTGCAGATTTTTCAGTTTTTCAATGAGCTCCCTGCTGGCTGGCAGACTTCCAGCCCTCAGGGAGCTGGGAGTGAGCAGAAGGAGGGCAATCAGGCAGCAGTCACAATGTGCATGTACATGTGCAAGAATCTCACTGTGGTTTCAGACCATCACATGGGGCAACTGACATGATCCTTGTTCACCAGGTCCAAGAAAACTGTTGGGAACAACATCAGGACCTGTATATGGCTTTCATTGACCTTACTAAGGCCCTTAAGTCCATCAATTGCAATGCCTTGTGTGAAGTCCTAGCTAGGTTTGGATGTCCTGAAAAGTACATCAAAGTCCTGGGGCTTTCCCATGACCAGGTGACTGTGATTGTTCCTTGTAGTGGATTGGAGACAGATCCATTGGTCATCAGAACTGGGGCCAAGCAAGGATGTGTCATCATCCTGACTGTTCTCCTTTTTTTTTTTGACAGTCATCCTGGTTCTCATTAAGCTTCTCATACCTTCCTTCCAGAATTGACACTGAATACTGAATGGCTGGAGGAATCTTCAATCTGGGATGTTTTCATTCAAAGACCAAAGTACTGAAAAGAACCATCTTTGACCTTCAGTACACCAATGACTGTGACATCCTTGTGCAGACTAAGGAAAACCTACATACTGCCCTGGATCTTTTTGGAGAAGCCTTCCAAACTTTGGGCCTGCCTCTCAACATTGAGAAGACTACAGTGTTCTACCAGCCTGCCCTGGGTCATGAATGTGATACCCCTTCCTAAAATCACCATTGAAGAAAAGACCCTAGGGTAGTCAAGTACTTCCCCTACCTCAGCAGCCATATCTTTCAGAGAGTGAAGATTGAGGAGATTCAGCATAGGATCTGGTGTGCAAGTGCCTCCTTTGAGAAATTATTTGGTGTGTCTTTATTCTTTGTGATCTCTGGAAAGACACTAAGATCCAGGTCTACAATGCAGTCATCATCCCCACCCTACTCTATGGATGTTAGACGTGCTAAAATAAATGACACTTTGACAGTCATCACAATTGTCATTTGGCAAGAACTAAAAATAAGATAGAGGCTTTCGATTTCTTTTTTTATTTAGTGGACATAAAACAAAATTTCTGAGAAAGTGCAATCAAATGGATCTTAAACTATTGGGAATCAATTTAAAGTAATTGAAGAAATGTGAGTATCATACAGATGGAAAAACAAACCAAACTGTGACATTTTCATGTGTCACAGTACTACCTCATCCAGATTTTTTGTGTTGATGGGTCAAGACAAGGATCTCAAACCTTTGGATGGGGGTGCTATATCTTAAGAAAGATATCTTGGGGATGATTTGCTCACCACTTACGTCTTCATGTATCCCTTTTCCCTCCTGTTTATGAATAGCTCAGATACATGGTTATAGTGAATACAGACGTAGAAAAGAAGCTGCTTATATTGAAAGTATTTTATATGTTAGTTGTCCTTTAATGCAAATTTAAGAGCAGAAATAAGGAATGGGGCCAGATTTAGGTCTTGTGAAAAGGAAGACCTTTTATCAATCACCTTTTTAAGCTGCCAAATTACCACTTACCAGCATGAATGTAGTATAGATTTGAAGAAAGAACTGATGTTTAAACTTGTGCAATACTCAGGTGTGTCAAAGTACAAATCATGTGAGAACAAGTGTAGCTAACTTATTATGTAATCTCCTCAAGTCTCATGCTTCTCCACTGATTTAAGATAATCATATTAACAGCTTCAAACATTATGCAATGACATCATTCAAACATATTGCTCCCAAAGGTTTGATACTAGATCAGGGAATTACCATTCATCATACATTTATGACAGATCTAATAACATGAACTGATTTGTTCCAAGATGTGGCTTATGTTAGTTTCTTCCCTAGTGGCAACTATCTTCTCTTGGCTCAATCATGTAATGTTTCCTTGAACTAAGATCATGTACACTCACACTTCACTTCTTTTGTGAATTAAAAAAAGAACGCCTTGCCCAAGGACAAGCACTAGATATGGCAACAGGGTCCCACAACACAACATGTTGAGTCATGTTTCAAAACCTTTGAAATGGATTAGGAAGAAAGGCTCCATTCTGCAAATGGCGTTTGTTTCTTTTTAAAATGTTGCCTCTGTTGAACAGATCTTTTAATAACCATTTTCCAAATTAAGAAATAAATATCCAGAAACACCTGGTGCACCATAAGACAATCTAGATTGTAGAATCATAGCAAATTAGTGTCGGAAGAGATCTCAGGAGGTCATCTAGTCCAACCCCGTGCTCAAAGCAAGACCATCCCTAACTAGATCATCCCAGCCAAGGTTTTGTCTAGCCGGATCTTAAAAATCTCCAAGGATTGAGAGTCCACAACCTCTCTGGGTCACCTGTTCCAGTGTTTTACTAACCTCCTAGTGAGAAAATTCTTCCTGATGTCTAACCTAAACTTCCCAAGCTGCAGCTTGAGACCATTGTTCCTTGTTCTGTCATCTGCCACCACTGAGAACAGTCCAGCTCCATCCCCTTTGGAACCCCTCTTCAGGTAGGTTAAGGCTGCTATTAAATTGCATTCCTGATTGTATTCCTATATTGCCCCCTAGTCATTTGTCCAAGTTTCCACTTGTTGTAAACTTCCTTTTTGTGTTTTAGCTCACTGAAGAGCTCCCTGCTGAGGCAAGCTGATCTTTTGCCATACTTGCTAGTATTCCTGTGTGCCAGGATGGTTTGTTCCTGCACCCTCAGTAAAGTTTCTTTTAAATACAACCAGCTCTTCTAGACTCCCTTCCTCCTCAGACTGGCCTACCAGGGGATCCTGCCTATTAGTTCCCTGAGGAAGTCAAAGTCTGCTTTTCTAATGTACTAGGTTCTTACTCTGATGCTCTCTGTCCTTCCTTTCCTTAGGATCCTGAACTCAAACATCTTGTGGTCATTGCTGCCCAAGTTGCTATCCACTTCTACATTCCCCACCAAGTCATCCTTGTTTGTGAGCAGCAGGTCAAGAAAAGCATGGCTCCTAGCTGGCTTCTCCAACACTTGCACCAGGAAGATGTCCCCAACACTCTCCAAAAACGTTCTGGATTGCTTTTTCCTGTGCACTGCACTAGATATGCGGGCATGTATGCTCCTTAGCTGGGAGGTTAAGATAGAACTTCCACCAAGCAGTATATAATATAGAGGTTGTATAACAGGAGCCAGGGGGAATTCTTATTCCTCTAGACCACTGAGAACAAATATTCTGTTAAGCAGCCAGTGGGTATGTATCATATTGTATTTGATTACTGAATGCAGCAAGGCAGGAACTGAAGAACTTACTTATTCCTCTTCTATTTTCATACTTACTTGCTTCATCTTCTTCTTTCCTTTCCTATCCTGTCATCTCTAAGCCTTCTTCTATATAGCCCCCAAACCTTCGGGATCATATTTCTGACCTTTGACCCCTTCTTCCTTCAAATCCATGAACAGAAATCAGTTTTCCTCTAAAGCCTATTGCCTCCACTCCCACTCATAAAATTAAAATGCAGTCATGGGGGACAGAGAAGACTTCATGGAGCTATGAAACCACATGTATCATCACTTGCCTTTGTAATCTTCTATTTCTTCTCTCCTAATTACTTTAACTGTTAACTCATTGAGGGCAGAGACCATTTCTTCTTGCTTTTCTGGAGGGACCTTTTATACTCTAGGAGCTCTACATATGAAACAGAAAAATAGTCTAGTAATCCCTAAATTATATTACTTTATAAAGGTTAAAAGAAAAAGATGATTCTTTCCCCAGGTTCCCAGATACATCTTTCATAATCCCACATTGCTGTATAATATATAGCCACAGCACCTTGTCTCTCAAGTAATATAGTGTTCCCTATGGGCAAACCATACTTCATCAAGACTGCCACTTCCTTGATGATTCAAGGAACACAAAGCAGTTAAAGAGTAAATCATGAGAGCAACATCTCCCTATTGGCCACACTGAATGATGGGAAGGATGGATGTCATGATCATGATGAAGGGGTAGGGAACAAATAAAGAAAAATACAAAGTGAGGAAACAGTAAAAGTGGCAATATTTCAGTATCTTTGAGAGGTTAGAGGAAAAGTCTATACTTAGGAAAAATGCTATAAAACTGCAGATTTTAGCAACAGATTTATTAAGGTCAGTCTTCCTATTCATAGGCACCATTTTTGTGTGGCAAACAATTTTGCACCTATATTCACCTGCCAGCACCTGATATCAGTTAAACAGCTAACTATCTGATAACGAGCTCAACCATTAAACAGATAATTTGTTGGGCGTGAAAAGAACAAAGGAGTAAAAATCTTTTTCTGCAGTATCCTAAATTTCTGTAATAATACCTTTTATATAAAGGTTTTTATCACAGATCTGAAAAATTCCCCAAAAATCAGATGTGGGAACAATTTTAGCAAAAGGGAAAAGCTGAGGCACAGAATATGAATAGACATGCACTAGGTCTCATGGTTTTTAATTGCTACTGGTGGCCAAATCAGTGGAAGCTGGAGATGGGAGAAGGAAAGGGTGAGCAGCAAAGGTAACCTCTCGCATGTTGGCCGCACCAACACAGTCTCTGACAGCTGTGCCAAGAAGACCTGTGGGCCAGATGGTCTACCTCTTGGTGGCTGGCAGGGATTATAGCCTGCTGACTGATCTCAGTTTGACATCCCTGCTCTATAGGGATCTCCTTAAAACTTCATCTCCTTAAAACAGTCTCAAAACTAGTAGCCTAGCTCAGCAGACACCTTTTAAAGGGACTTCAGAGGGGATCCACAAACACACCTACACATTACTTTTTTTTTATTTTTAGCATTGTGCTTCTATGAAACTTAGGAGCCTAAGGCCCATTTTCAAAAATGACTCAGATCTCTAAATCACTTACATTTCAGAGATGTATGTTGTAGCTGTGTGGTCTAAGAAATATAGACAAACAAAACTCTTGGGTTCGAGACAATATCTTTTATTAAATCAATTAAATAGTAGCAAAAACAAAAAACAAAAAACTTCCTTTGCAAGCTTTTAGGTCCAAACACCGTTTTTCAGGCTAACGAGAATTCAAAGATTGGAAAAGTTCCCCCAGGTAGAAAATAAACTTCATTTTGCACAGGGGATGTTGAAAGTGGAAGTAATCCAGGGAAAAAAAACTTCCACGCTCTACATCCCTAGTGCAAAATGAAGGGGGTTTTTCTACATGGGAGAACTCTTACAGTCTTTGAATTCTCCTCAGCCTGAAGAAGGGTGTTTGGATCTGAAAGCTTGCAAAGGAAGACAGTTTTTTGCTACTATTTACTTCGTCTAATAAAAGATATCGTCTCTAACCCAAAAGTTGTGTTTATTTAACTCACTTAGGCACTTTTAACGTTTAGCCCCAGTTTTACTGTAGTTCCATGGGAATTGTGATTTGAGGTCATGTAGACATTTCTGAAAACTGCACTGCTGGCTTCAGAACAGTGGACACAAATACTCCATCCATCTAAACTAATTGAGTAAGAGGCAGTTTAGGCTCTCTCACTATACTACCCCTCAGGATACACCCTTAGCTTCAATGCAGAGACCTTCCTAAGGGTTGACAGGGAAATAAGCCCAGTCAAACATTTTTAAATTACCATTTTAAAATGTTAAGCACGTTATATATATAACAAAAACTGTTGCAGTGGCAACATACTTAATCAGCCTTGGCTATGTCATTGGTAGAATGGGAAACAGCATTTCAGCTTGGTGAAAGAGTTAATCAGTGTTCTCAGTTGTCCCTGATCTGTTAGGAAAAATAAATGTGATTGAAAAACGATGCAAGGAAAACTACCTCTTAAATATCCGTAGTTCATATGTATGAGTTGGAACCCTGAGATCAGGCAGAATGCTTATTTGATTAATACTGTGAGATCCTTACTCTTTTGTAGTCTAGTGTTCAGACCCTTCTCTGTCACTGTCTTTGTAAAAGGCTGCTGAATGTTTAATGCACTGAGGATTATTTGAAAAATGGTGTTTTGGGGTTAGAAGCTTTTGTTCTCCCACATCCAAATTCTCTCTTTCCCTATACTTCTCTTTCATCCCTTTGGTAACTGCCTTACAGGAAACCACTAATTTCTTTCCTGTTTATTTTAAAAACGTGAAATCTATGCAAGTTGAAGGTAAAACATTTCTAGAGAAAAACAAATCAGCAAGTGAACCAGAACTATTTCTGGGCTTTACAAAATAGATCTGGGGGAGCATGGGCCAGATGGTGAAAGGTACTTCAGCAGCCTGTGATGCAGAAACACGCCTCAAGAGAGTTTCAGAAATGATTAGGTGCCTAACTTCTATTGAAAGCAAGTCTGTAGGAGGGTAGAGGTGTAGCTGACCTCATCTAGTTCCTTCCAAATAAAAATGATTTGCATCTTATCTCCAGCAAGAGAGCTAATTCAGTATTAGTTACCACGAAGACAAATATACCTCGTCTGGCAGATTGGACAAAGCCAAGAATGACAAACAATACTGCACCCAAAGAATCATTATGGGGTTAGATGTGTTACCTCACTCTCCATCTTTTACTTGAAATTCTGAGGAGCCTTTGCGTTCCAGAGCAGCTACATAAAAAAAATGCAGACACCCAGGCTCATCTTTTTATAACATTGGGCATGTCCCCACAAGCATGTATGTGCACTTCCCTGGGGATAAGTAGCAGCGGCACATAGCCATGCTGCTGCTACTTGTCCCTGGGGAATGCCCCTACACATGCACTCAGAAGCATGACAGATTTCCCTGTGTGGGGTAGGGGAGGCTGGAGCCAGAACCTGGACTGGCCTCAGCAGCCTTACCTGCGGTCCTGGGGACCTCCCAGAACTGCAGCAGCAGCAATCCAAGATTTCCCAGTATCTAATTTTGGCTCTAAACTGCACATATGCAGCTTGGAGAACCTCTTCATGTGCATCGTGTGTGTTTTGTGGCACCTCAAAAGCCTTTGATGCACTGCAGAGCAGACATTGCCACTTGTCTGGATGCACCCACTGAGTCCCAGTAGGCTGTATGGGTCTGGGCTTGATTGAGTCCGGAAAGAAGACAAAAGTCCTAAAGAACTGTTTCTGGAGTGTGGGCTGTTGGCCCACCTGAGATTCCAGCTTGAAGGAATTGCCCATGTGTTGTTTATCACCTCCAGTTTGAGAACACAGGATTCCTGTACAGTTCAGCAGCAAACAATGTACACTAAGGAAATGCCAGCCCCCTCTGCATGGATGGGTGCTCCAAGCAAGACGCTGACCTGCAGCGTCCAAAGTTCTGTAACGGCTCAACAAGAATAAGGCCATTGTGTGTGGGTCTATTCATCCACATGGCAAAATTCAGGGGATAGATTAAAAGAACCCAAAAGATACATGCATAAATGATACCCAGTACTCCAAGGAAGCAAACCTACCTATTTTCCCATAGTCCACTCTGAAAGCTAAGTATGTAGGCTGCACCAGTTTCCCATTTTACAAAGCCTGTCACTGTAGATGCATTTGCTTTCCTCTCTCTTTGCATCCTTGAATTTCCACTCTCCCTTGCAGCCAGCTCCCTTTGATAACTGTTTAAAGTTAGACTGATGTTTACAGTTAAGAATGTAATTATCCTGTGAGCTTCCCTGCCATAACGACCTCTACTGCAAGCCAACGATCCATCTCTGCATCCTGACTCAATTGTGCAAAATACAAGTATTTTTATATTTTTACTGGCTTCCCTCCTTCCCCATATCCTACCCCCTTTGGGATGTGTGTTCAAGTGATTGTCATGATTAGCTTAGAGGACCATCAACCTCCCCATGACTTGTCACTGCTAAACTAATAATGCAGCTATCACATGACTTGCACATTACGAACATGAATCAAATGCGTCTTGCAAATACAGCAAGTTCTGCACAACTCAATCTACGGCTTGGGAAAAGGAGGGGCGGAAAGGGAAAACTGATGCAAAGCCCCACTCAGTAGGAGTGCTAAGTAAGGCTTTTTCAAGTTAGTAAGTAACCTTGATCACCTCACAAATTCAGAAAACTACTTGCACCTTTGGTTTCAAGTACCATTGTAAAGGAGAGAGTTATACAAGCCCTGAAGGATTTTCTATTTAAAATTTCCATTTATCCTGGGCATTGTGCTGCTTTCAGATCAGCACTGAAAGATACTATCACAGAAGCAGGGAAGCATTTAGGGAGCAGGAGAAAAAAGGCTTGGCTCCCTCAAGGTCAGGTTCACAGGCAGAGCTGGATGGAAGCACTGGTGGGTGGGATGTGTGTTCAAAAGCTCAATGGAAATGTCTTTGGTCAATTCTGCTTCCAGTCAGCAGTGGTGCAGTGCAGTAGGAGGGTAGCACCAGTCCAGTCAGCAGAAGTACAGGAGGCACTGTGATTAACTACCATCGCTGTTAAAATTTTGCATACATAAAAATTTATTCTGCAAGGAGAACTTGTTCCATTTTGCTAAACATTTATCTTCATTCTGAAATATTTTCACAACAGACATTAAGTAGAAATCCTGTAGCTAAGGATATTTTTAATGTCAGTCTTAGCAGGAGGAAAACAAAAAATAAGTGGCTAAGCAATGAAAAGATATCTAATTTCAAATCAGGAGAACCTGTGTGTCAGTTATTGATGAAAGAAGAAAAAAAATGAAAGAGAAAAGTATCCCTGAAAAAATTCTGTGGAATAGATCCTCAGCTGAACTAATAAGTGGCCTCATTTTGTTGAAGTTAATGGAGTTAGTCCTACTTATACCAGCCAAGGATCTGGTAAAATATAATGAAATAAAGCAAAAGTGATTTCATCATAGATAGTAGGTAGATTCAAGGTGAACTTTAATAGGCAGCAAACATGTAGAGGACAACTCCCAGGTGCATCAACTGCAACACCTCAAAAACTAGCAGATTTCTTCCTTCTTGGAGAATGCGCATAATGTGTCCTTGTTGCTGACTGGCATCTCTTTTTATACACATTTGCAACCACACTTTACACAAAGGATCCCCAACCAGACTGTTTATACAGGCTGGTCCCATATAGTCAATAAGGACCTAAACTCAATCAATTCTAACTGAAGACAACTGAAGTTTTGCCTACATAAGAACTGACTCCAAATTAAAGAACTTCCTCAGGAAATATTACCTACCTATCAAAGGTATGGTCCCATCACCATAGTATATGAGTACTTAGCAATCTCTCTGATGCATCTATCCTTGCAACACTCTTTTAACATTATCCAAGTTCACACATAGCAATTGAGGCAAAGTGAATGCAACACCACATGGGAAATCAGCAGAAGAGGAGAGATTAGAACCCAAGTCTATCTTAGGTTATCTACCATAATATTGGTGCTTGCAATCCCACCGCAGGAAGACTCACATGGTAGAAGGTCCCCTTCCTGTGCCTTACAAATTGTCCACGAAAAGTCAGCACTGTCTTGATCCTAGACCTAATTTACTGTTGAAGTTACTGGATGACTAGCCTTTAAGTGATAAGTGGAAAAATAATATGGAAGAACAAATGGGTGTAAAGTAAATGTTGGGAAAAAATGTAATGGAAGCTGTAACTTGTTAATGATAAAGGAAATTAACTAATGGCAGAGAACCAACCACATTCCTACCAGATCTTCTTAAAAGATGCACCTGGCTAGAGCCATAACTTACTAGTCTTGACAGTGTTCATGTTCATAGCAGATATAACACCTCCCTTCACCAGTGAAGTCCAGTGCCCTGTGGGATGCAAGAGGTCTGACTGGATGATCCTAGTGGTACTTTTGAGCCTTCAAATCTATAGATGTTTAAGTGATGTAGTTGCAGAAATATCTCTCAGCTACTGAAGCAATCATCTGTTTTGACCTTACAGCTCAGTCACTCACTGAAATCCAAACTGAGTTAATTTGGGAACTGTGTTCAAGCCTCATGATGAAAAACTTGGCTCAGTATGTTTCCTACCTTACCTCTTCCTTCACCTGAGAAAGGATCACTTAAATGGTTATACTCCCTGATATCTCTTCATGGCAAGCACCCTATCAAACACTCTACTCCTGTGGCACAGTACCAGGTAACTATCCCATATGTCCTGAGATACAATTAACAAGTAGCAAGTGTTTTGTTTTACTCTGCTTCTAAAACTCTTGGACTGTAAGCAACAACTGTTGATTGAAATTGTTATTCAGCTGGGAGTGTTAATGTGCCTTAGAACACAAGGATAATTAATTACAGTCAGAACTTGATTTAACACTCAGACCTTTAGCAGTACATTAGCAGTAAGATAAAATATCTGGCGCTGCAACATTTTGGACACCATTCTGTTGACAATATGTTTCATGCCTCATTTGCCAGAGAAGTTATGAGATTTTAGTTAACTTTCAAAGAGTAAATCTACATTATTCATGGCAAAAGGCCAAAAAAAATTCTTTCTACCAGTTGCTTGCTGTTTTTCATTTCAGCTCTGACCATAAAATCCATAAATTAAAAAGTCCAGGGAACAAAACTTATTTGAAAGATGGCTTTACCTGACAGTTAAAAGAGGCCAGAACTCTACAAGGAGTTTCTCATTTAATTTCTTTTTAGATAATCATTAAAGCAGAAATTCACCATAGGATTTCATGGGGACATAGGTGAACAGACCATTAACTTGAACGGGAGGAGAGAGAAACAAACGTTGAGTGCTTTTGAAAATTCCACTCATAAGGTCCTCCTGTAAGTATATGTTCCTGAAAGAACAGCACTCATTTGAAAGAATGAAGGCAGAAAAGGATTTAGTGTAGCTGGGGGACAAAATGTTTCCAGACATAAAATATAAGAGCATTCTTAGACTAACAATGCTTTGAAATTTGAAGAGAATCCCAAATACAAGTATACCTCAGGAATCTCTCTGGCAGGCAGGATGTCTATGTTGTATGGCTGTAGCATGCTTGTGCATTGTGGGTGCTAATAGAAATGAATAATGAGGAGAAAAGAATTCTGTTGAAGGTTTTTAGGGACATACTGAGATGCTTAGTGACTGACTTCAGCAGCTACAGAACTCAGAAGCTGCTCAGCTACATTATGCTGCTACAAGCAGATGTTGCTCTATCAAAAATAAATTATGCCTGAACCAAGGGATTACAAGAAGATAATTCCAGCATCTTAATACATGCCTTTTTTTTCTGTATGCCATTGTAGATCATATTAATTGTAGCTAACATAAAAATTGGGCTGTAATTCTCCTTCCCCGTCTAAAATGAGTTATCCACATTGCTTATTTAACTATGACATTGACATGGCAGAAAAGCTGAGCGCATATAAGACCTACTGAATTCTGGGCAAATTGCTAGTTGCTTAGCACCTTTACAAATAAGAAGGCCTACACAGGACCCATCCCCTGAGGCTGTTTCAGGACTGGATGTGATTTTCAGGTAATACCTAGTTGTTTTATAAATCCTCATTTCCTTAAATAGGGTTTTCAGCATCTGGAGGGACCCCAAAAGGAATGCATCTACCTCCGACTAATCAGCAAGTAGAATATTCACATACTGTAGGGACAGATGTGCACATCTGGAAATCTGGTTCTGTATATCCCCATGGCAATACAGCTGTTATGTTGATAAATGGTGAATACTGGAATCCAAGACTCTACCACATAATTAAGAAGCCTTTTTTCTGTTCCTTTACTTTTCTTACCTCCTGTTTATAGTAATTTAAAAAATAACTTCTCTTTTGTTTTATCAGCTTTCTACTTATTTGATGCAACTCATGAAGTTATTTTCCATTTATAAATTTGATTGTACTTTAGCATTATGTGTTAGAGGTCAGGGCACTAACTTTCTCATAGCTAGTAACTAGCTCTCTATGTTGTGTAAGTAGCTGATATAGCTAAGTAGTAACTAGTTACCTTTTTTTTTCAAACTACTCTGTTTTTAACTCACCAGCAAATCAGTGCATTCTAGACTATTTTCTTATCTCTTGGTATTACTCTCTAAAATTCTTGAATGTCTATGCAGCTCAATTGAAGATCCCTTGTGATTTGCAAAGTTCCCTTACTGCTCCCTCAGGCTTACCTTAGATTAGCTCCATCCTTGAATTTGTAGATGGCTGAGTGAAGGCCTACCTAGATTGTACTAATTTTGTTTTCAATATAACTAGTAACCCTTTATATATTTAAAAGTATTGGCATCGTCTCCACATATGCAAAGCCATATAAAACCAATCTGCAAGTTCCTTTGTTGAATTTTCATTTTGTTTTAAAATCTTCCCTGTTTCCATTACTCTTTATACAGAACAGAGAATACGATGCCTAGTCACTTCCTTGACAATCTCTGCTGAACAATTAATGTTGCACTTCTTAAATTTCCAATACTAGGTGAGTGACATTTTGCTTCTATTTTATACTAATCCCCATGTGATGTGAAACTAGCTCATGTGTGTAGAACAGGGGTTGAGGGACCTATAAATCCATTAGCTTTGATATCTGGAAAGACAAAGAAGCCTTAAAAAATTACGAGCTTCAATTAAAATACAGCTGAGGGCAATAAGTGGCTGGATGACTAGCAGTGCTGAATGCTGACTGAGAAATGGGGAGTGGAGTGTTGGAATTCAAAGCAATCACTGTGACTAATAAACCCAGTCAAAGGGTTAGTCCCATCATTTTACTTCATTAACTTAAGTTCAGCTACCTACCACTATCTGTCTTCCAATGTAATCAGCAATTTGTTCTTCATTCTTAATAGGCCATTTCTATGTTAAGGAATTTAACAGTACCTGATTACGAACATTTCTACCCAGGCACACAGTTTGCTTACTGTGTGCAATATATATAGTATGAGCAGACATTTAAATACATATAATACATTGATTAGACAGACACTGAAAGCTGCAATTCAGAACAGATCAGAGACTGAGCATCAGGAATCCTGTGTCCTATTTACAGCCTGGTTTGCATACTCACTGTCACCTTTGGCAAGTCACTTAAACTGTCTATGCCTCTTTTTCACATCTGTAAAAGGGATAACCTAGCACTAAGTTTAAAGGGGGCTTCTTTTGTTAAGAATTAGAGGTACACTGGTCCATATCGTATTGGCACCAATAAAAGGAAAATAGACATTATTGGCAATTGGATTCTTTTGGCTAATATGGCTGATAATGTCACCGATAAATGCCCTGTGCATGCACACAGGTGCAGCATGCATGTGGCCAGCCTGGCAGCTTGCAAAGCAGTGTCCAGCTGATAAGTCTGTTGGGGAGGAAGGGGGACAGTTGGGAGGAGGACTGTGGGGAGGGAGTGGGGCTGGGGCTAGGGGAGGCACTGCCCAGTCAGGGTGGGGTACTGGATGGAGCCACAAGCGGCTTGTGTGGGGGATGCAGGGTGGGGGGGAGGATCCCATGGAAGAGCCATGGGAGGAAGTGTGCCCTGCAGATCTGTGTGCAGGGTGAGGACAGGCTGCTGGTGTGGGCTGGGGGTGGCGCCGGGCTCTTCCCAGTGTGGGGGGCTGGGCCAGGGCTGTGCTTGGGGTGGCTGGTGACAGTGCTGTGAGGAAGGTTATGGGAGGGGCTACAGTGACATTTGGGATGGCTGTAGCCCCCTATGTGGCCTCTCCCCACCCCAATGCCACTGCCACATGCCCTGAATGCAGCTCCAGCCCAACCTCCATGCCAGAAAGATCCCACTGCTGCCCCTGGCCCCAGCCCATACCAGCAGCTCATTCTCACCCCACGCACAGATCATGGGGGTACACTCCCCTATGGCACCCCCAGGGAGCATGTAGTGGTGGTATCCAGCCCCCCTCCCTGCAGCCCCCACATGAGCTTCTCATAGCTCCCGTCCCTCAGCCTGCTCCACCCCAGCTGTGCAGTGCCAGCCCCTGCCCCTCCCCCTGCCCCTTCCCCACTCCATCCCTCACCACAAGGGCCTCAATCTGCCACCTCCACACCCCTTCTCTCCCAGCAGACTTGCCAGCCAGACTACTCTCCAAGCTGCTGGGCTGCATATCAGCAATTGGATCAGAATCGCTGATATGGCTCATTAACAATTGGCCATCAGTACTGGCCCAAAAAAATCTTTATTGGTGCACCCCTTTTAAGAATTCATCTTAGTGTAACAGTCTCAGGTAATGTTAAAAAAAAAAAAAAAAGAGGGCACAAACTTTGTAAAATAGCAGACCTGATGTTTGGATTGGAAAACTTTTTTCCATAGAGTTGAAGGGCTGACTACTTGTAGGAAACACAGAAAAATTAACAAAAGACCTAAATAACTTGGAAGCCTAAATCCTTTTTTTTTAAAATCAATGTATATGACCTCAAAAAGACCTAAATGCAGCCTTAAAGCTAGTGAAATAATAGATTACTCCTCTACAAATCAGTGTCAGGGTTTGGCAGCAGAAAACAATACTTTCTGTAACAACAAAATGCTGTTCAGCTTGTCCTTAACAATCACGCCTTCTAATTTCATCTGAGGATCTCATCATATTTGAACCTTAGGGTACCTTAATGAACTACAATCAATACTGATTATTAAGACCACAATCTCTTGAAGCAGGGCTCCTCTCTCATTGAATTCCTAGGAAAATGGGACACTGCTTATAAGTATTTAAGACACTGCTTAAAGCTGTATCTATGTCCAAATCACCAAATCTTTCCAAATCTCTCCAAATCAATTAAGAGGGTTTCAATTCAATTTGAAGAAATTAAAGGGTCCTCTGATTTTATTTGGATTCAGAGATTCAACCACCAAATCAAGCCGGATCAAATCAGGGATCTAAAGCTTCACGGCTCCTCCTAAATGCAAACAACTACGATGTCACTGGGATAACAGACACCTGGTGGGACTCCACCCATGACTGGACCATAGGTATAGATGGCTATGCCCTGTACAGGAGGGATTGAGTGGACAAAAGGGGCAGGGGCGTAGCTCTCTATGTCAAGGAAAGCTACACGTCCCTGCATGCTGACATTGGCACCCATGGTGGATGACTTGAGACCCTCTGGGTTAAAATCTGTGGGGAGTACGATGCAGGGGACACTATGGTGGGGGTCTACAACAGACCCCCTACCCAGAGTCAAGACGTCGACCAGGAGTTCACCAGGGAATTTGCTGAGGCAACACAATCCCAGTGTATGGTTGTCATGGGAGACTTTTAAATACCCAGACATCTTATGGGAGGAGTGCTCAGCCAAACCTGAGTGGTCGCAGAGCTTTCTCTCATGTGTGGATGACCTTTATCTGATGCAGGAAGTCTACAGGCTGACAAGAGATAAAGCACTGCTCAACCTCGTACTGGCAACCGGGGATGACCTAATTGGCAACCTAACAATCAAAGGGAAGCTGGGTGACAGTGACTATGAACTGATTACCTTCACCATCTGCCGTAAAGCTGGCAAGTCAGTCAGTTGTACAGAAGACCTCGACTTCAGGAAAGCTGACTTTGACAAGTTAAGGAGGCTTGTCAAAGAGGCCCTAAATGGCCACAACCCAAAGAAGAGAGGAGTTCAGGATGCATGGTTGCTCCTCAAGGGAGCAATCCTGGATGCGCAAGCAAAGTCCATCCCATCTCAGAGGAAAGGCAGCAATGCCATGACAGGGGGTCGGATTAGTGTCACAGGGGCACTGAGGTGCCCTGTGACTTAAAGGATAAGAGGAGAGTTGTCAATCAGCAGAGCAGCGCAGCTCCGGGTTGCTGTGGCAACCAGCCAGTCAGGTGACCGGAAGGGGGTAAGGTCGGGCCCTTTATAACAGCTCAGGCTGGAGCCCGTGGGAAGTTCCCCTCTGGCAGCTGCAGGAGCAGGAGCCCTGCAGGAGAGCTGAGCAGCAGAGTCAATGGTGGCGGTTTGACCGGCTGCAATGATGTGAGGGGAGAAAGAGAGAGAGCGCGGACAGACGTATGGGTGAGAGTCAGCATTATGGGGGGGGTTGTATTATAACCCTGGCATTTATGTTATGTTGTAGCCGGCTGGCTGACCCTTTGGTTTACTTATGGTTACACCGGAGGACTGAGTGAGGCTGTAGGGGTAAGAGGAGGCCTCATGGGGGCTCCCCAGCAGCTTGGGGGTTCCTGGTGCTCAGTGGGGCACAGCGAGTGGTGCTCAGTGGGGCACGGCAAAGGCCCCACAGGGGGCAACAGGCACGAGAGGCACGGCAAAGGCCCCACAGGGGGGCAATGGGCATGGGAGGCACAGCAAAGGCCCCACAGGGGGGCAATGGGCGTGGGAGGCACAGCAAAGGCCCCACAGGGGGGCAACGGGCACGGGAGGCGTGGCAGAGGCCCTAGGTGGGCCACATACTAGATCAAGCCACCCCAAGGCAAGCGGCAGGTTTCACTGACAGGCACCCAAGACAGGTGCAGGCTAAAGAGTGGTCTGGAAGTTCCCTGTAACAGCAGGGGAGCCCTAGGAACCAGAGGGGCCAGGTAAGGCTCCGGCCGCCTGAGCCTTACAGGACACACTTTATGTCAGGGTCATCATTGGCAGGACTTTGAAGGGGCCAGGTAGGGCTCCGGCCGCCTGAGCCTACCAGGACATGCTTAGTTGGACAACCATCATTGGCAGGGATCAGCAAGGGCCAGGTAAGGCTTAGGCCGCCTAAGCCCAATTGGACAGTCACCATTGACAGGACTCAGAAGGGGCCAGGTAGGGCTTAGGCCGCCTGAGCCCAGTTGATATAGAGAGTTAATCCAGGTAAGGGGGCCAAGCCCGGGGGGGGGTGCCAGAGAAGGGGCGCTGGTTACGGGTTAAGAGACGCCAGAGAAGGGGCGCTGGTTGTAGGCCAGCCCAGGGGGTGCCAGTAGGGCGCAGGACCAGACAACATCCAGGAAGAGCGGCAAGGCTTGGGGCGTGCTATAAGGGGAGGTCGGAGGCACGCTCTGCCCATAAGGCTGGGGTGAGAGCACCCCATTTTGGAACGGAGGTAATACCAGCGCAGTGTCATGGGTGCAAGTAGGCAGCCTCCCATACTGAACCTAAGATCAAAGACATGGCGGGCAAGTTGAGGGTGCTGGATTGCCTAATTGGCACGGCAAGGGGGCGCTAGCGGGCTCACGGCCGCTCGCAGGCCCCACTCCGTGACAACTAGATCTGCTCGGGTCCCTTCTGACCCTAGAAACTATGAAACTATGAAACTAAAACTGCACAACAGCCCCTTTGGCTCTCCAGGGAACTGGCAGACCTCCTGCATCTATAAAGAATGGAGGACGGGAACCACCAGCAAGGAAGAATACTCTGCTTTAGTCCGGACTTGCAGAGAGCAAATCAGGAAAGCCAAGGCTGCGATAGAACTCCAGCTAGCTACAAATATCAAGGACAATAAAAAGTCCTTTTTTAGATATGTGGGGAGCCAAAGGAAAAGCAAGGGCAACATTGGACCCCTGCTAAGCCAGATGGGGCAACTGACAACTGACGTCCAGGAAAAAGCTAACTTGCTGAATGGGTACTTTGCGTCAGTTTTCCATCAGACCCATGGGACGGCCCTGTGCACTAGGGGTCTGGGAGGCCCGGGTGAGGGAGATTCCTTGCCCTCCATCGAAGCTGACCTCGTGAAGGAACACCTTGACAGGCTGGATACCTTCAAGCCAGCCGGCCCTGATGGGTTACACCCAAGGGTACTCAGGGAGCTGTCAAGCATCATAACTCACCCCCTGGCACAGATCTTTGAGAGTTCTTGGTGCTCTGGTGAAGTGCCCAATGACTTGAAGAAGGCCAATGTTGTGCGTATCTTCAAGAAAGGGAGGAAAGTAGATCCGGCAAACTACAGGCCCATCAGCCTGACTTCTGTCCTAGGGAAAATCTTGGAAAAGATTATCAAGGAGGCCATACTTAACAGACTAGCTGAAAGCAATATCCTGAGCAATACCCAGCGTGGGTTTGTTGCGGGTAGGTCTTGCTTGACCAATCTCATTTCCTTTTATAACCAGGTGACTTATCACCTGGACAAAGGGAAAGAGATCAACGTCATATACATCAACATTAAAAAAGCCTTCAATCTGGTATCCCATGATCACCTCTTGGTTAAACTGGCTAACTGTGGCCTTGCGATCACCACGATCTGCTGGCTGGGGAACTGGCTCTGCGGCAGGACCCAGAGGGTGGTGGTCGATGGGAACCAATCGTCTTGGTGTGTTGTGACCAGCAGGGTCTCACAAGGCTCTGTCCTAGGGCCTATACCGTTTAACATCTTCATCAATGATGTGGACATTGGTGTCAGAAGCGGACTGGCCAAGTTCACCGATGACACCAAACTCTGGGGTAAAGCATCCACACCTGAGGATAGGAGGGTGATCCAGGAGGATCTGGACAGACTCATGAAATGAGCGGACAAGAACCTGATTGTGTTCAACACCGAAAAATGCAAGGTTCTCCACCTTGGGAGGAAAAACTTGCACCATGCTTATAGGCTCGGTAGTGCTACACTGGGTAGCAGTACAGATGAAAGGGACTTGGGGGTCATGGTTGGCCACAAGATGAACACGAGCCTTCAGTATGATGCTGAAGCTAGTAAAATGAACAAAATGCTGGCTTGCATCCATAGATGCTTCTCAAGCCAATCCTGGGACGTCATTCTCCCGTTGTACTCGGCCTTGGTGAGGCCGCAGCTGGAGTACTGTGTCCAGTTTTGGGCTCCACAATTCAAAAAGGATGTGGAGAAGCTTGAGAGGGTGCAGAGGAGAGCCATGTGCATGATCAGAGGTCAGGAAAATAGACCTTATGATGCAAGGCTGAGAGCCATGGGACTATTCAGCCTGGAAAAGCGCAGGCTCAGGGGTCTCATGGCCACCTATAAGCTGATCAGGTGTGCTCATCAGGATCTGGGGGAATGACTTTTCACCAGAGCCCCACAAGGGATGACAAAATCAAACAGTCACAAACTCCACTGTGACTGGTTCAGGCTGAACATAAGAAAGAGCTTCTTCACTGTCCAAGCCCCCAAGGTCTGGAACAGACTGCTGCCGGAGGCGGTTCAAGCACCCACTTTGAACACCTTCAAAACACATTTGGATGCTTATCTTGCTGGGATCCTATGATCCCTGCTGACTTCATGCCCCTGGGGTGGGGGGCTGGACTTGAAGATCCCCCGGGGTCCTTTCAGCATGTCTATGAAATCTATGTTGCATGTGGAAGAAAGGCAGGGAGAAAAATCAGAAGTGTTGTAGTGGTTTATGCTGGTATTTCTGAAACAAAGAGGTTTAATTTTTCAGGCTAGGTTCACTAAGGAACTGAGACACCACTGACAAAACACATTGGAGCCCAATGTGACTAGACACAACTGGACAGAAGGGACAGTTTCAAATCCTCTTTCTGCCAGTTCTGAGCAGGGACTTAAATTTGTTTCTCATACCTCTAGGAAAGCATTCTCGCCCTTGGCCTTGGGGTACTCTGGGATGAGCCTCTGAGAATCTGCTATTTCATACGTTCTACTTTGTGCAACTACCAACTGGTACAAAGACTGATTCTAAAACTCACCTGATAAAAGAGCACCTGGATCCTAATCTCTGCTCCGAGTTAGGAAAAGAGGGGAAGGTTGTCTTAAATTCATCCCCGTTTCCATTGTTCCCCCTGGCCCCACTGCTGTGGCAGGGAAAGCAGCAGTGGGGTCTGAGAGCCAGACACCTGCCCCTTGTCCCCCATGGGCCTGTCCCCTGCTGCTCTCCCGTACTCCTGCTGGCTACATAGCCCATCCCCTGCCAAATGAGCCATCCCAGCCTAGAGCAGGAAGCATCTCAGTTAAGGCCTCAGACCTGAGTCTGGGGTGAAAGCCAGAGCTGAGCTGCCACTTGCCTCAAGGCTGGTAGTCAAACCCTACACAAAACCTGGATTCAATAAATATGGTATACAAATTTCTTCCAGCTCACCCAACTTGAATCTTTTAGATTCTTTGGTTTTGCCATTAAACAAAATAGTCAACTATTTATTATTACAGGACTAATTGTGTTCTATCCCTTGAAGAGGAACTGATACAATATTTCCTTTTTTCATTAACAAAAAACCTATTTCACAGAGCAAAACAAAGCCGTAATTTGGAAACAAACATTGCTGCTGTTTAAGTTCAATATTCCTCTCTAGTATGCTTATTCCCTCTGTATACAATTATGAAATAAATGCTAGTAGAACAGAACACAGTCACAGAATAACAGCTCCCTGCTGCTAAAAACTGAGGTGCAGTCAGGCTGTTTGCTCTCAAAACAAGGGACATTCATTTGGGAAGAGTTTCTTATTTAAATTATTATTTTTGTTATGCTAAGAGGCTGATGCTGATTTTATCAATTTATCTGCTAGATGTCACTGCACTGTGGTAGAGCAAGAATTACTGCGGTAGTGATGCACTTTCTCTTCAGTGACCTGCTCTCGTTTGATTGAATTAAATTATGGATTTTAAAAGTTTCCACTATAAGGGGTATGTGTTGGTAGCTGGTGTCAAAAATGCCTCATGCCCCTTATATTTCCAGATGACTATATGCCTCAGTTCATTGCTCAGTTTGTGAAGAGTGGGAAGGATGCTGGCCCTCTTCTGTGCTACTGTCGTGCTGTTCTAATGATACAAAAAGAGGATGGAAGCCAGCTCTAGCAGCTACCCGGGAATCCTTTGGTGCTTTAGAATTAGGATTGTCAGCCTATGTCAACTCCAGGATTACCAAGCCTAAGTATTCAAAACCCTGATATCAGGCACCCAAACTCATAGCTTTAAAAAAATCCCAAGTAAATAAAGTATTGCTGTTATTTACCTTCTGGGTTTTAGATCTTTAACATTAACATTTTCAAAAATTTTTTGAAAACTGTGAACACCACAAACCTACCTTTAAAAACCAAAACCCTAACACTGAAATTCTCACATTTTCCATGGTTGTCACCTGGGGGGAGGGAAAAAATACAATACCCTGAGACACGTTAAAAATGTGCTGAGAGCTGGCAGCACTACAAGTTCCTCTCTGGGAAGAAAGTGTTGCTAAGGTCAAGAGGTGCAGCCAGAGTTGTGGTGCAGTTCAGCAGCCCCGGGATTCAGGGAAGCTCCTCAGGTCACAGACAGGTAGGTAGACAAGTTGCTCTAGAGTGTGTTGGGGACTGAACTAAGCCCTTGGACAGTGGTAAGGAGAAATAAAAGTAGCACCTTTCCTCATGTGTGGTTCTGTTCTTGGCTAAATAAACCAGCTGGGCACAGACTTTTTAGAAAACAAAAACATTAGCTGCATTGGTACAGATGTGTAATTCTGGATTTTGGGGCCCACCTAAGTCTTGTTAATATTAAACAGATCTGTGTTCCCTCTATCCTTCTGGCTCTCCATATGGATTCACTGCAGGGGATGTCACTAAAGCTATTTACTGTGAAAACAGCTGTTTTCTATGATAATTTTAAGTGAAGTTCTAATCTGTAAAGCAGCTCTATAACAATGGGATTGTGGGGCTACTTGCAAATTGTCTTTCCCATCAAGGCTGTTCTGTTTATAAGTAAAAAGATGATATTTCTAATTGCCATCCCTGGAGACTCAATGAAGAATCTAAGAATCAAGCCAGTTTCTTTATAGCTCACATGTCAACAATAATAAATCTCCGATTCAGACTTACAGTCTCACTGACAATCCAGCTCAGCCTTCTAGAACAGTACAGTTGTATTCCAACACAAATGAAGCAGGATAAGACTATATACCCCTGCAACAGCCATTCTACAGTGCAAAATCAGTGATGTCTTAGTACAGGGAGTTGCTTTGACTACCATAATGTCATAGTCACTTTCCTAACTGGAAACTGCATCACCCAATTGCATAATAATATATTCTAAAAGACAGCCAAAAGACTAGAGTAATGATGATTCATGGCTCTAACAGTACCCATTTTCCTCCTTAATATGGACAATAATATACAGAAATGCCAGCTCTAACATTACAATGGACACAGACCTTGACAGTGTACTCTGGGGAAGAAAATACCTTCAATTTTAACACATTCTACAAACTTTTAAGAGGATTTTAGTACCCTTCTGTCATTATTGTGAAGATCTGGTAACACTTTGTCCAGCAGAAAAAGAAACAGATAAAGGCTAAGATTTTTTGCTAGATCAGAAAGATACAGCCCAGGGAAATGAGAGATAATATTAGCTTTAAGTTATCACTGATTTTATCAGATGCTGTACTTTTTTTCTGTGGCAGCTGTATCCCTCAGAATTGCAGCTATACACAGAAGTAATTGTCCAATTGACAGTGCCTCTGCCCATTCAGTGCCTGAAAATCTCCATGTCTACAGAACTGTAGGAGAGGGCCAACAGAGCCCCATACTTACCAGGATGGCAGCTGCTGACACACTCCATGGTTGGCAGATCCCCAGCCAGGCTCATAGGGAAATGGCAAGCACACACTGCCAGGGCAAACCCCGCGGTGCTGCTGGTGTATGGCAGGCATTCCCTAAGCCCTGTGCCCAGGTTGAGCCAGGGATCAAAACCCCAGCCCCACGTGGGCTCAGGCTGCAGCTCCAAGGAAGAACAGGCAGCTGGTGCACAGAGCGCTGCCTGGAGCCCAGAGGCAGCAGCTTCAGGGATAACAAGCACCTCAGGGGCTCCTAACACCTGCTGATAGCAGCCAGGCATATGGGGGTGAACAAGGGGCCAGATTGGCTTACACCGGCCCAGATACCCTTATGAAAGCACACACCAATGCCAGAACAGGGGGAAGGTATAGTCTGATGTGGGCTCTCATCACATTCCCCCATGGAGGCAGGGGATCAAGAACCTGTGCATATCTGAGCTCTCCAAACCAATGCCAGATGACCACATTGCCAGGAGAAGCCATCTCTAGGGGCTAAACCAAGGTCCCCCACATTATTCCAGGGTTTTGGCTAGGACAAGACAAGCCCATACAAACTAAGCCAGTGCCGGGCCACCCCGTCAGACTAAGATTGCCTGATGGAAGGTGACTGAAGTGCCCATAGGGCCAGAGAAGGACCTAGGGCATGGTCATCTGAGTTATTTTTAGTTGCTTCTTTGATTTGCCAACCCCAGGTGATCCCAGAACTTGCAGCAAACCTCAGCAATCATGGCTGAAATGTGCCAACTTCAGACAACTTGACTGCTTCTTTCTGCAGGGCATTTGCTCAGGCTGACCAAACATGTGCACCCACTGGAACCCTGAATGGAAAGGGGTGGGGTATAGGGGAGGAGGAGTCCCACAGAAGACCTAGACATTGACCCATGCTAACCTCAGTATAGTCTCTCTACCTCCTTATATCTCTTTTCAACTACATCCAGTTGAGGCAGGAAAGATTTGAAAGCAAGAGAACAAGATTCCTGCTTAGTATGCAGCACACAGGACCCATCCCAGTGCAGCTCCTTGTCTTGGATCCCCTCTACAAATGGTACCCATCCCTATGATTCAGATTGGGAGGACAGCCTTTGTTTGTCCTATGCAGTGCTTGCATTCAGGGTATTATTCCCCAGCCCATTTAAAGGCTTTTTAAGAACAGAAGGAAGGATAATCCCACAACATTTATAAACTCACTACAAAAATGTGGGTATTCCTCCTACATATTATATGAGGACTGTAACTTTATGTATACCCTCTACTTTTATAAACCATCTTAAAGAAAAATTCCTGAGCTGTCCAGACAAAGTAAACTGGCATTGGTGTTTCTAAACAAAAGTCTTAAGGAGTAATGCTTTTGAGAACTTATTAGGCTCAACATGGAAATTACAGGATGAAATTCTACACCCTGTGCTATGCAGCAGGTTACACAAGATGATCATAATAGTTTATTTTGGCCTTAAAAGACTATGAACGGCCATCATTCAAGATCCTTCTACCAAATCCCTATAATGCCACTATTAATAATCATGGCAGAATTTGGGTCAAAATATTCATGAAGTAACTCATCTTGTTTTATAAAATAATCCTAAATAGAAGTACAGTCCCTGTAGATGTGAATGTAAAATGTCAGGGGTTTGAGCAAACAATATAAATCTTTATAATACCAAATTTGTTGCATGAACTGATGTATATATAGTAAGTTATATTCTGAAGAGCTATAAACTTTTATAAACTGATAGAAATGATATTGCCGAGCCTCCCCTTACTCCCTGCAAACCATTTATAGCTAGGTTTTATAGCAAATGTAAGGCTTTTTCTATATGCATCCAATATATTTCAGAGATTTTATTTCTGCCTGAAGTCCTGCTCTTCTTATCTTGTGTCTTCAGTACTTACAGGCAGCCCACACCAATGCCTGCCTTGTAAGAAGTCAATAAGCAGCATGTATACAGCATTTCCCTAGTGGATCTATCAACCAGGTCTGTGCAAAGCTTCGAATGCTGATTTGACTTGGAGGAAATCTGGCCCAATTCAGTGGCCGAACCTCCAAATCCAAATCGAATCAGGTGACCAATTAAAAGGTCCAAATTAATTTGAAGCTCTCCAAATAAATTCAAAAAAAATTCAGAGAGCTTCAGCAATTTTGGCAGTCCCTACTTGCTGCCGCAGGGAGCTGGACCTGGACTCCATGCTGGTAATTAGGGGACAGGGGAGGAGGGGCTGGAGGAGGACAAAGGGTACCAAGGGGGATCCCTGCCAGGCCCCACCCCCTGCCTGCTCCCCCAGCCTCCCCTGAGAACTTCCGACCCCCTCCTGCTCTCCCAGCCCCCCCATGGCTGTCCCACCTGCCACAGCTCCTATCCCTTTAAAAAAAACCAAACCTGACTCATCAGGTGCTGCAGCGATCTCAGGGCTTCTGGGGGCTCGTGGCAGAGCCCCCCCACCTGGCAGCAGCTGGTGAGTGTGGGCTTTTTTTTTTTTTTTAAAGAGTGGGGGGCTGGGAGAGCGGGTGGAGCAGCCATTGAGAGTGGGCAGGGAATGGGGCCAATTTGGAGAATTGGCCAATTCAGCTGTGGCCAAATCTCCGAAGCAGATTCAGCCAAATTGATTTGGGACAGTGATTCGCATCACCGAATCAAATCTCCGTCCCCAAATCAGCCAAATCCAAATCCTAAGCAAATACTAGCCACTTTGCATGAGCCTACTATGAACTGCTCGGCTGGGGTACTAACTATGAAGCACTCCCTGAACCTCATGGGCATTTTGGATTAATCTAAAGAAAAACAAATAAAGCTAATGCTAGTAAATGTCAAAATTAAAGATCACAATGAAATAGAGGCAAACTATTGAATGGCAGGGTAGTGCTGAAGGTGAGCAAGTACCACACAAAAGTTTTCTGTGAACATGTACTTGGCATCTTTAACAAAGTTTCCCCAGGCTATGTTCTCACCCCTTTTGCAAACATTTTATGCAACTGCTGAAAGGAAAGAACCTCAATCTAATACACAACATCCCATGGAGTTAGATTCACTTCCAGACAGAAGTACAGTCAGGCTTGCCTTCCATTTAAGTTTTAATGCCAGTGCTGGCATGGCAGTAACACAGCTATGTAATCAAATTGTTACATACAATAAATCCTCCAAGTGGAAGTAGACCAACAGCATAGCACATACAGAGTGTCAGGGTCACAGCTCTTACCAGTCCTCATGAGGCTTCTAGTCTAGCAAATAGTCTGCCCTTTCCTAAGGCATATGGTTACATTTCCTTCTACATATTTAACTCCGTTCAGTTAATTTACTTTTTAACTTACAGTAATTTCCAGCTGATTTGTGAATAACAATTCCCTTGCTATTCAGTGTTGTGGAATAATGTTTTCCCATTAATTATACAATAAATGATACAAATAGTTATTATCAGAATTATAGTCTTATTAAGACAATATGGGGAAATGAGAGGTTCATTGGGTTATTTTTATCTGTCAGGATGTTAGCAAGTGTTAGAAATGATTTGGACAATTGTTCAAAAATATTCCAGTGTTTCAGTCCATACCAACATTTTCTGAGATAAAAATTACTGCTGCAAGGTACAAGTGTTGTGATGGAAAGCTATCCTAACTGGATAGCAGGTATTTGTTTGGGTGATAATAATTGCTTTGGTGAAGGGAAGAATCTCCCTCTTTAGAAATCTGTTAGAACTTTCACTAATATTCTCTAGTTCTTTAGAATTCTTTTTACAAGGAGGTCGCTATATAGAACCCCAGGGAATTTACAATAGAAGGCCTCCTGATATTCTCCTGGGTTTTTCTTTATTATAGAGCATTAGCTCCTATTCTGAAGGTAAGAATGAGATTTAAGTCTTTAGAGGGAGCTTAGCAGTCCAAAGCACAGTACAGTAACTGCAACCATTTGGAAGATGAGACCAGAACAAATTACCATTATCACTGAGGATCTGGGTTTTCCATTTGCCACGGGAAATGAGGTAAAATGCAAATTTTCTAATTTTAAGGAGAAAAACCCAGGCTTCCCACCCTGCTACCCTCCCTCTGGGGCCTGGTGGGCAGGATCCTGGGGCAGCAGAGCACAGCAGGGCAGGAAGCTTGATGCTGCTGCTGTGAGTCAAGCACTGCCCTGATGAGGTGCCCCCTGCTTGCCTGATAGCAAGAGAAGGCACAAATCCATGTTGCCACCCCCACTGTTGTCAGGCGCAAAGGAGGCACCTTGCCATGGTGGCACCTGGCTTGAGGCAGCATCATCCCACCCTTCTCTGCTCTGCCGTATTGGGTCCCACATGCCACGCTGTGGAGGCTCCAGAGCAGGGAAGCAAGGCAGGGAGCCTAAGCCCACAGTGGGCTGCCTGCATCCACACCCCCATGTGCTCCACTCTGGTTGTGCCACCCATGGGAGAGGGGGAGCTGGCCTCTATGCTCCACTGTGCCGCAGCAGTCACCACTTCCCTTGGGTGGCAGGCAGGGTTTGGGCACTGCTGCAGGGGACTATGGACCTGGGTCCCTGTAGCTCTGGCAGCTGGGGGCTCCATCCAGCACAGCAGGCAGGGCTGTGGCTATGGATGGGGAGTGAGGGGTACCAGCAGAGTACAGAGGGCTGTGGGGGGCGGGGAGTGAAGGGGACTGACAGGGCTGGGGGCCTGCAAGTGTGGAGTGAGGGACACAAGCAGGCCCAGGGGGTTGTGGATGGGTAATAAGGGGTGCCAGCAGGGGTGTGGAAGCTCTGGGTGGATAGTGATGGATCTTGGGGTTTTAATCAGAGAATTTGAGGGGGGGGAAAGGAGGGAGTTGGTTATCAGAGAATTTACATTTTTTAACCAGAAAGAGAGAAGGGAAGACCCAAGAAGCTACAGACCAATCAGTTTGACCACAATCCCAGGTAAAATCGTGGGGAAAATCATCAAAGAATCCATCACACAAAGGCTAACTGAAGGCAGTATTCTGAAGGATGGTGAGCATGGCTTTGTTACAGGCAGGTCGTATCAGACCAACCTCATTTCCTTCTATCATGTTACTTGCCACCTGGATAGGGGAAATGAGATTGATGTCATATACTTGGACTTTTGAAAGGCCTTTGACCTGGTCTCCCATACTGTCCTCATGGTCAAATCAGGAAAATGTGGCCTTGACTGCTTCACGGCCCAGTGGCTAGGTAACTGGCTCTGTGGCAGGACCCAAAGGGCACTGATTTATGGAAGTGAGTCATCATGATGGAAGGTGACCAGTGGCATCCCTCAGGGTTCAATACTCAGACCAGTGCTCTTCAAATGTGTTCATTAACAATTTGGATCCAGGTATTATAAGCAATCTGGCAAAGTTTGCTGATGATACCGAACTATGGGGGAGTGTGGTCATGTTTAAAGACAGGCTGGTAATACAGGCCAACCTGGACAGGCTTGTGAAGTGGGTGGACCTCAACCTGAGGTTGTTTAATACAGAAAAATATAAAGTGCTGAATCTGGGGAGAAATAATCTGCAACACACTTACAGACTTGGCAGTGCTATTCTTGCCAGCACCACAACTGAACAAGACCTGGGTTTCATGACTGACAAGAAAATGAAAATGAGCCACCAATGCGATGCCATAGCTGGCAGAGCTAACCAAACACTGGCATGTATCCACCGAGGCATCCTGAGCAAGCTAAAAGATGGCATTGTCCTACTCTACTCGGCCTTGGTGCAACTGCAACTGGAGTAGTGCATCCAGTTTTGGGTGCCACACATCAAGAAGAATGTGAAGAAGCTCAAGAGAGGCCAGAGGAGGGCCTGGTTAGAGGCCTGGAGACCATCAAGATGTATGAGAAAGGGCGAGGGACTTGGGATCATTCAGCCTAGAGAAGACTCGGGGGTGGGGGCTTGGTTGCAGCCTATAAGTATACGAGAGGCATACATCAGGGCTTAAGGGGCATAGATCAGGGCTTACACCAAGCCCCCCCGAGGATGACAAGAAATACTGGGCACAAGCTTACTGAAGATCACTTCAAACTAGACAAAAGGAAAAACTTCTTTACAAGTTGAGTGCTGAGGATTTGAAACAGGCTCCTACCAGATGTGGTACAGTCATTCACCTCTGCAATCTTCGAAAAAGTCTCAACATCCATCTTGCTAGTATCATTTGATGTGCAAGGGGACTGGAACCAATGATTTGTAAGGCCCCTTCCAGCCTCTGACGACTATGAAATTATGAAACAGAAAACCAGGATCCCTGGTTAATATTGAATCCAATTTCCTGCAGAAAACAAGCCAAAGATTAACCTAGTTATCTTATGAATGTTATTTCATCTTTTTTGCATAGTTAATCTTCAAGCAGAGTGATGGCCGGAGGCAAGTTGTGTAATACCTGAGAGTATGTATTACTCATGAGAGTATGTGTTACTCAGCTTCTGATCCCCAAAAAAGTGCATCTTCATGCACTACAAATTCTGGGTCTTTGCACCTATTCAGGGTGACTAAACTAATGCTATGTTGAAACCAGGATAACTGCAATAACAATGATTATGCTGCTGTTCAAAAAGCTTTTTTTGTTGTTGTTTTTTTTTTGTTTTGACAATTTCAAATGAAAAAGAAATCACTTTATTTCAATAAAAATGAAATGCATAAAAACTGCTTAGATTTTTTAAATGTCTTTCAGCCTCTCCATTACACTGGAGAAAAGGTTAACAAAAACCCTACATTTGTATTTAATTAAAAATGAATTTTGATTTAAAAAAAAAAGAAATTTTGGAATGATACAAAAAGTCATCATGAAAAATTTTCATTTTGCTCAGAGATGATTTTCATTAAAAACTGGTTCTTCCTTCCACTGTGAATATCTCTGTATTTAGTCTACCTACATGAACATGTATAATTTTTTTTAAAGGACTTTCAACAATATAGTTTTTTGAAGTCAAGTTGGCTTTCTTCTACATATTGTTCTAGGGGTGGTCACACTCTGTTTTGCTTTTAAAATTTGAAAGCACAAGAAACAGTTTATCCTAGAGTTGTAGGTGCAGAATGTAGAGCACAGGAACCAAGATATAAGATTTTGTTTGGCATCGCATAAGAATAATATGCAACAAACTTTTCTGGATAGGTTATTGGCAGTAATATGTAGGTAGCTACACCTTTCCAGACTTCTCTGCTAGTTACCTTCAGTTCAGTCAGGTGAAACTTATGAGATAAAATTGATAACAGAGAATGGGAGACTCACAGATTCCAGGGAGGTTACTGAGAAAAATGTAATTATGGTGGCACTGCCTCACTGAAATATGTACTTCAGGCAGGATTAAAACCCATCCCTTTAATGCTTGAATTCAGTCTCTGAATGTAACACATTATTTTATATGGACAAATAAAATATTCTAGAGTATTTTCTTGCTTGATTGGTTAAATATCCTTGGCAACAAAAATATTTTAAAGAAGTCTTTTTTAAGTATATTTTTAATGAGTGTCATAAAGATTTTTTTGGTATTCCTCTAGCTAAAGAATCAGTGTCACTGATCCCACATTTGTTCAACTAGTCAAGAACAGAAGGATTTGAAAAGATCATTTCCCTTATTCTTTATAACCTATTTGTTCTAGAAGAAACCAGGTATGTTCAGTTGATAAAAACAGAAAAAGGTTGCATAGGTTTTAAAATAATTTTCAATTTCAATGAGGATTTCTTATGTTTATTTTTTTAATTACAAAAGTTTTGTTAAAAAAAACCCAAAACACTGATTTTCAGTTTTTGCCTTTCCTCTGTTCCATCTATTTCCTTCCCCTCTCTCCCCACCATACCTTTTCATGTTGCCACTGGAAAAGAGGAGAGCACGGGTAAGAGGGAAAAAAGTGAATGTTTTAAGAAGAAGTGAAGATTTCTCACAAAAGCACTCATTGTCAAAGAAGACCATAACCATTTATCAATTTAAAATAAAACATAAGAAAAAATTCACCAAGCTGTAACAACAGTACCCCACATGGTTAATAAAGGCTCTTACTCAACACAGTGTGGTTCATGGGACTGCATTGCTCGCAGCCTCGAAATTCTTCAGCAGCTTTTAATCAAAAAGTTTAATTTGTAACGCCTAGAGAGATTTTCGGACTACATTCCTCAGAACCCAATATTTCTGTGATAGGTCATCAGTGGTTCTGCAGAGACTGGGGGCAATGACACAGCACACCAGGAGGTAGTACCTGACATTGCTGGGCCAAGTCACCTGGCTCCATGTTGGACTTCAGGAGACAGATACGGGTTCCATGTCATGGAACCCTTTCATTCAGGTTTGCCATTTGGAAGTTCAAATACCACTGGCCTACAGGATAAGAAGATACTGGGCGTGTATATACAAGATGCTTAGCTGAGCAGTAGTGTAATTTACTGTGGAGTAAGCACATGCATCAATATGTGCACATGCTTACTACACAGTAAACCTTGCTAATTGCAAGTAAATTTGTTACCTGCAAATTAAACTAGCAAATTTACTTTCAACTGATAACAGCACAGTAGTGCTCATGTAGACACCTGACTAGGAGCAAATCTGCTCTCGGTCAGCCATCCACCAGCAGGTGAGAGATTGCTACCTGCCCCCAGAAACTCCCTGCTGCTGGATCAGGCTCCACCACTTGACCCTGGAGAGGGACTATATCCCTCTGCTCCATTAGTACGGAGCTCCAAGGCCCCTGCTCCAAGACTGCAATCAGGGAGCAGGAGCTGGGAGATCCCAGTCCCTGCTCCTCCATTGTGATCAGGGAGCAGGGGGATGGGAAAGCTTTGTCCCCCAGCACTAGCTTTGTGCTCATGGGGCCAGTGCTGGGAGATAAGGGTCTCCCAGTGCCAGCCAAGCAGTGATCATGGAGCTGGCACTGGGAGGTAAGGATCTCCCAGTGCCATACCTCCCAATGCTGGCCCCACAGGGTGGAGGCAGTGCTGGGAGCCATTGGCAGCAAATCTGCTTCCACTTCCCTGCATGTATAAACACCTGCCCTGGAGTGTTTACTCACAAGTAAATTAATCCTGAATCAGATGTATGTGTAGATGCATCCACTGAGTAACAGCAAACCTGGATTTATCAGGAACAAATCATACCTAGGTAGTCTGCTTTCCTTTTGTGACGAGGTGATGGCTTTGTGTGTAGAGGAAAATTGGTGGATAGGACTTTATGAGGGATTTTAACACCGTCTTTTATGACATTTTCATAACTAAGCTACAGAAATATGGTTTGAATGAAACCATTATATGTTAAGTTTATAACTGGTCAAATAATTGTGCTTAAAGAATAGCTTTCAATGGTGAAATATCAGAGTGACTGGACATATCAAATGGGTTTTCCTAGATGCCTGTTTTTGTTTTCCAGTATTGTTAAATATCTCCAAAAATGATTCAAGCAATAGAACTGTGTTTGTGCTTAGTACATTGACACAAACCCGGGTCATATAAAGACACTCTAGGTGACAGGATTAGGGTTCAAAATGACATTGATAAACTGGAGAAATGATCAGATACAAATAGGATGAAACTCAATAAAGACAAGTGTAAAGTGCTACAATTAGGATGGAATACACAAAAGAACAAATGTAAATTGCAGAAGAACAACTGAAATGGAATCTGGGAGTTCATGGTAGATTGTAAACTGAATGAGTCAATAGTGCAATATTGTTACCAAAACAGCAAACAGCATACTGGAATGTATTAACTGAATGGTCATATGCAAGTCATGAAAAAATTATTCTTCTACTCAATTTAACACTGCTGATGCCTCACCTGGAGTACTGTGTCCAATATTTGGCAGTGCACTTCAAGAAAGATGTGGACAAATTGGAAAAAAAAAACAAACCCAAAAAACAGAAGAGAGCAACAAAAATTATTACAAGTTTAGAAAGCGGGATGTATGAGGACAGATCCAAAAAAAAAAACGGGGTTACTTAGTCTCAAGGAGAAAAGTCTGAAGGCAACAGATAACCTTCAATTATAAACTGAGTACAGGATGAGTAGTCTTCTAACACAGGAAATTTAGATTGGATGATAATGCTCCGGAGTAGGTTACCTGGAGAGGTTATGGAAACTGCATCACTGGAAATTTTCAGGCGCAGTTTAAACAGACATTTGGCCAAACAGGGATTATCCTGCCTTCTGTAGATCTTGGACTGGATGACCTCTTAAAATCCCTTCCATCCCTGTTTTTATACTACTCTAGAATTCATTTGTTTGTTTTCCTGATTCGTTCATTTTACTTGCCCTTCTACTCCTACAACACATTTTCATCATTTCTCTGACATACAATTACACCCTTCCATACTATTAATAGATAGGGCCAGTAGCACCATGTATCATGGTGGCCCAAGACTTACAATTGGGAGGGGGGTAGTCTTTTTATTTTTTTTATTAACTTTGTAAAACTGTCAGGCTGAAAATTTACAAACCAGGTGTCTGCCTCAGGCTGATATTTACAGGAAAATTTCAGCCAAAATACTTTGGCTGTTTCCAAGAATCAGTCAAGGAAAAAAAATATTGTTTTACTCATATAAAAAAGGCTGATGACATATTTTTTAGACATTTTTGTATTTCAGTCCTTGGTGCACACACTGGAAATTTGGCAGGATGGTAGCTGCTGTGTTGGGGATATACCTCTTGACATTTCTGTAAAAATCTGCTCAAATTTGCCCAAGTTACAAGTCTTTAAAATTAAGTTTTTACACGCTTAGTAGTAATTTGGTCTATTATAAATTGTGTGTGCATGCAAATACACATATACACAGGCTAAGTACAGACACTTGGCAGCATTAGGGGGAGGTTAAATCTATTCAAAATGGCTGCCTGATAGCAGGTAAGTCAGGATGGGGAGGGCTAGCCAGGGGGTTGGGGGTCCAGCAGGCTAGAGGGGATTGGGGGTCTTCCAGGGAATGTTGTAGCAGGGCATGTGTGATCTGCAGGTGGGCTGTGGGGCCAGGCATGTTCTGTGGGTATGGAGGGCCAGTTAAAACCTGTGGGTGGGGTAGGAAGGGGGCAGGCATGACCTGTAGGGGTGTGGGGAGCAGGCACATCCTGCGGGTGGGGTGGGGTGTGGTAAGCGGGGGCTGGTGCATCCCATGGGTGGGGTGGGGTTTCCCTCCCAGAAAACCTACACCCCCATCCCTCCACTGGGACTTACTTGATTGGCTCCAGCAGCAGTGATCACTGGTAAAAGTGGCTGCACCTGAAGCAGCTTGTGGGATGGGGGTTGAGAGGGCTGGCTGGTGGGGGCAAAAAATAGACCAGTGTGAGGGGTGGGGTGAAAAGAGCAGCCCCAGGGCTGGGGGCAGTGACTGAGTTTTTCCATCCCCCGGGCTGCACAGGGGAAGTGGACAGAAATTCCGTGCACCAGTTTGACCTAAGTTGAATGAGTCTCATACTACATAGATCCAGGTTTCCCTTAAACTGGGTTCTGCAATTTTTAGTTTGTGAGCATGGAACTTCTGTTCAGTTACAGGTTTAGACTGATTGCCGATCACTGAGACCAGGACTGGGTCTGTAAGTAGTGGGCAAGCCAGGTTTAAATTGGGCTGCCATTTTGAACCTGATTTAACTTCCCCAAATGTCTATACTGTAATATTTCAACATTAATCCAGAACAACTCTCTCATTCTTAATCTAATTAGCAAATAGTCCTATTGTCATCAATAGGATACCTTTTGGAGAAAGCTGTTTCACAGGATGATTGATAGTACTGAAGTTTGATCTCAAGTTATTTGCTAAAGATAAAATTACAACACTCAGTTTAAATAAAACACCCTAATATTGTTTTTAAAAGGAAAGTATACATCTCTCATTTACAACCATTATAGAACCAGATTAAAAGCAGCAACTAAATTTATACATAGCTGAAACAAATAAAGAAATCCAAACTCCCCCTGAACAGTTCATTCCTTCCTACAACTGAATTGTAATAATGCTTTATTTTTCTACAAGCAAGTTGCAGAAATGGCATGATGGCTACAACTTTATCTGATTCATAACTAGGTATAAAGCAATAGCTCAGAGTATATTACATTATTAACATTTATATTACAAGTTTGCTGATATATGGGTCTACTGAATTATTTAATGCAGAAATAAAAATTTTTAGGCAAATTTTTTCCTAAAGAATATTCTCTCTTTTATTATGTTTCTGAAGTGGGCTTGTCTATCTGGGGAGCCCAAGGACATCCAGCATTTGTATTCAGCTGATATTTAAAATGTGAGGAAGAAAAAAAAAATTGAAAATGCCAGGACTATTTGCAACTAAATTAAATTATTAGCAATAGTAAATTCATCACTGTACACTGCATACTAATTATTATCATATTGCTGGCAAACTGCTTTGAGAAGGGTGTGAGTACTTTAAAATAATTTATTACCAAAATAAGCAGATTAACTTTCTTTCATCAATATTTCAGTAATGTTAATTTGTTACTATTTTCTCCGTCAACACTGCATTACACAGGTGCCACTTCTTACACCCATATCCTATATCTTAAAGTGGAATCTTTAACTATAGTAAATCAAGAGCTTGTGATATGTAAGTAAAAGGAGTTGTTCCATTAACCGGTAGCAGCAGTAGGCTAGTATTCTCCTAAGTAGATTGGCTATATTATTATTATTTGGCATTAGTTAAAAACCCCACATAACTACTACTGACTAGACACTGTATGGACAAATCACATTAGAAGGCAGACTCAGACTTAAAGGGCCTACATTGCCTTGTAGTAAGGTTTCTTTGCAGCAAAAATACAAAAAAAAAAACAACACTTGGGAAAGAAGTTTTTCCCTAACTAGTTATCTTTTCCTCCAATTACAAACAAAAGCCTGCTTTTTTTTTTTTTTTTTTTTTTTTTAAGCCTAATTTGGGGGTAGAAGGGTAGACAGAATCTCATGCTTAATGATATAGATTCTGGGAAGGCTTTAATTGTTCAAGAAGTTGTTGATTCAGGAGTCACAAAAGATAGAAAACGGGTTAAATCAAACTGATCGTGCAGTTTAGAGAAGGCATAAAAAACTTTTCCTGACTTACTTTAAGAAAAAAAAACTAGTTTTTTTTTTGTTTTTGTTTTTTTTAATTGCAAGGAAATTTGTTTGCCCCAGCTAATATGGATTTCTGAGTATACCCCTCAGATACCTGGGTTCATGCACCCTCCAACCCTACCATGATTCATCATAAAAATTTGATTGCAAGTAGACTGCAAGCTAGCTCATTAGAAGATTGAATAATGGAGAAGAGACAGTGGTGAATTGATTTTTCTGGCACAATGAAAGCTGACAACAAGAAAATAAACATATCTAACTTTATAATAAAGTGCTAGATCAATATCTGTGAACTACATGTCCTATTTTCTTAATTATATCAGCAAGCAGAATATGCTGATTGGGAAGAAGGAACACACAGCTTGAAGTCAGAGGCTAGGGACAGACATTCAGAAGCCTGAGCCTGAATTGATTCAATCTTTGCAAGTTAGTCTAACCTGATTAGGCTGAACTGGTTTGAAACTGGATAGACATTCTCTCTGGAGTGAGGAAATTCAGGCACATGCCTGCAGTGGCTCAGGCTAGAAGCTTGAGGGCACTAAAGCAACCCTCCCTTCCCTTCTGCAGGCAGCTCAGCTGAGGGGGGCATGGCCAAGCCCCTGCGGGACTCTCTCATCAGGAAGGTCTGCCTGCAGGCTCCCAGGCTTTTCCCTGCTGGCTGCTCAAGGGGCAGGAGTGTTGCCAGCCCCCAGCCCTGGGCTAGCACTCTGAGGCAAGGAGCGGGTGTGCAGTGTATGCATCTGTTGATGATACAGAACTTTTGAATCTCCCCGCCTGCTTCCTCATACTGTCTGGGGGAAACTGATAGGCAAGCAAGCCAGATGTGGGGCTGCTAACAGCCTTTATCACCCAATTAGCAAAACAATAATCTCTCTTCACATTACTTCAAACTTCTTAAACAGCTTACCAAGGGACCCATTGATTAGTTCCAAAAGCCCTAAGCAGTCACTGGTCTGTCTGCCTATCCCAGTGAAATTGGAGAGACACACACAGAGACATCTCTCCGCATTAGCTAGCATACCACATGCTGGCTACAGTCCCTACTGTGGCAGAGAGGAGGAAGAGATCTCTTCTTAAGCAGCAAGGGTGGGGGGGTGAAGGGGACATGCACACACCTTGATTAATGGAAATTCACTCTTCTTTTCAAACTAAGATTACTATTTTGCCTATACTCCAATCTTTCTTTTTATGTGCTGAAAAATATCGCATGAAACCATTTTCCTGTGATTTCATTTCAATTTAAAATTATCTTGGAAGTGCTCCTATTCTTGTCCTGTTCTCTTTTTTTAAAATGCTTGTGTGATTGGGCATATGTACACATTTATTAATGTGCTTTTGCTAATGCACATTAAATTTAAGTACCTGTGAGGTACTATAAAAAGGTGCATGAGCCTATTTTAATGCACATTAGCAAAAGTGAACGTTTTTTGTGATGCCTTAATGAGCATTAAAATAAGCTAGTGTGCATTAAAGCAAACCTGTCAATGTGTCCACTATTTTCTAGGTGAAATGGCTTAGGAGAAAGTAATAACTTGATTAGGTAGAAGGAAAAATAAACACTTCTATAAAAGTGTTGAAAATAAAAGCAAAGCTTTAAAAAAAGTAAAAAGAAGGTACCTCACTGAAAAAGAGGGAAAATAAAGCAGAAAAGGGGCAAACATGAATAAAAAAATTCTCTGTTCCTTTTGCCCGCAGAGTATTAGCAGGGAGTTAGTAGCAGGGAATGTAAAACTGGGAAAGGGGGAGAAAAACCTTAATGTGACATATAGAATATGAACTCATTAACAATACAGATCAAAAGAGAAGAGGAATAAGAGTTAAGGAGAATAAAAGTGTTCAGAATGCAAAGTGCATTATCAGGATATAAAATATGGATAACTGCAAAGCAACAAACCACTCCTCTAAACCCACAAGTCTATAAAAATCAACCTTTTCATTCTATAAGGGGCAGGTAAAGAACAGACCTACAGCTAGAACTGAAATGTATGCAAAATATCAACAAAGAAAAAGGAGAGAGATGGGAGAAGCTGATAGGAAATAGTAAAGATAATGGTGCCGCTGATACATTTAAGAACAGGAGATAGGACTGCTTCTTTTTAGGTAGGGAATATTTAATTAAAGTTATGAGCTGGGGGGGGGAAATGATTTCAAATTTCTAAATCAAATTAGTCCCAAGTCAGTCCTCACACACAGTGTTACTGCACAGTAAGAGCTCTATATGTGCCTTACTGAGCAGTAACTAATCAGGCGTAAATTTGCTACCTGAATCATGCAGGTAGCAAATTTATACCCAAATCAGCATAAGTCACCTTAGTTATTGCACCATATGGGCATGCATATTTAGATATGTGCCCATACTTAACAGTAATTTTTGGTTGCCGCACAGTAACCTAAATTACTGCACAGTAACTGCGCACATGTAGGTGCACCCACCATGTACTTTGCTACACCAGTACCATAAATATTGTCTACTAGTTAGGATTTAAGGGAACAGAGATAACCCAGGTATGGAAGCAACACTCACTATGTTCCCTTTTTTTTCCTCAATGCCATATTCCTGACAGACCAGAGAGGTGGCAGAGAGAGATATCAAAGCTGATCAATATAAGGCAAAGAGGGATATATCACAGCTAATTAAAATAATGTTCTACCTGGATGGCAGCTCGGTTTACAGGAGCCTAGAAGTTAGCCAATTTCTGCAACTTAGAGTATGTGCCATACAGCACAATCAGTCAGCCCAGGATAGGAGTGTGAAGCATGACTGGTCCATTCGCCCTTCCCCTGCCCCTTTGTTCTCATATGTCTCTTTCTATTCCTACCATGCTTTACCTAGAGGGGCTGCAGGGCAGTAGCACAGAAGTGAGGTAAATCCACAGCTAGGGCACAGCCACTCTTCATATCCTTCATGCTGCCTGAGGTGGACAAAGGGAGCAGAGAATCTTTTATTCACATTTGACCTTTGAACAGCAACCCAATACATACACGAACACTCATCATACATCCACATATATATTAAAATATATATATGTGCCTATGTAAAAGCAGAAGAGATCATATGCATACAACAGGCAAGCACAAAGGTTCCAAAAGTGTCGGCTGTAAGTACCTGGAGCTTTGCATCTGTAATTTTACTTTAAGTTCTATGCCTCTCCTCCTTAAATATATATCATCAATAACAACAAATTAAAACATTAACAGTTATGTCCCAAGCTTAGTTAGTGATCAAGAAATTAAATATTTATGGGTTGTATCAGTTCTAAAACAAAAGTATGCACAGAAGTTACTTTCACTCAGCAGTACCTATGGGACTTTTTGTCAACTTTAATTCTCCCTGAGCCTGAGGAAGGGCAGGTGCACCCAAAATCTTGCAGAAAAAGATAATTTGTTCTGCGATATCTTAGTTTGTCTAATAAAAGGTATCGTCACTGAACCAAGAGTTCTAGAGTTTTGCATTTATTATTCATTCACCAGAATGTTGTGCTGTGAGCTATCTGGGACAAATTATTATATTTTAAACAATATCTTACTACGTCTAATGGAAAGCACAACTTTTCATTCATTGGTGAATAATTATCACTCTTTTCATCTTTTATCAGTAACCTAGAAATTCAAGTTATGAAAGCTTTTGCAACCTTTATTGGTTACAATTTTGATATTGCCTGTATAGGCTATCAAGTTTTCAACTCAGGTTTTAGTTGTTTGTTTTGCAGAGCACTTCATGAAAGAAATGCAATGTGACTGAAGTCAGGTTTATTCCAATATTATGTCTGAGTTATTACTTGGAAAAGTAAGAGATACCTTTGAGAGATTTTTTAAAACCTCTTTCCAGACAGGGAACTGACCCTTTGAAGGCACTGGGAATTTTGCCATAGGCATCAGTAGATTTGAATCAGGTTGTAGATGGATATTAGAATAAAGAAAATGGTGAGAGAATAAGCAATCACTTCTAAGCTACAGTAAATCCAATTAGTAAACAAACACCTCTAATGCCAGCAGGCTGTTCTTTCAATGGCTGATAGAATTGTTTTGGTTGAGTGATCTTGTTGTGCATATTATCCCTGTTGCCACCTTTTTGATATTCTGTTCATTTAATCAAGTTGAATAAGTAATTAAGTAAATATTTGGTTACTGTTTGCTAACTCAGATAAGACAAATTTAATTAAGAGTCATGCATTCCAGTTTTATCAGCAGACAGAAAAAGAACTTAAGTCAAAGTCCAAACAGGCCCTGACATCTAGGTCCCATCTTAGGCACCACTCAAAGCAACCTCGGAAGTGTTCAGCTTGGCTCAGTCAAGAGATCTGTTACAAGTGCCTCCATATTGGCATATCAAGCTACTAAGAATAAACAGATGATATTTTGCTTCTAACCTTCTTATTCAGAATCTGTACAACAAAATGACTAGCCGCCCCAACCCTTGGCTAGTACAGAGTTATCTGTGCCCAAGCAGTCACTCAAACTTTTCCGGAACGGTAAGATCAGCTACAATCAACTGTCCAAAAAAGAGAAAATGAAGGATTGATATATGCACTGTGAAAACTTACGCTACTGCCTGCACCCCACTTCTGAGATGTAGCAAAAGCCAGCAGGAAATGGTTTTATAAGTGTAAAGCTATAATAGGTAAATATGAAGAACGACTAAGAGAATGTGGCATTTTATTTGTGTTCTATAAAACAGCATATATTTGTATATGGATTGTATACTCCAGCTTATTTGATGACGAACATACGGTTGTACTGAATGGTGAAGGAGTAGTCGAAGGACTGGGTTGGAAAAGCTGTCACCAGGATAGGAGAGGAGATGCATGTATTGCTTGAAAGATCAAGGAGGCCATATTTTCACTGCTGAGTTCTCTAGGTTATGCCCAAAGTGGTGTACATGGATATTCTTGTCATGGGGCCAATCAGCAGTCTTGTGACACATGTAATTGTTGTCCCATAAGTTAAATGAGGCATATGCAGGCAATGTCTCTAAAGAAATACTCAGGGAAGGATGAAAGAGTGGAAACAATTTGGAAGTCTGGGTTGGTCTGTAAAAAGCTGCCTCAGTCTGTGTTACTAGTTTGTTGTTCAGGACCTCAACTTCAGTTTCGGCAATAGCAAGTACAGGGTGTTAGACTTTGTCCAGCGGTGATCATTTGCTCTGTTCTCAGGGCAGAGTCTGTAATGTGTATGTTACTGTCATGAGAGGGCATCATTCAAAGAAGAGAGAGCTAAGGTTGTGTGTGGCAGAACTCTTTTATTTCCTGGTTTTCAAAGGTTTAAGTGCAGGTGGACTATAGTTTCTAAGAGGGCACAAAGCAACAGCTGAATTCTGCATTACCGTTAACACTAGAATTAACAACAATAAAAGCACCATCAGTAATAAAAATACAGCTGCAACTTCTCAGCATCTTCACATTGCACAGTCTCTCTCTCCAGCACTCTGGCTCCCAGAGACGAAAGTTCTCTTTGATGACAGCTACTTCATTCCTCATGAGATCATAGGAAAATATTTTGGATACCAATTTTTCATCAAAACACTGATCAAAATTGGTTTTCAAAAACCTGGTGTTCCAGGGCCTGCTAGTCTTGTGGTAGCTGCAAATCAAAAAGGGCAACCTTGCAGCTCCTCCACCAATCCCTATGCCACTGTACTGTTCCAGCCACGTCCCTGCTTCTTCACCAGATAAGAGGAAGGGCAGGTCCACCCAAAATCTTGCAGAAAAAGATCATTTGTTTTGCAGTATCTTAGTTTGTCTAATAAAAAGACATCGTCTCTGAACCAAGAATTCTAGAGTTTTGCATTTATTATTTATTCACCAGAATGTTGTGCTGTGAGCTATCTGGGACAAATTATTATATTTTAAACAATATCTTACTACGTCTAATGGAAAGCACAACTCTTCATTCATTGGTGAACCAAAGACTGCGGAGCTGGTGCCATCAGGAAGGCTTTGGCTTCCATGACCACAGCCCGCTCTTTGGCGAGAGAGGCAGCGAGCTGCTGGGAAGAGATGGCCTCCACCTCTCCCCCCTGGGGAGGAGGCTCTTCTCAGCCAGGCTGGCTGACCTGCTCCACCGGGCTTTAAACTAAGCCCACTGGGGGATGGGGGGATGACTGCCACTGCTGGTCCACTGAGCAACCCTTGCAAAGCCAGCAGACCAAGACACTTAAGGGATCCTACCCCTGCCCCAGCCCTGGCACAATCTGTGGGCAAGGCAAGAGCCCCCAAGGGGACACTTGCCTGCCTGTACACTAATGCCAGGAGCCTGGGCAACAAGCAGGAGGAGCTCATCCTCCTACTCAGTGCAAAGAATTATGACGTCATTGGGATAATGGAGACCTGGTGGGACTCCACCCATGACTGGACCATGGGTATAGAGGGCTATACCCTGTACAGGAGGGATCGTGTTGACAAAAGGGGCGGGGGTGTAGCTCTCCATGTGAAGGAAAGCTACATGTCCCTGCAAGCTGACATTGGCGACCGGCATGGACAGCTAGAGACCCTCTGGGTAAAAATTCGTGGGGAATATGGCACAGGGGACACAACAGTAGGAGTCTACTACAGACCTCCCACCCAAAGTCCTGAGCTTGACCAGCAGTTCGCCTGGGAACTGACTGAGGCCGCTTGCTCCAGGACCTTGGTTGTCATGGGTGACTTCAATTACCCAGACATCTCGTGGGAAGATCACTCAGCAAAATCCGAGTGGTCACAAAGCTTTCTCTTGTGCGTGGATGACCTCTACCTGACTCAAGAAGTCTATGGGCCAACGAGAGGCAAAGCGCTGCTCGACCTGGTACTGGCTATGGGGGACGACCTAAACGGCGACCTAGTGATCGATGGGAAGCTGGGTGACAGCAACCACGAGCTGATCACCTTCACCATCCGCCGTAAAGCTGGCAAGTCAGTCAGCAACACAGAAGTCCTTGACTTCAGAAAAGTCCTTGGCAAGCTCAAGAGCCTTGTCGGTCAGGCCCTTAGGGACCATGACCCCAGGGAGATGGGAGTTCAAGAAGAGTGGTTGCTTCTCAAGGAAGCGATCCTCAATGCACAAGCTAAATCTATTCCAACACGGAGGAAAGGCAGCAAGAAGGCACAGCAGCCCCCCTGGCTCTCCAGGGACCTAGCGGACCTCCTGCGGCTAAAAAGCAAAACCTACAAAAGATGGAGGACGGGATTCACCTCCAAGGAGAATTATTCTGCGCTGGTCTGGTCCTGCAGGGAGCAAACCAGGAAAGCCAAGGCTGCAACTGAACGTCAACTAGCTTCAAGCATCAAGGACAACAAAAAGTCCTTTTTCAGATATGTGGGGAGCCGGAGGAAAAGCAAGGGCAATGTTGGACCCCTGCTAAACCAGATGGGGCAACTGACAACTGACGCCCAGGAAAAAGCCAATCTATTAAATAGGTACTTTGCGTCAGTCTTTCATCAGTCCCATGGGACGCCCATGCCTGCTATGGGACAGGTAGATCCGGGTGATGGGGATCCCCTACCCTCCATAAATGCTGACCTCGTGAAGGAACATCTTGAGAAGCTGGATACCTTCAAGTCAGCCGGCCCTGACAGTCTGCACCCCAGGGTACTCAAGGAGCTGGCGAGCGTCATAGCCCAGCCCCTGGCATGGATCTTTGAAAACTCCTGGTGCTCTGGTGTAGTGCCCGAAGACTGGAAGAAGGCCAATGTGGTGCCGATCTTCAAGAAAGGGAGGAGAGTGGATCCGGCTAACTACAGGCCCATTAGCCTGACTTCTATCCCAGGGAAGATCTTAGAAAAGGTTATTAAGGAGGCCATCCTTGATGGACTAGCACAGGCTAACATCCTAAGGGATAGCCAGCACGGGTTTGTTGAGGGTAGGTCTTGTTTGACCAATCTCATTTCCTTCTACGACCAGGTGACCTATCACCTGGACGAGGGAGAAGAGATTGATGTCATATATCTTGACTTCAAAAAAGCCTTTGATCTGGTATCCCATGATCACCTCTTGGCGAAACTGGCCAGTTGTGGCCTTGGCTCCACCACGATCCGCTGGCTGGGAAATTGGCTCCGTGGTCAGATCCAGAGGGTTGTAATTGATGGCAGTCACTCATCATGGTGCCCTGTGACCAGTGGGGTCCCTCAAGGCTCTGTCCTGGGACCCATCCTGTTCAACATCTTCATTAATGATGTGGACATTGGAGTCAGGAGTGGACTGGCCAAGTTCACCGATGACACCAAACTTTGGGGCAAAGCATCCACGCCAGAAGATAGGCGGGTGATCCAGGCTGACCTGGACAAGCTCAGCAAATGGGCGGACGAGAACCTCATGGTGTTTAACACCGAAAAATGCAAGGTTCTCCACCTTGGGAGGAAAAACCTGCAGCATCCTTATAGGCTCGGCAGTGCTATGTTGGATAGCACTACAGAAGAAAGAGACTTGGGGGTCATCATTGACCACAAGATGAACATGAGCCTGCAATGCGATGCTGCGGCTAGTAAAGCGACCAAAAAGCTGGCTTGCTTCCATAGATGCTTCTCGAGCAAATCCTGGGACGTCATTCTCCCCTTGTACTCGGCCTTGGTGAGGCCGCAGCTGGAGTACTGCGTCCAGTTTTGGGCTCCACAATTCAAAAAGGATGTGGAGAAGCTTGAGAGAATCCAGAGGAGAGCCATGCGCATGATCAGAGGTCAGGAAAGCAGACCTTACGTTGATAGGCTGAGAGACATGGGACTCTTTAGCCTGGAAAAGCGCAGGCTCAGAGGTGATCTGATGGCCACCTATAAGTTTATCAGGGGTGACCACCAGGATCTGGGGGAACGTTTGTTCACCAGAGCGCCCTAAGGGATGACGAGGTTGAACGGTCACAAACTCCTGCAAGACCGTTTCAGGCTGGACATAAGGAAGAATTTCTTTACTGTCTGAGCCCCCAAGGTCTGGAACAGTCTGCCAGCGGAGGTGGTTCAAGCACCTACATTGAACACCTTCAAGAGTAAATTGGATGCTTATCTTGCTGGGATCCTATGACCCCAGCTGACTTCCTGCCCTTTGGGCAGGGGGCTGGACTCGATGATCTCCCGAGGTCCCTTCCAGCCCTGATGTCTATGAAATCTATGAAAACTGGAAATCTTATGAATAAAATATGCTGGTTGGCCACATGCCATAAACCTCTCGAGAAAATGACCCAGTGCCTTGTTTTCTTTGAGCATCCTCAGCTGTGTATGCTGTTCAAGACATGGGTGAAGATCATGTACTATGATTGTACGTATTACCCTATGTGTGACTTTTATCTGCTTCCTATTTAGTAAATGTTATTTTCTTTGACATCACTGGTAAAAGAAAAATCAAAGTCTGCGTTTGGGTTTTAGAATATTTTAAATTGTTGCTCTGAAACCAGAAACATGGGCCTCATTGCAAAGCTTTCAAAAAGAGCACTTCCAAAATGCAGGCAGAGACTGAGACAGTCACAACACATTCTCAGGAAGCTGCCAGGGACTGGACTCAAACTCACATTGTAGGAATGCAGTTCTACATCAGTAGCCACAGCATGAGTCACCCATGTATGACAAAATTGGGCCATTTGCGCATCCATCAGTGCCCAAGACATGCACATTTCACTCATTTTGGTTCCTTACCCTCAATATTTTGTCATTATTGCTTCCCAACACAACAACAGGTTATATGTACTAGGCACATATCAGGTTGTGGGGGCTTAGAGGTTTTGTAGTCATGATTTTAGGGCAACAGAGATCATATATTAGGAGCCTCATGCTCAGATGACCCCAAATTTGTAATACCAAGCCTATCCTACTCCCTCAAGACAATCCAAGTCAGACTGTGAGTGTTAGAGCATATTGAAGAGCCATCTTTTACACAGTAACTGACTCTCAAACTTCTGCATAGCAAAGCTGCCGCTCAAAAATAATTTACTAGAGAATAATAAGAGAAAGTGACTACATTTATTGGGTGTATTTTCTCATCTTTAAAAAAAGTGAGAATTACTACAACAAACATTTTAGGATTCTATTTGCTATATGTGTAAAAATTCGCTTTGGGCTTTCATTTGGGGCCAATTGCAATTAAAAGCACATACTTCAGTGTAGATTCAGTGGTCATTATTACACTGATAGAAGCAGTCTCAACACTGGTACTGCCCATGGATTCCAGTCAGATCCTGGCCCCACTGCACCAGCAAATTGCACAAAGACCAGAGGTGTAACCAGGTGCTCGAGCTCCATGGGCAGTGTGAGAAACAGGGCATCAGGGGCTGTGCTGCTGGCATTGGCAATCAGGCGGGCAGCATAGCTGCAACTATTTTTGCACCCCAGCTTGGTGTCCCAATCAGTTATGCTACTGACTAATACAGCTTCTACCCCCATAAATTTTGCCAGGCAAGCAAACAATGAGAAAGCAGGCCAGTACAACAGGCGTGTAAACCCAGAGCCAGCCTTAGTAGTGGGCTACGTGGGTGACCACCCATGGAGTCCTGGTCAGGGGGGCACCCACACCAGCCAACCCTTGCCCCCTGCTTCCAGCTACTGCTTAGGAGGAGCTTGGTCCCTGCAGCACCAGAGGTCAGGGTAGCAGTGCCATTCACCCCCTGCCCACAGGAGACCCTGGCTCAGAGGGTGGGATGGGCTGCACTCCACACTCTGGGCCAGCTGCCACACTGGTCAGTGCTGCCCCTGCCCGCCCCACTCATGTCTACCCACCCAGGCTGAAGAGCAAGGGCCCAGGCACAGCCTCCAAGTCCAGCTCTGGCCACCACTTGCCATGGGGCAATGAGCATGGAGCAGCTGCTGGTGCTTGCACTGGCACTGGCACTGGCACTAACAGGCAAAGTAGATGATGGCTGGGACAGAAGCCATGCTGGGGCTGGAGCCAGGAGCCCCTGCCTTGCCACCTTGGGGTACCCGTGTCACCTTTGCCAAAGGGGGGCACTGGTAGTATTTGCACAAGGTCCTGTGGTTCCTGGCCTCCATGTCATTTCCTCTTCAGGTGCATCTCTCTACAGCTGGGGCTCCAGATGGCCTGTCCCCATCTTTGGGTCACAGGGGTAGGAAACAGCACAGTGGGGTGGTGGGAATGTAGCAAAACCCCCAGTTTTGTTGGAGGGGGGTTGTTTTTTTTTAAATACATTCCCTCCCCTTCCCCTAACCATTTCTGACTTTCTTTCTGCCTTCTCTATCCCTTATAAGTGATTACTAGTACTAGATAAGCTAAGCTAAGTTCTTGTATACTAGTATTGTAATAAGCCCTTTTTTATATTGTAAATAGTGTTCTGTTATGTTTGTATTGATTTTTACTGTTTTATATTGTATTATATTGTATTCCTATCATTTGTGCACTGATTTTTATTGTTTCATATTAACATTGTATGATTTAGCTCTGTAATGTGGGTTGGCATGAGTGATGTCAAGTATCCACTTTGTGAGTCAGGTTCCCATTTTGTTCCCATCTTGTCCCCATGACCTGTTGTGCAAGTATCTTATAACCTATGACTCATATCTATCCCTTCTGTGTAACTTGGTTCCTGAATGAATGGGGATGAATGAGGGTGCTTGAGAGACAATGGTCTAAAAATAGCTCCCTCTGAATTACCTCCTTCTTGCCACCACTTATCTGGCCCTGATCTCCCAGCTTTCTGCTTCAGTTTCTAGCCCCAAACTTGCAGCTGTCTGCCTCAGCTTCCAGCCCCAAGCTCACAGCTATCTCCAGCCCCAAGCTCCCAGGTTTCTGACTCTCTCTCTCTTTCCTGTCTGTCTCCTCCTTGCTACTGGGCTTTTTCCTTTGCACCAGTGACCTCAAGTAAACCTGGGGCCACTTGACCTTAAGTAACCCCAAGCCTCAGTTCCTCAGCCCAGCTTCTCTCTAGTCTACCAGTTCTAATCCTGGTTCCAGCAACTTTGACACCTTACACATTCTCTCTCACCTTAACCTTCCCCCAGGTATCCCAAGCCCCCAAACACAAACATACATACCGTACCAACATCCAAGTTAGGAACTCACCTGTGTGTATGTATAGGTGGGTGGTAGGTGTGTGAACTGGTGAATATATATATGTCATCATGTGCATGATATATACATGGATCACTAATTTATGTGTATTGGGTTTGCAGGTATTGATTTTAGTCTAACTTTTGGTGTGTATAGTGTGTAGGTGCTTGAATTGGTGATAGGTGTGTGTCATGGCATGGGACCTAGGAGCGGCCGTGAAGCTCCCTAGTGCCCCCTTGCCGTGTCCAATTAGGTGATACAGCACCCTCTACTTGCCCACCATGTCTTTAATGTTCTATGTTCAGTATGGGAGGCTGCCTTGTCCGGCCTTGGACACCGCTCTCTTCTATGCCCTGTTCCGAGTGGGGTGCCCCAGTGCACCCCTGCCTTATGGGCAATGTGTGCCTCCTACCTCCCCTTCAGCATGCCCCAAGCCTCGCAGCTGTCCCTGGATGTTATTAGGTCCCTCGCCCTCTAGCACCCTCTGGTGCCCCTGGGCTCATCACGCCCTGGTGCCCCTCTCTGGCACCCTTGGGCTTGCTACACACCTGGCACCCCTGGGCTTGTCATGCCCTGATGCCCCTCTCAGGTATTCCTAGACTTATTACACACCTGGCACCCCTTCACCAGCGCCCCTGAGCTGCTCGTGCAACTTGCGCCCCTCTTACCAATGCCTCTGGGCTGGTCGTGCAACCTGCACCCCTTTACCAGTGCCCTTTGGGCTTGCCACGTAACCCACGCCCCTTTACCAGTGCCTCTGGGCTAGTCATGCAGCCTGTGCCCCTCTATCAGGGTCTCTGTGCTTGCCTCGCCCAGGCAACACCTCACCGGGGCCTGTCTTGCTCTCTCCACGCTCCTTGCCCTCTCTGGGGCTTCCCTCACCCCCTCTGGGGCCTGTGCCATGCTGCCCCTGCCCCCTCGCCCGCACTCGGGCTTCCCAAGTTTGGGTTCAGGCGGCCATAGCCCTGCCTGGCCCCCAGACCCGCCTTCTCGGTCCTCGCTTGTGCTCTTCCCGCACTTGGGGCTCAGGTGGCCCGTAGCCGTGCCTGGCCCCCTAACTCTTTTCAGGGTCATTCGCCCCACTGGGCAAAACACTGCCCCCACGGGCTGGGGCTCTACACCCCACATACCGCACCTCTCTGGCGCTTGCTCGCTGTGCCAACTATGGCGGCAATTGCTGTGCCACCCTGGCACCATTTGCTGTGCCCTTACTGGGCACCAGGAACCCCCAGATTATTGGGGAGCTCCCGTGAGGCCTCCTCGCACCCCTACAGCCTCACCCAGTCCTCCAGTCTACAATAACTCAACCACGAGCCAAACGGCTGCAACATAAACAACAAGGAGCCTCCAGGCTCATAGCATAAACCTCAAGCCACCCTGGCTCCCAACCATACCTCGCTTAGGGTTTGCACTCTCCCGCATCATTGCGGGCAGTCAGCATGTTCAGGCTGCAACCCTTGACTTGGCCTGCTCAGCTCTCCCACAGAGCTCCTGCTCCTACAGCTGCCAGAAGGGAACTGCTCCCTAGGCTCCAGCCTGGGCTGTTTATAAAGGCTGGGCCCTGCCCCCTTCTGGCCACATGACCTGCCTGATTGCCCCAGCAACCGGCACCTGAGCTGCCCTGATAATTGGCCGTTCTCCTTAATTTCTGTCCAGGCACGGGGCACCCTAGTGCCCCTGTGACAGTGCGCATGTGCCTAGGCTGGTAATTTTGGATGTGTATGTGCCTGAGTTGGTTGTGTGTGTGTGTGTGTATGTGTTCATGCGTGCACCTGGTAGGGGTGTATTCACCTAGAGTGGGTGTGTGCACCTAATTGATTTGTGTGTGTGTGTGTGTGCAATTGTACACCACACCATCCTGTCTAACAGCATCCTGAGTGTTGGCCTGACCCCACAGGGCAACAGCGGGGTATAATGCCACCCCTACCCAATGGGGCAGCAAGAAGCAATATGGCAGGGGGGAGAAAAAGGGATATGATGACCCAGGCCAAGCTGGAGTGACCCCTGGGAAAAGAAGAGACAGGGCAGGCAGGGGTGCCAAAATACAAGTTCACTAAGGTCGCCATTTCCACTAAGGCCAGCTCTATGTAAACTCTTGAAAACAGGAGTTTACACGGAGTCAGTCTGGGCAGATTATTTTTCTCTAAGGACAGCACGGTCATAGAGGGAGAAAAGACTGAACTGTACCTCAGACATTAAACTTCAGACGACAAATTCAACATTTTTTCTTCCTTGACTTCAGTGGAGATCCATACAGGTAGCATTTGGACCATAAATTTTCCATATATATGTATGGCTAAATTAAGCTTTGTTGTAAATCCACTTAGGGATGTAAAATTACTCCAGAAAATACTGCTTTCCTATATATTAATTTGAAAAGCTGAAAGCTATTAAAATATAACCGAGTATTTGAATATTTATGAGCAGTAACATCCTTGCAAGACAGCTATGGATGGCACTGTACACATATTTCCACTGTGTGTATCTTAAGGTTCAATATGCAAGGGCCAGTGGAAAACTTTACTCCCACTACTTCACATATTTTGAGTTTCAATGTGAATTCAAACAAATCCAAAGACTTGCATCAAAACACAAATTAAGCTATTGATCAAGTTTCTCTTGAAGTGGTTAGGAGAGAGACAGCATTTCATGGCAATTAATTGGGGCTATTTACACATGCTCTGAGGGTGGAAGTGGGGCACTTTAATTAAAGTGTCTCTGAGAACCGCTCTATTTAAAGCACCTGCAGCGTCTTGTGTATTCAGTATCCCATGCTTCAAAATGGCTGCAGGGGCACTTTAACTAATGCTTGTTTGATGAGCTTTAGTTAAAGCATCCCCACAGCCAGTTTGAAACACAGGGACACTGAGTACACAAGACTCAGAGGCTGCTGGAGCATACTAATTAGCATGCTCCAGCAAACTCAATTGAGTCTGCTCCAGTGTGGTATAGTTACAGAATTTTGAGACAATGTCCCCACTTGTCTACAAGCACCCATTGTGTCCATGTTCATCTTTGAGAGTATAACTCAAGGGTGGGCAATTATTTTAGTCAGGGGGCCACTTAGGGAGTTTTAGTGAGGTGTCATGGGCCAGGTCAACGCTCTTCTCCTCTGAAACAGCTAACCAAAACTCCCAAAGTGGCCCCTGCACGTGGCTAGATGACTGGTATGGAGCCACAGGTGAGATGGGCACAGCATGGGATGGGTGGGCAAGGCCAGGGATAGAGCTGGGATCATGATTAGGGCTAGGGCTGGGATCATGATCATGGGGCTAGGCCTGGGGCAGAGCTGTGATCAACTCCCCACACGTCCCTGTGATGGGCACTGCTTCTATGGGCAGGGGCATGTCGGGAGCAGATCTTGGCTCTGCCCCTGGATCTGGCCCCACACTGTCATCTATTTATAATCTTGGGGCCTCCATGGAGACTGGATAGGACCTGCATGGGCAGGGCATGTGGCCGTGTGAATGGGATGGGGCTTCAGGTGAGCAGCGAACCATGTCTGGGAGTAGGATGGACAGGCAGGGTTGGGTCCAGGATCTTGGGGCAGTGATAGCACAGGGCCAGCCCCAGGGCAGAGCCATGATTCACTCCTTGTACGTTGCACCCACAGAACCAGCACCTGTCACAGGGGGCATGCTGGCTGTGGATCATGGCTCTGCCCCAGGCCCTGGTCCCATGCTGTCACTGCCCTGCAGTTCCACCCCCATTCTGTGGCCCCACCTGCCCATCTTACTTCCAGACACAGCTACCCACCTGTCCCAATCTCCCAGCTGCACACCCTGCCCACATGGGTCTCACTCCCAGTGGTGAGTGCAAGGCGGATGGGCCAGGGTGCCTTGACAACAGGGCCAGGGCCAGCAGAGGCAGCCAGGAGCCACCACTGAGGCTGCCAGGAAGCAAGTCTGGCCTCTGCACTGCTTCAGCCTCACTGTGTTTCCAGGGGTGGTAGAACTGGCCACATGCACCATGGCCCAGGCTGCCCCCTGAACCTGGACCAACCAGGGCCAACCACTGCAGGCTGGACAAAATGCCTTGGCAAGCTGGATTTGACTGTATTTTGCCAACCCCTGATATAAGTACTTATCTCATGGCTCACACAGCTCTCTTGCACAAGATTGCAACAATTGGTACTTAACAGTGTAAGAACTTGCTTTAAAACAACAAAGCACTTTTCCTCCAGCCCAGGGGCAGGCAATTATTTTGGGCAGAGGGCTGCTTACTGAGTTTCAGCAAGCCATCCAAGGCCACATGACAGGCAGCCCAGGGCAGATTAATATTAAGTTTCTAAATTTTTTAAGGGCCCCGCAGGCCGGATAGAATGGCCTGGCAAGCCGCATCTGGCCCCCGGGCCACATTTTGTCCACCCCTGCTCCAGCCTATGGATTATCTCCTATATTGGAATCTGCTAACACTGTTACTACAGAAATGGATGATGGTATAGTCAGATAGCAGTGCCCCAGGGAGGACTGAAGCTATAACAGATTTATATATTTGTGAAATAAAATACAAGTTGGCATGAAAGTGTACAGATTAATGCTAACAAAGCAGTCCTTAAATCACAAAACTCTGTGAAGCCTGTAGTAAGTAAGGATGTCAGGGTTTGGTCTAGTTAGGTTATTTTCCTCTAAAGATAGAATACAACTTGAAGCTTAAATCAATTAAGTCAGTTCAACTTAAACATATACTTTATCATATTCCTTAATAGGGATAACAAATGTGTTTAGTACTATCCTAAATTTAGGCCCAAATAAGGTCATCTACATATTTTAGAAGAAACTACTGGAGGGTTTTAGGAACAGGTCTGTTACTCAGAGAGCCTGATTCAATTTTCACTGCTGTAAGACCTGAGTTTCCAGTTTAAGACAATGACTTAAAATATTCTAAAATCCAAACACAGATTTTGATTTTACTTTACCAATATGGTCAGTGGGCTACAGTGGGGGGCTTGTGTAAAAGTAATCGCAGCTTTATGGAGAAGGCACTGGCCATGACTCACGAGGTCTAGGTTCCATTTGCAGTCTCCCTGTGTGACCTCTGGCAAATCACTTCCTTGTTCTAACTTTCCATTTCATCTATAAAATGAAAATACATGTCGATGTCTTTCTTCTGCTGTGATTCAGTCTTGACTACTTAGAACATAACCTCTTTAGAATGGAGATTATGCATAAATCAGGGAGAATGTAGGCAGGGTGATAGCTTCGAGAGGCATAAGCTTTCACAACAACTTATGTCATTCAATAATATGAACAAACTGTGTAAGTACAATGCCCAGCATAATGGGGTCTGATCTGGTTGGGGTTGTTAGGTATTGTTATAATATAATATCAGGATGAGGCCTGATTTTATTTGCTTCACTGTGCATCAAGAACTAACATAAAGCCCCCTTAATTTCCTTTCCTAGTCCAGTTGTTGCTTTTTTCTATGGTCATCTGATGAGCCAACAGTATGCCAGATCCAAGATTATGTAGACAATTATCCCAAACCTTTGCTGAGTACTACCATCAAACAATGCTTTGCATGAAATAGACCTTTCCATGGGGATGAGAGGAGAATACTGAGCCTACTCACCACACTGCTGAGTCTACCCAACTGAAAAAAAAGTTAGTGTGACTCCATAGATACAACAGCCACATCCCTGATGCCAGTGTTTGGAGAGCTATTTAAATACAAGTATTTGACATGAATTAGTTTAAATAATATATATTTTCATAGCACAGCATTACAAAAAAAAATTAGACTTGGTTTACATGCTTCAAAGGGTTCACGTTAACCTATTAACATACAAATAAATGTATTTTACTTTGCTGTGCTTCATGCAGATACATTCTAAAAAGTCCATCCGCTCTGAATTGTGTAATTAATCTGGTGCTTAGAAAGGCATACAGTGAAACGTGTCTACAGAACCTACAGTACCGTAGAGACAAGAGGAGACTGTTTATGTGTTGGAGGGCCAGATGTTCTTCATGCCAAGGGACTTGCACAATTAAAATCTAGCAAGATAAAAAAAATAAGTCTCTACAGGCACTTGGCCTTTAAATTGACATTAGCTTGCATATGGAAGGTCCATGAGATAGTAATGACAGGTACAGTGCATGATGTGCTAGGCTTCCTAACTCCCCGGGGAGACTGGCTGGGTCATAGGCCAGGTTGCTTTGCTGAACGCACAAGCTAGAACAGAAACACCTCCTCCTAAATGGAGGCTGGCAACTAAGCCGGGCCGTTAAGCTGTAATCACAAACCAGAACAGATATCCTGCCTCCTCAGTGCAGGCTGGCAAGCATATTCCTCTTCCAGAGGGTTTAAGAGAAACTGTCCCTGCAGTGTAGTTAAAGAGTCTTGAAAGGAAGGCAGTATATACCCCATGAACAGACCTACTCCATGGACAGGTGCAAAAGTGAGTGGCCAATAAGCCTAAGCTTTTCCATCCCCTTCAGATAGGCTAGCATTAGATCACTGCCTAAGCTATGGTATTTCCATGAGTTGGTCCCCTGCATACTCACCCAGCACTGGACATGCTTTGGCCCTCACACCTCAAAAAGTAGGTTTGCAAAAGTTTTTAATTTTTTTTTTAAATCCAATTTTTGTTTCAGCAGTAGCAGCAGGTGACATTAGCAGCAGCTCTTATTGAAGCTCCTTGGCATAGGCCCTATTATTTCCCCTGGTTCTGTAGCAGGGATTTTCAACTTTTTTTAATAAGTGTACCCCTGGGAGCCCCCTTTTTAAAAAGTGTACCCTGGGAGGAGCTGGAAAACAGCTGGATGCAGAGCAGGGTGGGGGGGTTGGGAAACGACCAGATGCGGAGTTGAGGGGGGCAGTAGCAAGCAGCCGGACCTGGAGGTTTCCAGCAGCTCCTGCAGCAAAGGCGCCTGGGTGCCACCACTGGACCCAGACCTGCTGCCCAGGAACCCTGGCCCATCCATCCCGCCACACCAATTGTCATGAGTAAGACCTGCGTGGGCAGGGCACACAGCTGGGCAGCTGGGATGGGGCCACAGCTGGGAATGAGATGGGCAAGCAGGGCTGGAGAGACCCTGGCATCTTGGAGGGATAAAAGTGTGGGGCCAGCAGCAGAGCCTTAAACTGCTGCCCGCATGCCTCTGCAATGAACGTGGGTTCTGCAGGCAGGGGCATGCAGGGAGCAGATTGCAGCTTTGCCCAGGCCCTGTGTTGTCACAGCCCCAAGACCCCAGTCCTGGAGCAGTTCCCCTCCCAGCCGTGCACTCTCCCTGCACAGCTCCCGCTGGTCTTCATGGAGACCCCAGGAGCATGGAGCTGTGATAGTATGGGGCCAGAGCCAGAGCCAGAGCAGAGCCCTGGTTCTGTAACCCTGTGCTGTCCTGGTCACATGCTCCCAGGGTCTCCATGGAGGCCCGTGTGGAGCCGCATGGGCAGAGGCTTCAGTTCTGTAGGTAGTAGCATGCAAGGGGAGTGCAGGAAGAGGGTGTCAGCCAGTACTTCTCACACCAGTACCCTGGCCCCCTCTGTTGCATGTGTGACTTCTCTGGGGCCTTGGCAGGGGTGGCTCACCACTGTCACTGCTGCCACAGGTGGTAGTCTCAGTGCCAGGTGTCCTCCATCCATCATGTCTTCCCCACTGAGGCCTCATGAAATAGCTTCCACCCAGGCCTTGCAGATATTATGGAGGTTGCGACACTGACCCAGTGAATGTTGGCCTCAGCAACCTCAAGGTGGGCAGTGAGAGTGCACCTGTGCCCCTTGAAGCAGCTGAAGGCACACTCCACCAGGGCACTGGTCCAGCCCAGGCACTGGTTGAAGTGTGCCTGGCAGGGGGTCCAGCTGGCCAGTGTAGGGCCACATGAGACAGGCGAAAAGTGGGTAGGTGGGGTTCCTGATGAGAAGGGATGGGACCACCCAGCTGGAGGTCTGGCACCCCTGACATGAAGTGGCTGCTCGCCAACAGGGCTGGCAGGCCAGAAATGCAGAAGACATGGACATAATGGTCACTACCTACTCAGCCGGTGCTTGCATGTGTGAAGGTGCTGCAGTGGTTGACAATGGCCTGGAGCATGATGGAGTGGAAGCCCTGCCAGCTGTAGTAGGTGTGGTCACCATGGGGTGGGCAGATGATGAAGATATGGGTCCTTTCCAGGGTCTTGATGCACTGGGGAAGCCCAGGGCATGAAATCCCATCACCACCTCCAGAGGGTCATGCACCCAGAGCACAGTGTGCCCCTTTTTGTCCTGGAGGGTGCCACACACTGGAGGCCAATGTAGTGGAGGCTGGCGTGCATGGCCAGCTTGAGCAGGGTGATAGCCAGCTGGGTGTCTGGAGGGAGAAGCCACCGCATGGTGATGCCCTACCGCTCCAGGTGCAGGCAGACCTGCTCAAGGAGCTCCTGGAAGGTGGCTTGCGTCATGGTAAAGGAATCCAACCATTGCTTGTCATCCCAGGTGGTCTGAATGACGTGCTGCCATCAGTCCTGCCTGATACCAACTGGTCCATAGGCTGCGGGCCTGAGGGCCCAGGAGCGTTCAGATGGCCCCAGTGGTGGCATCCAGGTCTGGGTGGCAGCAGGGTGCCTAGGATGATGCAGCGAGCCAGGCCAGGCAGCTGCACCATGCAGGGGGCCCATCAGGGCTGAGACTGATCCAGGACACTATGGCAGGAGCAGCCATGGCTCAGTGGGCACAGATGCCAATGACAGAGCTGCCACATGCTGCTGCCTCTGGGCCAAGAAACCAGGCGGCTAGGGAGGAGCATGCCTTTTAAAGATGGCCACCAGTTGCAGGCAGTTGTAACTGGAGATTCCAGCTCCCCTTGGCAGCAGAAGGAGGCCGGAGCAAAGCCACAGGGGGTGGGAGCAGACCGTTGCCAGAAACAGCAAATCTGCTTCTGAATCCCCTCGGGAAGCAGCAGCGGGAAGGAGAGGAATCAGGCACACGTGTGTCCCGCACGCACGTGTGCCCCATAACTAACTTCTGACCGGAGGCAGCGGCGGCAGCAGCAGCAGCAGCAGCAGCAGCAGCAGAGGAATCGGCAGCGGGGGCAGCAGCAGCTGATCCCCCGAAGGTAAGTGGGGCGGAGGGCCTCGGCACAGCTGAGCCGGATCCGGAGGGGAAGCCCCCCGGGTCCCATATAGCTGAGCCGGTAGGGAGCCGCGCTCCTGAGCCGCGCAGCGTGAACAGAGCGCGCAAACAGGCAGACGTTCGTGCCGGCGGGTGGGCCGGGAGGGCCAGGAGTGGGACTCCTGTACGGGTAGGACGTAGACACCACACAGGTCTACAAACAGCAGCTTAGAATGGTGTCTACAAGGAGTGCTGCTAGGACCGGAGCAGCTCGCAGCGAGCAGGTACCAGCTTCTCCAGTCCG